>QYAI01000037.1:0-189322 GCA_003988855.1 Arachnopeziza araneosa | reverse complement strand
GGGGGGGGGGGGGAGGGGGGGGGGCGTTGAGTTGAGGTGGAAGTGGACCAGTGGAAGGGGAGGGAGGGGTGGAGAGAGGGTGAACGTGCGTGCGAGGGAAACGAAGAAAGAAAGAACTGACAAACCGAGTGAACACAATAATGAAGGTACACAGCAGCGGTGCGACGATGAGTGCCGTCTTTTTCTCGCTACCAGAAATGCACACCAGGCCCAGGTTGATGAGGAGGGAAATCCAGGGAAGAAGCACAACCAGCCAATGGGGGCGGGGCGTCGGAGCAGGAGCAAGGGAGCGGAAAAGCAGCAGGATAGTGCAAGTTAGTCGGTCGGTTGGTCGGTTGGTCGGTTGGTCGGTCAGGTACTGGCGAATGATGTCGGTGCTACGAGGTTGTGTGGTGGTGGTGGTGGTGTTGTTGATGCTGCTGCTGTTGCTGATTATGGGAGGTGGTGATGATGATGATGATGATGATGATGCTGCTGCTGCTGATGATCGGTGGTAATGGTGATGATAAATTGGCCGGCGGGGAGGGCGGAGAGGCGGATCCGGGATCTACAGGAGGAGTCAGTCAGGTCGGCGTTTGCAATTGTTGTTGATGTTGCTGTCTGGTATTGACAAAGATCATGGTTTCTGCTTCTTCTTCTTCTTCTGCTTCTTCTTCTTCTTCTTCTGCTTCTTCTGCTTCTTCTGCTTCTTCTGCTTCTTCTGCTTCTTCTTCTTTGTCCCTCTCGCCGCCTCGTCAGAAGACCGGCCACACGCACTCCACTTCGTCAAGAAAAACGTGTGGACAGGGAATAGAGCACATGCGCTGACCACACTAGCAGCTCCCTCCATCCCCTGCCCCCGGTCCGACGCCAATAATGGGCCGTCGGCCGGGGGAGATGCACAGGGCTTGCAGCATGTACTGCATGCAGCCAGACGCCAGACCAGACATCGTTAGGGGAGGAGCCAGAAGAGGTAAAGGAGCAGATAGACACAGAGAGAGAGAGAGAGAGAGAGAGAGGGAGAGAGGGGAGAGAGGGAGAGGCAGACAGAGCACAGAGCACAGAAGCTCTCTTGGCCGCCGCCGACGGCGAGCACACAGGAAGCGAAGATGCAGCAGCCGCGGCGCTGGAGGGACCACCACCACTACGGGCCCCAGACGCCCCCCCCCCCCCTCCCCCCGTCCAGCGCCCTGACAGGCTTCTGTCCAGAGATTGCCTGTGCCTGACCGCTCGCTGCTTGAACGCCCTTTCCCCCCCCCCCAAGTGCTCTGTAGGGTTTGGTGCTGAGAATGAACGTCTGAGACAACTTACCACAGACCAATTCGCTCCTGAAACCCCGATGAAATTGCCCTCTTCGCCTGCTTTTGTCCGTCGATCGCCCAAGAACTTTTCCCCAATAGGCCTAAAGAATCTTCCGTCGTGCCCGCGTTTGCCGGATTCGGGAGGCAGCGAAAAAAAACCCGCCTTCCACAGCCACCAAGCTGCTTACTTGGTGTGTGCGACTGTAACTAATTTTATACTCCGTCGATGCCTCTGCCCACCTACCACCCATCTCCAAAAACGATTAGCCGATCCGCTCGATGAAAAGAAGAATGTTCAAGTACGCTCTTCTCCGACCCGCTGGGGAATCGGAGCCCGCTCGGCATGCATGGAGAGATGCCGACTCCTGCTCCGCCTGGCATCGTGACTCGCCGTCTCCATTGGTAAAAAAATAAATAAAATAAAAAATAGAAAATAAAAATAAAAATGGGTGAATAATGAATACTGTAATGAATAAATGCTCCAGCAGCCGCCGTGCATGTCATTGGAAGAAGAGATCAAAACGAGGCTCCACTCACTCATCAATCTCCCACAGCTTCCTCTCGGCCGTCTGCAGTTCGCCGTCGTTGAGGATTGATCCGAGATTGAAACGGACGTCCTGGCTGGTCTGCCGTGTAATTTTGTTCAATTGCCTTGAGATTGTATCGTGCTGGATCTGGTTCCTGTATGCTCCCGTCAATACCCATCCAACGGGGTCCCTGTACCTTCTGGAGACTCTGTCTGCCACCATGCAAGCCGCGCCAAGTGTGAAGCGTCCCGAAAACAATCTTCAGTTTGATGGCTCAATACGGGCTTGTTGCGCGCGCCCCCTTCGAATTTCCTTCTAGAAGGTGAGGCGGCGACCGTGTGGAAGCGTGAATCGCATGAAATGTCTTACAACGTACCTGGTTATTGTCCGAACCCGTCTGGTGTTGGGTCGCAGAGGAGATGCAATATGCCACGAGGAATCTAGCTGTTTTGCAACCCTGGCCTTCACGAGAGGGACAGCAATGATCGTTTCGAGTCCTAGTCTACCAATCCCGACCGATCAAACTTCGCCGAGACTACAACGAATGGAGAGAAAAGCGTGTTTCTGGGCAAGCTGAGAGGGAAGCTGAAGCTGGAGGAATCAAAGAAACAGAATACTTTGTGGTCTGTCGCGGGGTTAAAGGCACCAGCCGCGCTCAGTACGGCTCGGGCTTCGGTGCAAACGTCGTTGAGAAATCACATCACAGGACATCACTCGCAACCTGGACTGAATGGCTCGGCCACGGACGACTAGTATACTTGTGGCTAGGTGCAGTCCTCAACGTAGTATCTCCATGTACCCATAGCAGCGTAGGAAGGCACACCGCATCAAAGGCGAGGGGAGGGGACCTGGAGCAGCGATGCAGACGAGCGCATACCGGTTGCTGGTACTCGTCCGATGTGCAGGAGAGGCATCTGGGAAAGGGGCGCGAGCTTGTTGCGGGTGTCACAGTGTGGCGATGGTCCCAGGGTGACTTGGGGCCTCGAGATCGAAGGTGACGGAATGGCTCTGCACCGACTTGTCGAGATTTGCAAGTCGGAGGACTAGGCGTTTCTAAGAAGGTCCTCGCCCGACTCGCAACGTCAACCTGACCCACAGTGCAAAGTCCTGTCTGGTATGCTGCAGGTACTGACTGACTGACTGACTGACTGGCTGGCTGACTGACTGACAGATTGACTGACTGACTGTATTTCTTCGAGATGATCCAGTCCCTTCCGCGACTAGGCAAAGAGAACAAGACATCAATCACTCATTGCACGTGTAGGCAGGTGATTTCGAGCAAGCGACCTCTCCCATCTCCCATCTCCCATCTACGCACGTAAGAGGGGAATGAAGCTGGATCGGAGGTCGAAATAGGCTCAATCGCGAGAAGAGCGACGACCAGGTGCCCAGACGCGCTGTTGTGCTCGAATGAGCTTCATACAGAAGAAAGACTGACTCTAAGAGGCCTCGTTTTCAGATTGCGCAAAAGCGGCAATCTTCCACCGATATTTGCTTCCCATTTCCCACGTTTTTCTGGGCTCTAAGACATGGGCAAGGACATGGCCCTTCACATGTCTTTATCCGTTCTGTGGACGGGAGGAGCCCTGTCGGTCCACGTTGGAAGCACAACAGACCACGAGGCGCCAGGATCTTTAGCCCGCCTCTTGATTGCATCGCCGTCACCAATCGTCCACGGCTCCATCGGCGACTGCTGAGGAAAAAAAGAAAAGCATCGCAGGACGCCATCGGCCGAAGCTCTCTGTGGCTTCCTGTACCGGATTCTGAAAAGGGGGCGCGGTGCGCCAGACACTCCGAGTCCCGTACTGTACCACACATGAACTTGTACAGATCTTTCCACGAATCTCTCAGCATCAAAATCACGTCCCACATGAGTGATCTCGGTACTTGAAGAGGGATATCTGCATTGGGATATCCGATGGGCTCAGTGGTCGCCAGGATCATCGTCAGAGGTACCGGTAGCGCCTCGTCCGTTTGCTCTTCCTCTTCCTCTCCCTCTCCCTCTTCCCATCATGGCTGTCATCCTCCAGGGAAGTTTCATCTCATCTTCTCAACTCAGCCTTGCGCATTGCATGATGGAAACGGCTATACTGACGGACATGCTCGGCAATGAGGCGGCATTTCTTTTTCTCTTTCATCTCTCTCTCTCTTTCTCTCTCTCTCTCTCTCTCACACACACACACACACACACAGAAGCACTGCTCAATGAAGCAGCTGGCGGTCCAATCTTCTTTTTCCCATCGCGTGCAACCCCGAGCATCAGCCCAACGTCCCCAGAAGAGTCCCGTATGCGCCTGCACTGGAAGCCGCAAAGCCTGGTGCATTTACCCAGACGACTTGCTCAATCGCAATCAATTCTTTAATCAAGTCTTTCAGGGATCCTGAAACTCTTCCGCCCCAGACCTTTCTCTCCTTCCCCTGCGGCAGCTCACCTCTCACATCATTCTGGAAGAGCACCAGCAAGCCGTCGAAGCGCAGGAGGCAAGTTGCACGGTGTCGGTCTCTGAAACATCGGCGATCCAGAGACGACTTCGGCGCACTCTCTTCATCATCTTCCCTTCCCCGGCGCTTCTGGAAGATTTCCGCGCCTGGACGCCACCCAGCCTGCCCACGCTCCGTCTCACATGAGTCGTGTCGCTCCATCATCGCCGACTCTTCTGACTTTCACCGTCCAGTCAGTCACTGCCCGGAATCGACCCAGATCTACGGGAGTCTTTGTTTCGCCTCTTTATTTCCGAGAGTCTACATTTGAGTCTATCGGTGACGCGGGTTTCTTCCCATCTCGCATCGGATAACAAAGCTCCACGCATCAGAGCTAGGAGCTCCACCACACCTGCTCACTTCGAACAGAGACGAAGAAGATGACGAAGAAGGCGAAGCCAAAATATTCCGAATACGACCCTCTCCCTTCTTTGACCTCCACAAATAGATTCTGATACTCGGATCCGCCTTCTGGAACCCTTCTAGAACGTCATGTCTGTTTTGACGTTGGCGCCAAATGCAGGGGGGACACGCATGCGGTAGGTCGAAATGCAGCCTCCCCAGTGTGACGTTGGCCGACTTGATCAAATTCTCCCTCCCCAAGTTACCTTCCAAAGGAGGTGGAGATGAAGCTTACCAACGCAATCATGTCTAATAGAAACCAAAAAAAGGTCTAATAATTCTCCGAGTGGAAGTTTCTTGATTTGCTTAGGTCAACAAATCCACCAGCATACATCCATGGCCGGGCATCTGATGCCACGTTTGGACTCACTCGATGAGCCCTGGACGTTGACTCGTATTCTGCATATCGTATCTTGGATTGTTCCTTGCGCAGTGTGCATCGACACCACTCCTCGTCATGTCCATTTCTCCTTGATCGTCTTTCAAGCCTCCTGCATATCGAGGTAAATGCAGTACATGTCAACAACCTCGGGCCGCCGTTCCTTTCTCGCTCTTACTTCCTTCCTAGCGCCTTCTGTTTCCAGCATCACGAAAGCCTGAACTGACTTCTTGAACTGAGTGCAGTCAAAGTCCCTTTGAAGCGGTCGTTGTGAAGTGTAGAGAAATAGACTTTCAGGCGGCGCAGATCCAGATCCCACCTGTCTTGGAACTGGCGCACGTCTTGTCTCGGGAATCTGTCTGATGTGCAGTAGTGACTATTTGTTCCTCTCGGATGCATCATTTTGTCACTATCTACTGTATGTATTTCAGCCCTATCCTGACGGCTGGGTGTGAAGCTCTACGTGGCAGACACAAGCGCAGTGGGATCATTGGTCTGGATTGTAAAGGATTCAGGGCGTCAAAGTGCAAGACCTGTTCTGGCGTCGGTGCCTACCTTTCCAGGATCAATATTTCAATTTTGGTCTCTGAGGAGTATCTACAGATGTAGCTCGGGCCCTAACTACTGCCAAGTTGGATCAAGACGCATTCCAATATTCCATCATGTCTCTGTCAACATCCTTCAATCGAAGACCTAGCTCTTGACATTTTTCCACCATCCCTTCCCCTTCCCCTTCCCCTTCCCGCCTTCCCGAAGATTCGGGATCTCTGCTCACACCAACCTGTCACACAGCGCCAGTACACCTGCACAGAGCCAAGCAGCACACACCACAACACAAAGAACCAGTTGCTGCAGGCTCCCATCTACACCGCTGGTATGGCGAGTCAGTTTCTTGGGATTTAAACGGGTACGTGCTGAATCTCACATGCCGTGTCATTCCATAGCCATCTGTTGGAACGAGTGGAGAAGTCGATGTCTGTTTCCGCGCGGAGATAGTGCAAGAGGTGGACGAGATGTAAATTCTGAGAGTGTGCGATCGGTCCCGTGAACCTGTGTGACTGGGGATGCAATGCGTGTGTAACTCCTTGACTAATGTCCCAGTGGTGATGGGTCTCAAATAACCCCAAGGGCAGTTTGATCCGCAGGTGCTTGCACGTAAAGATTAAGTGCATGCTTAATCCTTCTCTCGTCGGATGTATGATTGCTTCTGCCGTTGGGTAAAGTTTACTAGATCCTCTGTTGTGGTCCTGCTCCTGCCGATGCTTTCCAGTTACGTGGTTTGTGACGAAAGGAACAATAATCATCTGTCTTCGAACCATTGCACGAATAGTAGAGACTTGTAATCTAAAATGCCTCATGATGAGTTTTATATCCTGCAATAAAACCATAAATCGCTTTCCTTTCATAAATGCAGCTTTCCAATCTCTCGGTTTCTCACATCCACTGCACTCTTAGCTTCCTTCTCGCTACCTAACCGTCGACATGAACTCCATCTACAACAGACCCTCACTTTTCTCCCAGTCTGAACCTCACATCGCAACAAGACTTCCCATGAATTCGAAGGACGTGAAGATAGTAAATATGAATACGAATAGAACATCTCCAACCCATCTGACCCGCGCACTCCTCCTTGGAGGTCTTGTCGCTCTCCCTGCACGCATTGCACCTTTCTCGAGCCACCACAATGTGGAAAACGTGTCATCTCAGGTAGACGTCCTCTTCCTCCTAAGATCTGCTTCGTGCCAGGAACCATCAGCACTTTTGGGTTGAGTGCCTAGACCCAGCCATGACAACAGAAGTAAATGTGAAGAGTAAACACAAACACAGACTTAAACTTAACTTTTCAAGGTGAGTTTCAGCACTCCTTTCTCATCTCTTGGCTACTTGATGTCTCATGGTAACATGATATGCTAGAGACTGTTTGTGTATAGATGCAATTAGATTGGTTCGAATATGAAGTTGATTTCAAGCAGTCAACTGACAACTCACACTCTGAAAGAAAGCTGGACGATCCATAAATTTTTCCTTGCGTGTACTTAGGGATCAAGAGTCATTTGGGAAAGGTTAGGTAAGTATCTTGATTTCCACTGCTCTGGCGATCATATAGAGGCAGATTATACCACCGGAACCGCATAGATTTAGTAACACCTCAACTCCGACTCCGGCTCCAACTCCAATGCCAGAGATTGTTTTTCCTGCCTTCAATTCCTTTGCATGCTACAATTCAGCCTCCAACCCTCCATCTTAAGCCATAGGCCCTCTATCTCTCGTCCATCCTTTTGCTCTCATGCCTTCTTCAACAGTCTTCCATATCCCTTCTATCACCTCCCGATCCCTCCACCTACTCCCTCCTTGCACCCACTTGTCAATACCTACGCTTAACACACCTCTTCCCCATCCCTTAATGGTGTCAGGGGGGGCCTCTCCCCTCCATCCAACATACACGCCCAGCGCATGACGGAACAGTTCGGTGGGCTGCTGCCACTTGTAGTTTTTGAACTGCCAAGCCTGACCTGTAGTAAACACTGCAACCACACGACTCCAGTACTCGGGCTTGAATTGCTCAGGCGTATCTACGATGATGAAGCGGATGGTACGAGAAGGGTCAATGCCGGGGAGAAGGCGCATAATGTGCAGGATGGTAGCAGAAGATGTGGAGGTTGATGAAGTGCCGTCTGCGGGGACGTAGACGCCACTTTCGAGGAAGGATTTGATGTTGGACATTTTGAGAAGGGAGGAAGCGGAGGGGGAGAGCAGGATGATGGGATCTGGACGGCGAACAGGAGCCTTGGGGTTGTGTGGAAGAGAGGTGGGGTTTGAGGCTGTAGCTGAGGCGGCAGCAACAGCTGTTGTTGAAGAGCTGGGTTTACCTTTCCATGGAGCCGCGAGTTTACGAACATGCGAGAAATCCTTGATAGATATTAGTGGATAGATATCCAAAAGGTTTGTGCTAACTCACAGTAGGTTTAATACCCCGTAATACGCTATTCCGGTCTCCCATTCTCCTCTCGCCGTTATAGATCTCCGCTAGCCTTGGGTCTAAGTTCTTTGCTCCTCTTGCTCCCGAGGCACTAGTCACAGGCGCAATTCCACCTTTAAGACCCGCCGCAACTTGCGCGCTCTCCGCTGCAGCAATCGTCTCCTCAGCCAAAGGCTTGATGTACTCGCTATCCTCGCTTGCGCCCTCTAGCCACGTCAGTAGATCTAGGCGTTCGACGAAGGCAAGCTTGTGGATCTCTCCTGCTCTACCGAGCTCATCGTTTAGCGCTGCTGCGGCTTCATTGTATGCTGGAATGGCAAACTCGCGCTTTTGATAGGCGAAGTAGATACTGCGTAGATCGACAGGTTTCCCGGAAGAGAAGAAACGGGTGGGTGTCGAGAGGGGGATAGAAAGTTGATTTGGGGAGCTGAAGTGCAGGTATGTGGCTTTGGCTAGGCTGAGGTCCACGGAATCGGCTGAACTCGCATCTTCGGTTGTTGTTGGAATGCAAGCTGAGCCCGAAGAAATTGCTTGTCGTAATAGATTCAAAGGATCCTGCTGGACGGGGTTGGAGGTTGCCATCTCGTCGATTGGTGGCGTTGTCGTTTTCTTTGTCGAGTCTTGAGGAGGCTGAGGATTTGAGGTTCAAAAGTTATGGCGGAAGAAAGAGACCAGTCGCGCAGTTTTTGTCGCGTAGTTTATTGACTTTCCGTTGACATCTTGGAGCCATGCATATTCAATTTATGGATTCCAGCCAAGCTGTGCTAAGTTCTAAAGGCATTCCCTTCCTTCGGTACCATTACTATTACCGGTACTTGTTTTCTTCAAATGCTTCAACCCCCCGCTTCTTCTTCGACCATGATATACGCATACTCCTCTTCCGCCACTTGCATGTTTTGAGTTCCGAGGACACAATGGACTGCTAGGTAAGTGCTCTGGGGTATTGAGTTCGAATTGAGAGACGCCTGGACTTAATGCTTCGAGACTTCGGGCAGGGCTAGAATGTGTCGATTTAGTAGTTGCTCCATGCTTCACTTCTCCCTCCCACCAGTCCCGAGGCGTCAAAGTGCCGTCCTTATTTCTAGCCGATGTGCTAGCAGACTTGGTGCTAATAGTCCCCGAATGTTCTCCTGAATCTGTATCGTCTGTAGGCGCATTCAGATCGAAGAAGAAGCCTCGTGCCTGGACATTTGGTATTCCAGGTGATGTCGGAGGTGTGTTAAGCCGTGTAGCTTCCTATTCAGTGCTTAGCTTTGTCCGCAAATATCATTCATTTATTCTTTGGAGATTCACCGAGGGAAGAAAAGAAAGCCCATGAGGATCTCCACTCGAAATATCGACTAGATGATATGTTAGCCATATGCTCTTCGTAACTAAAATACCCCTACCTTGAATGTATTCTTTCCTGTCGTGTCCTATATAAGGAGGTTCATGGATAGGGGTGGTTGCAGGAGCCTTGCCCATCAACAGATTATGGACACTGCTTGAAATGCTGAAGACGGAATCCTGCGAGTTCTTGCGATGCCAAGGAGCCAGACCGTAAGTTCTACGATATCTCGGAGGGGAGCCTATAGTTTGTGTCGTTGCCATTGACATTCGCTTTTTCGGTTGCAAGCTCTTGTATTCCTTTTGCTGTTTATCGAAGTACTTTGCCGCACCTTCGAGCACTGTAGCGGTACGAGATTCTGCATCCATATGACCTTTCTCTTCTAAAAATTCGTCATCAAGTGCCTAGTGTCTCAGTGAATATCTTTATATATCTCCACCAACACTTACAGATTCCTCCTTCTTCCCGAATCGGTGCTTGATTTGCTTCTTCGTTCTACAGTAGAAACCCAGAACATCGTCTTGCTCTTCGGCTGACCCAATTGACGGTTGCCGGACGAATTGGAGTCCTAAAAATCCAATTCCCATTTTTTGGCTTGATGACTTACTACTCTTGCTAATTTTGCTGCTTTTCCTAGCTTTGGCTTCGCTACCTGATCTTGTTTCTGGAATCGGCATGTTGTCAACCTTGATCTTTGGCACATCAATAAATTTAGCTACAGCCTGATAATCGAAGCTGCTGGTGCGATCTGATTCAATAATACTCTTACTCATTTTCTTAGTTACAAAGTCCGAGCTTTGGCGGTTCCACCATTTTGGTTTTGAACTCGAGGCTGGCGTATCTCTCCTTGATGAGCTGCCTGGGCCTTTGAACTCTCGCTCCGCCCAATATCCTTCTGGGAACCATACCCATTCAAATCCTTCCCGCGCTGGTCTCGGTGGATCTGATGGATGGCCCGCGCTGGATTGATCATGTGAAACCGACGAGTTGTCGCTTACATTGTGATTGTCATTCCAATCATTGACGTTTTTGAGCCTCGTGGCAAATGACACTGAGGACGTGCTAGAGTTTCCCCTTTTGACCTTACTTTTATATGATTCCTCCGACTCATGAGATAAAAAATGGGAGTGTTTTGGATTTTTGTCTTTTCGGGATCGAGGATGGGGTAGAGTAGTCGACAGGCCGGGGGTTTCAGGAGTTCTTCGACGGATGAGAAAGTAAGAAGAGACATCTGTGCCGGTTCTGGTGTCGACGGTATTAGGACTCACAGAAGTGTCTGATGTTCGAGCTTGGGAAGTTGAACCACCTTTGAGGGTTCCCATTTAAGCGGTGACAGGATTAATAAAACGATGAAAATAGCAAAATCGGATTAGGAACGAAGGCTTGGATGAAAGGACTTGCGAGCTTATGCAAATGCTATCACATACTTCGATCGGTACTGAGGGTCAGAAATGCAGTAAAGATAATTAGTATCAGGAAAGTGAGATTCCATAAGTCTGATGCCTAGGTTGAAAAAGGATGCCCGGGAATATTGATGTTTATAGGACGGTTCATAGGGATGTGTTTCTCTTCGAGTCTATCTCTAGTGTATGCCCTTGATGATATGGAAAGAGCGCCCAGACATTTGTTTACATCAGCGCTTGGCAAGTGCTCTGGTGTTTGTCAAGGTCCCTACCAAGCAGTTGTAACTATATCATTCCACCAAACACACAAAAGCGTGGAAGGGTTCCAGCACCAACTCCCCATCATTGACTGTCAGCCCTCCCGAATTCGTGATCAACACTCCATCTTTCTTCAGCGTGATACCTTGGGGAACAGGCCATTTCACTTCAGTTTTTCTGAAATTGGTCACGACCAATGCCTTCTCGTCCTCAAAATTCCTGGTATAAGCAAAGACGTCATCATTCTTCGCACCTACCAGCTCGAAATTGCCGTAGATGAAGATGTTTTGATGGGATTTTCTCAGACGGAGGATGGAAGCCCAATACTCGAAAACACTATCTTTGACCCCGACTTGGGCTTCCGCGTTGATGAAATGATAACTCTCGTTTTCTTTCTGCCACGGTTTAGAGGTTGAGAAGCCTGCGTAAGGGGTGTCGCTCCACTATCAACTGTCAGCCTCATTCTATAAATGCGGTTGTTATCGCATTTACCTGCATTGGTGTTCGAGCATTATCCCGGGACTTGAGATTGATTTGTTGCAGCGTGAGACGCTGGAGTTCTTTGTCATCTGGATGGTATTTCATCACACTATTTGTTTGTCAGCATATCTGAGGAAGGAACAGGACTAAAGCTGTACTCGTTCCAAGCATTTAAGGTCTCCAAATCTCGATACTCGGAGATCTCACGATCGTGTGGGACATTAATTAAGCCCAACTCCTGACCTTGATACACAAAAAGAGTCCCGCTCTGCAGAGCCAGAAAGGTAGCAAACATCTGAGCACATGCAACTCTATGTTCTGGCAAATCAGACCCCCAGCGAGAGACTGAGCGGCTCTGATCATGATTTTCCAGATATAAAGCATTCCACCCATCGTTTTCTAGCATGAAGGTCTGCCATTTATTTACAATGTGCTTCAAGGTTGGTAAATTCCAATCGCGAGGTGAGAATTTTCCACCTGGACCAGAATCCATCTCCACACTTCATACTCTTGTCAGCAGACTGTTCTTTGAATGCCTCCAGACCTTACTTACACCTCGAAATGGAAAATCATGTTCAGTTCACCACGGTCAAATCCAACTGCGTTGAGAATCTCCTTGGGATCGTTCACACCAGGCATCTCTCCTACAGAGAACGCATTATACTTTTTTAGGATTTTTCCTAAAGCAAGGAGATATTCATGGAGTCTCGGACCACAAGCGTAAAACTTTCCCCCAGGTTGCCACTCGACATCTGGTCTGGTGATTTCCGCGTCTGGGAACCCTGGAACTTTACTGATGAAGTTAATGACATCCATTCTGGATGAGAACTTAGTCAATCGCCCCATGTCTGTAGGTCGGTCAATCTCACCTAAATCCATCCACTCCTTTATCCAACCAAAACCGCATTATATCATGAACCTCGTCTCGCAATTTCGGATTCTCCCAATTCAAATCCGGTTGCTCTGGAGCAAATATATGCAGATAATACTCATCTGAAGCCTCGTCATACTCCCACGCACTCCCTGGTTGATCTTAGCTTGACACGTAGAATCTATTCCACTGACGACCCACCTCCCCAAACCGCGCCCCAATTGTTGGGAGGATGACGCTTGCCGCTGGCATCGTATTTTGGCTTCTTCCAAATATAATAGTCTCTGAACTCGCTTTGCTTAGACTTCTTTGCATCTAGGAACCATTTATGCTACCTTAAATCAGCCACTCATCCAATTCCGACCCCCGTACTTAAATACGACCTACCTGATCAGAACTATGATTAACCACCAAATCCATCACGAACTTCATCTGCCTCTCATGACATCCCTTGATTAGTTCTTCTACATCAGCTAGGGTGCCATAAGGTGCATGGATGTCTCTGTAATCGGAGATATCATATCCCATATCCACTTGAGGTGATTTGTAGATAGGGCAGACCCAGATGATATCAATACCCAAAGCTTTGATATAGTCTAGTTTAGAGATAATCCCTGGGATATCGCCCAGGCCATCGCCGTTGGAGTCCTTGAAAGAGGCGGGGTAGATTTGATAGACGGACGATTCCTTCCACCAGGCTCTTTTGATGGGGGAGGGAGATGTCATGGCGGTAGGGACTAGACTTCACACCGTTTTAAGCTCCAAAATAGAATTTCTTGAATGAGAACTTTGATGTATGAATAAAACACTTTAGAAGCTCAGCAGCGTTCCGCGACTGAAGCGTGATTAAAGACGTCACCGGAGAGGAAACTCTTTGAGTAGAATAATTGTAGAAGAAGAAGCAGTTTCGAAGTCAAAAGAAGCTGTAACTACTTTACTGTCTTAGCATATTTTAGTCCGTGACGGTATGTAAGAATGAAGGAGTTGTTGGTGGAAAGAATAACTTAAAAGCACCTCCCCCTCTTTTGAAGGTGGCTCGCTTAAAATACGAGTCAGGAGATCATTACCGGGGAATTTCGCGCTCAATTAATCGCTATTTGTTTATTGACATTTCAAGAAGATACATACAAGTCAGAGGTAGTACATTGTTCTCAATATTCTCTCTCCAGCGTGTAATACTCATATTCCATTCTCCAATTACAAAGAATTGATGTGGGTGACCTAATTCAAGGAAGTCTCTAGCTAAAACCATCTTCCATTTTATAAGACATAATGTTCGGAAAAAACAAGCAGGAGAACACGTATTGACAGCGGGAAGTTGAATTGAATTGGTTAAACAATAACAGAAGGATGGGATCATGACTATAACTAAGGCACAGAGCTAAAAAAGTTGCAGCCTCAAAGAAAGACCATGCCACACATCCCCAACCAAGTCATCCTTGTGAAAATTTTGATCTTAGAAACCTCGTTGCTCTAGGTATAGATGGGCTTGATGAAAGCCATACTGTGCTACATACTGATGCTCCCAGCAATGGCCTGCGTTTGGTAAAGCAATCCAGGAGTAGTTGCTCGCCGCTGGATAGAAGGAGGAGGTATCCGCCAGTCTGTTACTAGCTGCCGAGACACATTGTCCAGGTCCGTTCTCTGGAAGGCCCAAGCTACCACAAAAAAGAACATCTTGCTGGCCTGTCATCACATAAACAGCACCTTTGTAGGCTGGCGCTTCGGCGACTTTCTACATCAGCAAAAGGGAAGAATCTGGAAGAAGAGACTCACTGCCCAAACCACCTGAAACAGCTTCACCAACGGTAATAGTACCCCGGTTCTGATAATCCAGTGCAATGAACGTTTCTAAAGCGAGATTAGAGGTTAGACTCGTCCTGATTCAGAAATATAGGGATGAGGAGTTACCATTGTAGAACTTGCCCGGTCCGTAAAAGAGCTCAAATGCGGTTCCAGATGGATTGTTTGCAATAAGATACCCAGCATCAAGCATAAGGTAGCCATATTTACTTGAGTCAACAAGTGCAGCTGGGGCCAACTCAGCAGTTACAGTGAAGCCTGGAATGACACTAGCCCAGAACTTGCTAAACCCAGTGAGAATAGTGACTTCGACGTCTATAATCAAATTAGCACTGTGAGAAGCCAGAATTTCTTATAAAGTTCCGGATATTGCAAGAGTCGATGCTCAAGGGTTGTGTGAGTATTTAGCTCCTGAAACAACTGGCGAGCTCAGAAGCTCCAACAGAAAGGAAAAGCAATTGAGTATGAGAATAAGCCGTACCATTTGGATATAACTGGTTTAACACGTTTCCAACAATAGAACCCATGCTGCAGCCAACGTAGACAACCTTCGGAAACGCCCGTGGGAATGGTTGACTACCAGACTTGATCATGTTGATGAGTTCGTGGATTGTGGCTGCTTGTGCTGGACATTGGACCTCGAAAATGGAGTTTGGGTGATCTGAAATGCCATTCCCTAGGCGGTCAATAGCAAAAGTTGGATAACCAAGCTTGGAAGCATAGGATACCCAGCTGTACTGCTCGACTGAAGGGTCAGATCCCGGGTAAACACCTCCTGACCACTTGACCCGTTAGAAAATATTCCACTAGTACAGTGGGCCTCATGGAGACTCACATAATTGCGGTCATATGTTGCAGGGTGCGAGAGAAACTGTAAAGTGTTTGTTCGTGACGCAACGAAGATTTCAGGCTCACAATAGCGACCCGCGATTTTGTATGTTTTGTCCTCGATGAAGTAGCTGAGCCCGATGAATAATAAGTTGACTAGAGTAGCAAGAAGGTTCGTCAAGATATCTGGGTTTTGCTGTTGTAGCGTAGAGAGACCGACACCTGCCAATAACTATGCGATTCCTGGATTCAGTACAGTACATTACGAAGATCATTTAGAAAGAGCCATGCAAAGCTCCCGTGGCGTGTAAAGAGAAATAAACACTGACATAATTCTTGGCTGTGATAGTGACAGGAATGGTAACTTCTTTGCAAACTGGACCAGTACGCTTTGCAAGTGAAGCAGGTGATGCCACTGAGCAGACAACAAAGTGCGAGAGAGCCAGCAAGACAAGACGTGCTTTGAAGAAACGCATCTTTTCGGCTGTTGATATTGTTTAATTGATCAAACGTCCAAAATTACCTGTCAAGAGGTCAAAAAGCGCTTCAGAATTATTGAATTTGAAGGTTGAGGATTCGGTGTCTGAAGAAGAAAAGGGGCTTATTATATCCATTTGAGAAGTCACCACCATCGATCCTTCCACATTCGGCACCAGTAGAATGCAGAGGCTTGAAAGCGATAAGAATTCCAATCTGACACAAAAGATAGTAAACAAGTGAAAGTATCACAATTTCTTGCTCAATCTCGCCCACACGGATCCGCCCCATTGGCATATCTACCATCTCTCATCAGTCCGGATGCAGGGATGTTCCTCCACGAAACTTGCTTAAGCACGGAGAAAAGTGTTTTGGGACCCGAAAATGAAAGACTTGACTCGAGAGCTCTTGAAGCTGAAGATATATTGAGTGTGTGTCACCAAAGCACGACTCGTACGGCGCTAATCCAGGTGGGCTGCTGACAACCAAATTCACAAAGATGGGTTACACAGAAAGGAAATTTATGTGCGGGAGCAACGTTATCCGAAGAGGTTTCTTGATTACTCTTCCACTGAGCCGTCGCCCGTATTGATGATCATTCGTGAACCTTCGGAGTTGCCTCCGCAGCATCCGTTCCATGCGTGGCTTGAGTGGTTGTCGAAGCAGACAAATCAAATCAATAGAAACAAGGAATTAAACCACAATTCTCAAGACCAAGGACTTCTCGGCACATCCACTCAAGCGTTTGCCGTTCCAACTTGCTTTTCAGATCCCATCTTTCGGGTGCTGGATCCGAGACCAATATTTCAGCAACTTGCTAACCTCCGCACCTACAACTTTGATGACAGAATTACAATAAGCCATAATAAATTATAGAGCGAAAATAATACTGAAAGATTGATTGTCTTATGACAGCTACCTCTTATTAGCATAGAGTAGGGAGCGTTATTTCTTGTCTGATGTGAGAAGACAATAAATTGAGCAGTTGAACTTTAATGCTTCGGAGGATTACAGATTCACAGAAACTGGCCAAGAAACATCTGAAATAGTTAGTCAAGATCGCTAAAATTCTCCAACACATAGTCGTAACGCAGTGGGTATAGATTGAATGAATTGCATTTACCTTGAAGATACACCAAGCATCTAACAGAGCTAACACAGAGCAATAAATAAAGAAGGTCTATTTGTACAAGGCTGATACCAGGGGGGTTTATTGCATAGCTTCTAACTATACCATTGATCTTTAACAGCAATCTAATTACCTGAAATACATTAGCCTGCTTCAAATCTCTATTATCTCATCCTCGTATATTCAATAACTCGTAAAACATAAATGATCAGTTTCGTTTCAAAAAGCGTGCGCTAAACTCAAAGAGATTCATATACATTAGACATTACTCTCATCACATTACCCACATCACAACGCAACCCAAGCAACAGCCCCCACAGCAGCAAGCCCAATCCACGGTCCACCTGTTACCACTGCCGCTCTATTCTGGCTGCTGCTATTAGTGGGAGAAACTACGGTCGTGACTGTGGTAGTCCCAGATTTATTCAAACTGGCGGTTGCGGTTGCTGTTCCTGTTTCAGAGCTCAAGCTCTTCGATTGACTCCCTATAGCGCTCACCGTCTCGGTGCTAACCACGGTCTTCGTGACCTGGGATGGCACTCCAGTGGGCGCAGTGTAAACATCCGTAGTCTGGCCTGTGACAGCAGCCCAATCCGATGTCAGTGTAACGGCCATGAGGCCCAATTCCTCGCCCGTTAAAGTCGTCGTTGCAACGTCATTGTTGCTAGGTCCAGTTGCGGAGTCGACGCAGACTCCAGTGAAAGAAGAAGTGATTTTGCAAGTCCATATTTCGGTTCTAGGAGTTGTTAGTTTCATTCACAGTGTGATTTTTGACTGGATAGGAGGGTCACTTACTCGAGAGATGCTGTGTCGATGTCTGAGGTGAGTAACTCATAATAATTCGGGTCGTAGATATTGGTGTATGCTATGGTTGAGGGACCTGCTGTGTAGGTGAAGGGTGTTGGTAAGGGACAATCATCCACATCCACAGTGCCAGGGCAAGCGAAGGTGTATGTTGTTGCAGTTGAATCCTATCATCTTGTCAGTTTTTCAAATTTTGGTTTGACCTCGAGATCGAATATACCGATCCTAAGATGCTTCCAATTATGTCTGATGAATCATCGACAATCGGGAACCATAATGTTGCAGTGGATTGTGCAAGGACTCTCGTTGCTCCGAGCAGCAACATCAAAGTTATCATCGAAATCTCCATCGTGTTGCTACAATGCTTCAGGATATAATGCCACAGTGCTCCATCTTTTTTTTCGAGAATATCCCGTTCTTATGAACCAAAAACGAAATGACTTTGCTCAGGGAAAAGTTGGTGGCGCCTCTTGGCACTAATATCGAGATGACTCCATCTCGAGCTTCGCCGCAATATGCATGTCTGGTTTTCATACTGGCAAACAAGCAATTTCTCGTATTTTTGCAAGACACGATCCTGGCTTTCGGGAAGCTTAAACAATTCGCCCGTTCGGTAGACTTTTCTCTGCCTGATTGCAGGCCAATTATTTTACACCCGGACCCAACCCGAGATTTCAGTCACCTTGATATGCAAATTTCACCGAATGGGTCATCCTACAAGGCAGCCAAAGCTCGCGCTCCCACTCCTAGTACAACAATTCAGGGTGCATTCGTGGTCATTGGCCCGCGCTATGAATGCTACTCAACAATGTTGAACCACGAGTCGCTCTTGATATAGTCCTCATCGATGAACTTGTGGTTGCCTTGGAAGAGCGGTAGGAAGTTCCCATTTTGTAGAAGTAATTGAGCTGCTAGATATACATGTACCTGTTGTAGTAGATACATTTGGAGCAAGTAATATGACGCTGGCGAGGACGGATCTGTTTTAGGTTAGACCGTTGGGCCACAAACGGATAGCACAAGAGAGTACATTGTAGCTGTCTTGTCCCAAAGTCCAAATGAGTCTCTCATCCAAAGAGTCTTTATATGACTTTCTCACAAAAGTAAATGATGGAGCTTGAGCCTTATCTTGGTTAATTCTATGAACCAGAGGCTTATCGGAGATTCCGCCATGCGACACGAGCAAAAGCCAGGAGAATTACTGTAAATTACTTTTCCAGCTTCGTAATGTGTAGTTGCGCATACGACAGAAGTGCGTTCGGGTTTGCAGTCGATGAACGCCAATGAAGAGTCGCGTAGTGCAGCGCTTCTCAGCCATAGAACATTCCCGTCATGGTGACTATTTCTCTTCTCTATCGCAGAAGCCACGTGTGTACCCGAAGAAGGAAATCAGCATTCTGGATGAAGAGCTTCTTATTAACTGGTCAGCCCTTCCTCGACCCGTATATGTAGTGCATACAGACAACTGCAACGTCAACTCTGTCGGCTTAGTTTCAGGTAACGTGGACCTTCTTCTAGCTGTAGGTTACATTCTCGAAAATGAAATGAAGCTGATTCAAAGATCTCTCATCGTCATAGGATACAACTCATGTTCTTTCTCGCAAATTGCTCCTCGAATTGCTTGCAGCCAAGGTTCAATTGTTATACATCACAAGCAAACAACATTTTCAATATGCTCCACCCGCCTCAAAATTTCTCGAGTCAGGCCGCCCTTTTCAGTCCATCTTAGTAGTGGGTGCAGTCGTCTTCAGAGTAAACAACTCTGGCGCACCACATAATGTATAGATATCATCGGATGTGAGAAATGTTCTCGGTAATGCGCTATGAATTGCTCCAGCCCCTTGGTGATCGCTCGCTGCATTTGATTAGTCATCTATCTGCTCACGTGATATTCAATCAAATTTGCCCATTTGATTTTAAGGGGGCTTCATTCTCTTTCAGATCCTTGGTTATGTTTCTTCCTCAGTAATTTGGTTACTTGCTTGCATGGACCAGCTGGAGAGATGTCTTGGTTTGACCGGTGCTGAAACTTTTTGGGGCGCAAGTTCCAAGAATAGGCGTTACCTATGTAACTGGCCAGCTTTCCACCGGGATGGCGCAATTTATTGCCCCAAAGGCTTTTCAGCCCTTTCAGGATGAATCCAGAACCCGAGTCAAAGGACTTGATTCGATTGCCTCTCAACAGCTGGCTACTTTCTAATTGAAAGATACGAGCCTACAACAAAGGATGCCCGACTTGGACAAAGCCGTGATAACGGTGGTGGCACAAGTTTCTGAAAGAGACCTAGTTGTGGCATGATAAGAAGCACAGATTGCCATGTCAAAAGTTTGTCACACGGTTAATGTTTGCTCCAGACTCTACTTCATTGCATTGAATTTTTCCTTCCACTGTCTCTCTCTCTCTCCTTTCATCCTGAAACTGCAACCTCTTACTTGAAGTTCCTCAAACCTCAACCATGTCTAAACGTACAGTCTTCACCACTGTAACTCCGCTGCCAGCTGGCATATCTCGAGAATGTGTGATGGACACTTTAAGAAGCCACACGGAAATGATCGACCTAAACCCTCTGGCTGAAGAGCGCCACCCAATCAAACCACCTCCAAACGCAACTGCAGAAGAATACCACTGCTCCTGGTTTTCATTGACAGACCGAGTTCAGTATCTCCCTGGTGGACTTATGTCCGGCAAAGTGACCTACAATGTCTGCTTTCACGATCTCAAAAATGGATTGCAAACTCACTGTTATGCACCTATGGGACTAAATATTAAAGGAAAATGGACCCTTGGCGGCTCTCTTCCAGGTGAACTCATTGTTCCAGTTGAACTAGGCGTCAATGCTCCACTTCGAGGTCTATATCTCCGCGAAGACGTCGATATGAGCTGCAACTTCATGATGACATCCTTTGTTAAAAAGACTCTCAAGAGAGCCCACGCCTTACTTGTCGACCGCCTCCTGGTCAAAAGCCAGATCGTTGGCGCATCACAGCAGAACCTCGTTCTGACTGACAACAGCAGCAGTCCCTATTCCACACCTCATCGGACCGAGTATGAATTTTCCGAACACGACGCCCAGATCATCATTGACGAGCCTGAACAGCTCCACTCGAGCAGCTCCAGATCTTCACCGCTCCCTACCATCGCTACCTTTCGAGATGGAGGGCGAGCCTACCCCCCAAGTTACTCGCCAGCTCTCAGTTCCCATTCCTCGAGCGGATCATATGGGAATCCTAGGCCGACTAGCCAGCGAGGGAGAACTTCATATCAGAATTCTGTGAGCGATACGCAAGCAGCTGGGACGAGAACACTTTGGCAGGCGCTGAATACGCAGGAGAGGAGTCCTGAGATGATGAATAGAGGATTTTATCCTGCTCAGTCGCAAGAAAGATCGAGGTCAAACAGCGCTCAGAGGGGACAAATCCAAGGCCCAACATATAATCCTGCTACATATCCAAGAGAGTTTGGGCCTGTAGAATTAGAAGCTCCATTAAGATGAGACGGCACGATGAGTTTGGTATGCTGGAAGTATAGGATGGTTCATTGGCGTTATTGATACCCGATTGACTGGTCGTTTGTTGTGTTTACATAAAGAGAGAAGATCAGAATAAGAAAGATGCAGTGGATATGAATTTTGGTTATGGATAATTTAGGCGATAATCAAGTCATAAACCGTCTACTCAGAATATGGATTAGTGATGTTGATTCTTTAACATTCTCTTATACATGGGGTATCTTAGAAGTACAACTCATCATACAATCATTTTTCAATCCTCTCCCTCTCCCTCTCCCTCTCCCTCTCCCTCTCCTCTTTCTCTCCCTCTTTCTCTCCCTCTTTCTCTCCCTCTTTCTCTCCCTCTTTCTCTCCCTCTCCCTCTTTCTCTCCCTCTTTCTCTCCCTCTTCCTCTTCCTCTTCCTCTTTCTCGTTCTCTTCCTTGTTCTCTGCCTTGTTCTCTGCATTGGCTTCATTTTGAGCCTTTCCGCCTTCCGCTTCCTTTTTAGTTTCCTCCGTCTCAACAGGAGCTTCCTCCTTTGCCTCAGGCTCCTTCTCTGGGGCAATCTCTTCAAGTTTGGGAGGCTCTACATGCCTCTCTAAACTTTCAGTTGCCATCTCATCCCAAGAGTTTTCATCAACTGAGATCTCAACTTCTGGCACTTTCTCGGCTTCAGGCTCTTCCAGCTCCAGAGTCTCTACAATGACTGGGACGTCGGCTTCAGTCTCTTCATCCGTTATTTGTAGACTTTCTAATTTCTGAGATACGTCCCCTTCATCCTCATCTGCCTCTGGAACAGTCGTTACAGCAGAGCCTACTGAGGGCGATTGCCGGATATGTCGTCTCGTATTCCTTCCCACATTCAATAACTCGTCCTCAACTGCAAGATTATTATTTGTTGTGGTAGGTTTGACGATCGATTGCACATGTCTGGGCTCCTCGTTTGGCTCCAAGCCCTCTGCCTCAGGAGGAAGTTTGTAGTTTTCGGCGGGTAAGAGGTCATAAGTATCGCACACCGTCTTAAATAGCACGTAAAGCCCTGTTTGGCCTTCAACCACCCAGAACACACCTCTGTGTTGAAACCAGGCATGCGCAAAAATTCGATGCAATCTCCGAAAGATATTCGTAAGATGCTTCACTCCAGCGCCTCGCTCATCCACCGCATCGCCAGACCCCAAACTTAACCTGCTGGGGAAAATTTTCTGGCTCGTCACGATGTTCGTCGCCCAATCGAGAGTGTGACAACAGTAATCAATCGCACAACAACTCTTGGGGCTCTCGTGTACGGCGCATAAGAACTGCCATTCCGAGGCTCGCATTTCAGGACAAGTCGTCGCGGAACATGGGGGGCTATCAAAGAGGAATCCAACGATCAGATCGTTGCATTTGTTTATGAGGAAGCGGCAGAGTTCGTAGAGCCAGAGAGCACGATCTACGCCTTCTGGTTGAGTGGCTAGAAGGATGGCGGTTTCGCGAGTTATGGGTGTTGTGCTGGATGAATCACTGGCAGATCTGGTGTAGTGGTAGTGGAGGGCTTTGAGATGTTCCTGAAGTTGAAAGGCGGAGTCGAGCTATTGCTATTAGTAACTGTTGAGTGTGAGTTGCGAAGCCAGGGCTTACTTCATTTAATGGTATGAGAGGTGGTCCTGCAGCCATGTCTGCCGACTTGGTACCTGGATGTATCCTCCGCTTTGCATTCGCATCTATGATACTTTGCTCAACGGAAGAATCCTGATTGTGGGAGCTTCCAAGAGAGGGCGACTTTGGGCCGATCTGAATTTCTGTTGGTGGTGGCGGACTTGGAAGCCGTGGTGAACTTGGTGGAAGTGACATATTGCTCCCGGCGATGGCTGCCAGCTACCAGAAGCTATATGGCGAGGAATGGGTTGCTGTTCCAAGAGCGCTTGCTAGAAGCTCGAGCTCGAGGTTGCGAGGTTTGATTACGCGCTTAGCCTCGCGTGAGCTGTTCTATTTTTGACAGGGCGGCGATGACTTCCCTGCTTGTGACAAAATTTCCTTCACAAAGTTGCAAACATGAATCTTGACGAAGATGAACCACCTTCCCTAGTAGATCTAGAGGGCAACGAAAATATTTCCATCCAAGAGTCAAAGCCAATAAAAGTGCCAATCACAATTGTGACGGGTGTGTCACACAATGCCAGTCACGTGAGCATCGACTTACAAATACAGGTTATTTAGGAGCTGGAAAGACGACATTGATGAATTACATCCTAAATGAGAATCATGGAAAGAAGATAGCTGTTATATTGAATGGTGGGACTCGCGGCTTGGATAAGTAATAATGGAAAGCTAATTATCTCAGAGTTTGGTGACTGTGAGACCCGAAGCTTACTTCGAACGAAGCGGTAAACTAATAGTATCAGCAATCGATATCGAGAAGTCTTTGACGGTAAACAAAGGTGGAGAGCAGGTTGAAGAATGGCTAGAAGTTGGCAATGGCTGTATTTGCTGCTCAGTAAAGTATTCAACCAACTACTTCTTACTAAAGTCATCTGACATGTGGAAGAGATTCCGGAGTCAACGCAATCGAGTCGCTGATGGAGAAGAAAGGTGCATTTGATTACATCCTCCTTGAGACAACTGGCCTAGCGGATCCGGGAAATCTTGCACCATTATTTTGGGTTGATGAAGGACTTGGTAGTACCATATATCTTGACGGTATCGTCACTCTCATCGATGCCAAGAATATCTTGAAGAATCTCGACGACCCTGTGCAGGAGACTGTACAACATGAAGAACACGGTGGTCATGGACCAGTTATGACAACAGCTCATCTGCAAATCTCCCATGCTGATGTTATTGTCGTCAATAAATCTGACCTTGTCACGCCTGACGAGCTCCTCGCGGTCAAGAAACGAATTCAAGCCATCAATGGTCTTGCGAAACTTCATATTACGACACAAGGCAGAGTGCCAAAGCTTGATGGATTTCTTTTGGATCTCCATGCTTATGACAGTGTTGGTGACGAATTAGAAGTCGCCAGCAAAGGACATAGCCATCTGGATCCGGTATGAACCTGGCACTTTCCATTTTTGAACCCTTGAAAAGCTGACGCATATTAGACGATATCAACTATATCATTTAGCGTACCTATCCTTGAATCCGACAGTTTTCCGAAACTAGATGAATGGTTAAGATCGGCTCTTTGGGACTCGGTTCTGCCAGGTGTCAACTCCTCTCATGGCGTTTATGAAATCCACAGACTTAAGGCACGCGTTTCATTTTCGAATAAAGAAGTCATCATCCAAGCAGTTCGAGAAGTTTTCGAGATTCTAGATGTTCCAAAGTCGAGCTCAAATTCTGATACGACCCCAGAAGGAAAGGTCGTACTTATTGGGCGAGGTCTAGCAGATGTGCCTTTTAGCAAGAGTTTCTTCACAACAATGGCCTCATAATGGCCCATTTTAAGTAGCCGACATACTTCCTAGCCTCCTCGTCGAGAATCATAGATGTTGAAACGATATCTAGATAGCTCGGTCAAATTTTGATGCCAGCCTAACCAAATCGAATGTTCAAACGCTTACTCTAGCCGCCATGTCTGACTCACTCACCCATACCGTTTGCTAAAGCAAATGGAAGTCTGCATCCGTCTTTGCTGCATATCTCACTTACTTCTAATCGTGCCAATTTTTTCAGTCCTTCCAGCCGCGCTATTCGTATAGCACCCGAGGACGACCGAAATCGAACGAAATTGACTCGTGTTTAATCAAGCCAAACATAATCTTAAGCTGGCTTTTATACGTGAATATTCTCTGATCTCGAAACGGATTCGGAGCAAAGTGAAGCCTTGATAAAATTATGAGACAAAGTCTACATTTGTTCCTGACCCTAAAAAGTCGAGCGCAAAAGTCCAAGCCTCACTAAAGAACCCACTCAGACAACTTCCTTTCGATTCTTGAAGGATTTTTTAAGCATAACTTCAGACATCACTCTGTTGTTCCAAAGTAAGAAGAAGATTACTGTATCTTACAAGCCCTAGACTTGCCAATTGAAATCGCTTGTGGATAGCTCTGCAGCGGATGATAATGGCATCTGTCGGCCGCTCATGTAGCTGCTTGGAATCCCCTGTCATAAATCTTGGCAGCTCTATAATATAAATACATCCAACAAAGTGAATTTCCATACTTACACTCTTCAAACATGTTCTCAACCCTATTGGCTGCTGAGCATGGTGGAGATGCTCTGCGGCAGATTCTTGAACAGCCGCTCTATTATATAATTTTAATTATTCCACTTCTCTTCGTCACAGTCCTCTTAAGTTTTCAATTCCATGGAAAACAGCGAGCAATTCAGTTCTTTGGAAACGATGACGATAATCCTGATTCACCGAGGAAAAGATGGATGACTGATGCTTTCACACTTCTCCAAGAAGGCTTCACTAAGGTATGAGTTCCCAGAATACCAGGAAGCTGCAGATACTAACCGCTCTAGTTTCCAAACAAGCCATTTCAAGTTTGGACCACGGAAGGGAAACAGATAGTGTTACCACCAAAGTTTGTCGACGAAGTCAAGATGTTACCAGACACTATATTTCCGTCGGGAATCAGGAAGGTGAGTCATAGTAAACCTTTATACTGCTTTGACTAAAGAAGAATCAGTTTCTACAGTCCAAACACACGACCTTCTCCACGCCGATAGATAAAGCGCCAAGGACCGATCATTTAGTAAAGGTTGACCTGCAGAGAAGTTTGCGTAAGTGATGGTTTCATATCCATATAACACCATGGGAGACACTCATTCGTGGCTTACTGCCAAACTTAACTCAATTATCCTGCTTCAATTATTTACTGCCGGCAATCCCCTTATATTCTCGGGATCGTGGACTTAACATTTCCATATTATAAACTAATGAGACTTAGCAAAATTATTACCTGGAGTTAGAAAAGAGATAAGGATCTCGCTTCCGTTGGAGTTTCCACAGTGCAATGGTGAGCCGTTTCTACTTCAGAATTATCATACTTTATCTTGACTATCCTTAGATTGGACAGCTTTGAAAGTTTATCTTAGGACACTTCGCCTTATCAGTCGTGTTTCTGGAAGAGTTTTCGTTGGCCCATCCTTAATCACAATGAGGATTGGATAAAGATAAGTGTTAATGTAAGTTATTCTTTTCCAAACTGTTTTAGAACTTCTTGACTATTCTTGTCCTTCGACTGATAATATTCTAAACAGTATACACAAGATATTTTCCAAGCAGCACGTGAAATTAGACAGTGGAAACCCTTCCTCCGACCAATCGCAAAGTACTTTCTACCAGCAATTCGCCGGGTTTGGGGTCACAATGACAGAGCTACCGAGTTGCTGGCACCCATTATCCAGAAGAGAGAACACGAGGAGAAGCTTGACGGCTACGAGAAGCCTAATGATGCTATTGAATGGCTCCGTGATACTATACCTGAAAACGAAAGGGATGATTACAGGTACCAAGCCATGGTGCAACTTACAATAGGCGCTGCTGCTCTACACACCACGAGTCAAATGGTGGCAAATTGTATTTTCAATCTGGCTGCTTACCCAGAGTACGTATCGCTTTTGCGAGACGAAGCTCAAGCTGTTTTGAATGATTCCAATGGAGAGTGGACCATTGAAAGCATGGGACGCTTGAGAATGATGGACAGTTTCATGAAAGAGTCGCAACGATTAGATGGTGCCTCTGCAATCTCCTTTCAGAGAGAGGTCCTGAAGCCCATTAAACTCTCAGATGGAACCATTTTGCCTAAAGGCTCAGCTGTCTTTACACCTTCAGCAGCCATTTCCTCCGATCCGGCATTTTGCAACGATCCGAGCAAGTTTGACGGCTTGAGGTTTTACAAGATGAGACAAGAAGCAAACGAGGAAAATAAGCACCTTTTTGTGTCTACTGGTCCAACTCAACTGCATTTTGGTGGTGGACGACACGCTTGCCCCGGGCGGTGGTTTGCCAGCCATGAGATCAAACTGATCTTGGCTACTTTGTTGTTTGAGTATGATATCAAGTTGAAGGATGGGGAGGGGAGGCCGAAGAACCTTCATTTTCAGACGGTTTGTGCTATCAACCCTAATGCAGAAATCCTCTTCAAGAGCCGAAGGAGTTAAGAGAGGAGGACATCTTATTTCAGAGCCTGGCTTCATGTAAACCTTATATCTATGTGCAATAAATATTTTTAGGTAGCTTAAAAGGCAAAAGTGTGTTACGAACTATTGTATCCCTAATGCACTATTGAGTGTTACCATGATTCGTAGCATACTCTCAAAAACACACCTTCAATTATCGCATTTAAAATTCGACACCCAAAACCATCCTAAAGAAAATGCCTTTTAAAGTCTAGTAAGACAATGAATTGCTTCTTTTAAAATCTTATATCTATGCGCTGTCTAATTTTGCTCAAAGACTTCAAACATTGAGGGTGCTACGAATTATTGCCTCCCATGGTGCCTCTTCTCTTGAGCTTCAAAACACCCCAGGAATCAACCTTTTAGTTGTCCGGTGGTATTCCTCCCACTCCTTTCCAAAAGTCTGTTTCAACATCTGCTCTTCATCCCTCACTCTCAGTCTTCCCAAGACCAAGAGTGCTGCAATCACAAAGCAACCTACCCCTTCGTTCAACCACTTAATCAGCACAACCTTAGCCGGCAACATACAAGCCGCTATCCCATCCGTTCTCAGCAGATAAAATGCATCGGCTAAGATAATCATCGAGAGGGTCGTGTACGACGGGTGCTGCACATAGCGATAGAGCCCCGTCTTGACCAGCCCATTCGGCTTCGCAAGCTGAAAGGTAAAATTCTTCCCCAGTTGTGCATAAGCCAAGAGACGAAGCGGCGCCGCGATGAAAATAACCACAATGTAGCCAATTGTGTAAGGGCTCCAAGAAACCATGGACGGGTTTAGGAGCTGCGGATTCAGACAGGTGCTTGGGCGCTGTTCAGGAAAGACGATAAGGGCTGAGAGCCAGAGCCAAAGACCTGCTTGAGTAAATCGAACAATCGGAGGCTGTTTGGTGAGTGCCTTTATTGTATCTTGGCTGTGAGGACTGGTCGGGTAGGGGTTGGGTGGCTGGGTAGCGGCGTCATGTAGGTAGCCACAGCTTAGCAGGAGGAGAGCGAGGAGAATACTGCTGACAGATGAATCCATTGGATCCGGTCGAATATATTTTGGTTATTTATATCGTGGTACACTATGCTTAACAGTATCTATAGACCTGGACAAAAAGCAAGACTGATATCAAGTTCCTGGAGTTCCCAAGCTGTTGGCCGAGTCTTTAGAGATCTGGCTCGTCGCGAGCCCGAAGTTGTTGCCTATTCCAGTTCGAAGCCACGGCCCCAGGCTCCATTACTCTACTCACAAGGCCAGCTGTACCAAAGACCTAGGTGGACGGCTACAACTGTTGTCGATGAAGTCTTACGTAGTGCCTAGTTTACAAGGGAAGCGGAATTCTCAGGCTGGTCTGTGCACGCCATATTCACAACGGGGACTCTTGAATAGCGAAAGCAGTTGTAGGCTCTGAAACAAAGAGGCCTGTCCGACAATTTATCTTGCTGATATAATAATTTTTCTTGGAGATATTCAGGTTGATTGTACTAAATTCTCCAAAGAGCTGGTCCGAGACTAGGTGCACTAAAAGAAGGAGCTTGCTTGCAAAGTCTGTGTTGACATCGTCGTTCCGGGCATTCTTCTTCGAGTATATGGTGGTAAAGCGATCACAATATTTCAAGTCTTTTAATACTCTTCGTACTTGGATTCGTGCAAGGATAGGATGGACCTAAGGAGGACATCGAGAGCATAGAACACGAGGAGCCACAAGAGATAGAAAGTCGGAACTAAACGAGGACTACGACCATAGCAAGTTCAGTCCCAGGTTTATAATCGGCATCTCATCTAAAGGCAGGATACTTTCTCTACTAATGGATTACAGAACCCGCTCATATGCGCTCTAATTACAACGGTCTGGATTTACTCATCGACACCTCACATCGTCAACCAATTCACCAAACACCAGATAGCACAACACCCTCTGGTAATGGAACGGCTGTGGCTGTTGAAGAATCCAAAGGCGTTTGGTCAAAGGATGGGCCCTATAGACAGAGAGGCTCAAGGTGTGGGTAATGGTAAACTTATGTGAGTGGATTTTTTTGGATTTTTGGATTTTTGGATTTTTGTTAAAAAAAACGTGCTGCGTCGTAGTGTTTTTTTGCGGGAAAAGAGAATCTTGATTTTCACTTCTCAGCTGCTATAAACACTACTCGCTTGCATCTAAGTTGGTGCCTTGGGAGAGGATGGAGTTAGTTGATGCCAAAATGGAAGTACAATGTAAAGTCTCGACCAACAGTAGCCGCCTGTAGCACTGCTTAACTTTGTGGCTATATGTGTGAGCCTCTTGCCTGGAAAAGTATTTCAAGCGCATTTTACTTTTACCAGAAGAACAAGAATCCTCCCGGAATGTTTTGACGCGGAGGGAAGGGAGAAATGCGTATCCATCTCGTAGCAAGTCTTTCCGAGCGTCTTCCTTCATCCTTCAAGCTTGACTATTCCTGTCTCGTACATCTCCTCTGCGGATTCCGTTCTACCACTCCTCAGCCCACAACCCGGCTCATGGGTCACTCCTCTACCCATTCTCATGCCACGCTCCTGAGCCCACTACGCACTCGGTAGCTCACTCCTCAGCCCACCATCAGGCCGAGAGCAAACCATAGATCAGATCAGTTCTCACATGCTGCTCTCCACTTCCCACTTCACCATCTCACATTCTGATTCCGCCACTACTCACCTGCTATCCCACGGTAGCCCATGTCAAACAATCCCAAATCCTCACTCCTCAACATCCTGCTCTGCCTCCCTCGTCCTCCTGCCTTATGATCCAGATCGTCATCGTCATCTCACATGTCATCCTATGTCACCTCATATCTCAACAGAACCCGCTTGAATAGGCAACAGGAAGAGGAGCCGTTGTAGCTGGTTTTGTTGGGGTTTGGGGAGGAGGGCGATACCGAGGAGACATGTGATAGCTTGTGGATAACGGAAGGCAGCTGAAGGAAAGGAGAAGGAAGATGGAAATTTGAGGCGATGTTTGATGGGTTCGAATTTGGAGTGGGAGCGTTGGAAAAGTCAAGTTCAGTGACAATCTAGGTCCTTCCTAGCGTTCTGGAACGATCATTCAGGAAGCCAACATGTTCACATGCAAGGAGGTTTTGGGGAGAAACCAAACTTTTTTTTCGAGGCTTTTCTACATGTAGATGTCTTCTGCTCGACTCGCGGCAAGATCATTCTGTTCTGCTTCAATCCCCCTACAAGACCCTATTACAGGCAAAAGAGTGCACGAAAAAGACCCCCTTTGCCACCACCCCACCCATGAACGCCATGCAATTCTAAAGGTCCCTACGCTCAAAAACAATCACCCATGAATTTTCCCCATCTAGCCAGACAAGCCATTTCGTCTCCTCATTATAGTGCTAGTAAGTACATCTAAGCGGCATCAGCAGATGCCACTGGTTCGGCTATCCGAGTGACTTGGCTGCCAGCACGAATGATCTTCTTGCCCGAGGTATCGCTGACAAAGGAAATGTCCTTGTTCTCTCTCTGTGCCCGCTTCCAGATCTCGACTTCACAGCCGCCACGGATAACACCAACTCTCATTGTTGAGAGGAGATTGTGAGCGGCATTGGAGTGGTTGTAGACACCACCATTGAAAATGGCCGTGGCATCTTTACCGATACCAGAAGAGATCAGGGCCTTTCCACCCGGGTGGTCCTTGATGAAGTCGGTTACATCGTGGACAACACCGGCAACGGCGACAAGAGCACGGCCATTCTTGGCCTCGGTTTGGTAGTCATCCCAGTTAATGATGGGAAGCTGCTCGAGAGGAATACCCCAGTCCAAAGTCTGTCTCTTCTGATCGAGCTTCTTCTGGAGTTGTTGGAGACGACCCTTCTCAATCTCATTCTGTTTGAATTGCTTGAGATCATAGGCAAGGCCCATTTGCTTCCATAGCCAGATGGACCACTTGGTAGGATCATATTGATGCCATTCGATGGCGTTTCGGTAGTCGGATGGAAACTCGTGGTGGAAGTTGTGGTAGCCCTCTCCGAGAGTAACGAGAGCAGTGACGACGTGATCACGAGGAGAGTTACGGTCGTCAAATGGTTGGTCACCGAGCCAGTGAGCCAAGGAGTTCACGCAGAAGGTGGCTTGTTGGACAAAGAAAATTCGGAGGATGCCAGCATAGATAAATCCTCCCATCCAATCTCCCCATCCAAGACCAGTAACCAGGCAAGGGAAGACCATTCCCATAAAGATGACGGTCTTGATGTAGTTTCTGTGTTGCCAGACAACGACAGGGTCATCGTTCAGGTCGGAGATATCAGTGCGGCCGATACGCTTTGGGTTCTGCTTCATGATCATCCACCCGATGTGAGAGTAGAGGAGACCCTTTCGGACCGAGTATGGGTCCTTGTCGGTATCGGTATATCTGTGATGAGCACGATGGTCCCTCGACCACCATCTAATCGAACCTTCGACCGCTCCACCACCCACAGCCGCGAGGAAGATCTTGAGAGGAAGTCTTGCTGAGTAGGAAGTATGTGCCCAAAGTCGGTGATATCCTGACCCTGTTAGAAAAAGATGATAGGTGGTGGATGGAGCAAAACCTACCCGCTGTAATACCAAGACCAGTCATGAAGTAGTATGCAATAGCCCAGATTGCCGTCTGCATTCTGAGAGGAGTCCAGTAGGCCGCAATGAGGCCATAGATAGGAAGGCCAACGATGAGGGTCACGTTGAGCCAATTGACATGCTTATACCAGTTTGCTCTGGTGATGGGTTCTTCGGTGATGTGAGGCTTCTTGGGATCGAATCTTTTGGTGCGGACTGGTTCTGTGGTCTTCACCATGCTGGATGGTTGAAGAGAAGACATTGTGGTGGAGAGCGAGCGAGTGAGCGAGCGAGAAGAGAATTGTTGGTGGGGAGGGAGAGAGGGAGAGACAGGATGGAGGGGAGGCGTCTGAATATAAAGCTCTCAGTGGGCTACTAGGGAAGTGTTTTCGATGATGCGCTAGGACGGGTTGGCGCCAGAGCCAGACAGCGCCCAGCAAAAACGCGTGGGGATCGGAGTGGAATGGACTTGGCCGGATCCCTTTTCTTTGAAGATGGATCCTCTCTGGCGATTCTGGTGGGAAGACGCGCCAGAGGCAAAGGATAGAGGGCGAGCTTCTCGATCTGGACAGGTTGCAGTGGATACAGGATCGCAGGATCTCCCTTTACGACTTGACGATTGACGGTGTTCTTGCATACAATTCCCAAGTGCCGGAGGAGTAAACAGAAGGCCCAAAGGGGGATTTGGTGATGGGTATGAGACAGTAGAATTCCTGGCCCAACCGTTCACTCCCCGCCTCAACTCTTCGGAGCTCAACGTTTTTGGCAGCCGACCACTTTAAGGGTCCTTCTAGCGCCCAAGGCCAAGCGCTCGGCAGAAAAGAAAGGAGCAATTACATTATTTTCACCGCCCCAGTCTGTGAAGGAAGAGATCGGACGAGCTAGAGGCAGCTTCGAATGCTCCTTCCACGGCTCAATCCAGCTCCCCCGCCCTCCTTCCTCCCTCTTCCCTCCTCCCTCCTTCCTCCTTCCTCCTTCCTCTGGTTCCTCCTCGTCCCTCGATATTAACGGTTGGGGGGGCTGACGGAACCAGAAACTTGGTTCCTGGATCTCAATCAGGGATGCTAAGCGAAACCTGAATCTCCCAACAATTCCCTTGTCAGGTGATGCCAATTGCATGGCATTTGGCCTGGTGGCATTTGGCCATTCGTACGCCACTCCCGCTCCTCCCCCGCCTCCACAAAAAGGAGGATGAACACCGAAAATAAAAATAAAATGTCCCCCTTTTTGGCTGCGCTGAAATAACACGGTAATTATTATTATTACATGAGTAACAAAAAGTATACCTGCGTGAGAGCGACGGGAACGCTCACCCCTCCTCTAATCGCTTACCTAGAATTATTCTCAAGAGACCACGTCAAGAGCCAGTGCTTGTCCAGGAATCCCACCCTCACAGATGCCCAACCTCCGGATCGATCGTCACCTTGTTATGCTCGCATGTAGCCATCACCTCTCCAGTCTCCCTTTTCATCACCCCTCGCAACATGCATAACCTCTTTCCGGCATGCACCACTTCACTCTCAATCACCACCCTTTCTCCCTCTGCCACAGGCCGAATGTAGTTCACATTCAGCGTCCTGCTCACCCCAACATAGGCCCAAAAGCCAGGTCGGGCAATCGGTGCCAGACTCGTCGTGGTACAAATGTCAAACAGAGTTGCTGCACACCCCCCGTGAAGATTGCCGAGCCGGTTACAGTGTTCGGGGAGCACGGTGTAAGAGAATCTTGTTGAGCCTGGCGAGGATGAGGCCGAGATGAGTTGAAGAGACCGATTGAAGAATTCAGATCCCCAGCCCTGGATCGAGTGAGTAAATAGCTACCATATGTCGGAGAGGTTGAAGGGGACAAGAGGAAGACTCCACCAACAGGCTATAGTGTAAATAAAGACAGGTTGTCGTCGCAGCTTTCCTCAAAATGGTCAACAACACCAATATGAATAAAGCAAACACTCGGGTTCGATGAAATCACTCAGTAAGAGCAATACTCGATAGAAAAATGACTGACCTTGTAATCATCAGCAGCGAATGCTCCTTTCAGTAGTGCCACCACACGCTGTTCTGCTGTATGCTCATCTCCAGTAGGGATAGCCTCGACCTTCTTCCCCGCCGTTACCCCAGGAATAAAACCCTTTGCTTTACCTGGAGCCATAATGTCTTGATCTTTGTGAAAACCTCGCATACGGAGCCATATTGATTTCTGGATTATCAGCGGGTTAACGTCCCTCCCTATAGCCGATGTCAAATATCGCCGAGGTTCAGCGGTTATATTTTGTGGCCTTAAATTTGAGGCCGCAACATGTGTTGTCGCGCGTCTCCATTGTTTACTTCAATCGCGTTGCCGCCGAAATTTGAAGACCACGACAAATTCAACACCAACCATCACGACACCAAATCGCCAATATGAGGGTCGTGGAGGTTATCATAGACGCAAGTGCAGATGCAGCATCACTCGGGACTTACTAACAAGATTAGGGCTTTAAATCGTACGCTGTACGCACAGTTATTTCAGGATGGTAAACAATGGCAACGAGGCCCTCTGAATGACGGAGCTGATGGGCACATAGGGACGAGAGCTTCAATTCAATCACCGGGTTGAACGGGAGCGGAAAATCAAATATTTTGGACTCAATATGTTTCGTTCTTGGTATCACAAATATGACAACTGTGCGCGCACAGAACCTCCAGGTATTCTCAATACTCCGTACTTACAAAAGGCGTGACACTTACCAGAGCAGGATCTCATTTACAAGCGTGGACAAGCCGGAGTCACTAAAGCCAGCGTAACAATCGTTTTCGACAATAAGGACAAGAAGAAGTCACCTATCGGCTTCGAGGAATATGCGCAAATCAGTGTCACTCGCCAGATTGTGCTGGGAGGGACGAGTAAATATCTCATCAATGGCCACCGGGCGCAGCAGCAGACCGTGCAAAATCTGTTCCAATCTGTACAGCTAAATATCAACAACCCGAATTTCTTAATCATGCAGGGACGAATCACGAAGGTTTTGAATATGAAGGCCGTCGAAATTCTGGCGATGATCGAAGAAGCGGCTGGTACGCGCATGTTCGAGGACAGAAGGGACAAGGCATTCAAAACGATGGCAAAGAAAGAGATGAAGGTCCAGGAAATTACAGAACTGCTAAAAGATGAAATTGAGCCGAAGCTGGAGAAATTGAGGACAGAAAAGAGGGCATTTTTGGATTTCCAACAAACTCAAAACGACCTGGAAAGACTAACGAGAGTTGTTGTGGCGCATGATTATGTCAAAAACCAGGAGAAGCTCAAGCAATCCGCTGGAGATCTCGAACTGAAAAAGCAGAGAGCAAAGGACCTCGAGGATAACGCCATCAGATTGAAGAACGAGATTGAAAATCTAGCCGAAGATGTCAAGAGAGTGAAGGCTCAGCGGGATAAAGAAATGAAGAAAGGAGGCAGGGCACAGGCGCTTGAAGACGAAGTCAAAAAGCATTCTCATGAACTTGTGAGGCTCTCAACGGTGATGGATCTCAAGAAATCGAGTATGGCCGAGGAAAAGGACCGAAAAAAGACTATCCAAAAGCAAGTCGCAGAACTTGAGAAACTACTGAAGGAGAAGACTAAGGTATATGAGAAACTCCAGGCCCGATACGACACGGCGAAAGAAGAGTTAGAGAAGCAGAGCGAAGAAGCTGAGACAAAAGAAGAACTTCTTCAGACCCTGCAAACAGGCGTTGCTTCTAAAGAAGGCCAAGAGAGTGGCTATCAAGGACAACTACAAGATGCGAGAAACCGAGCGAGTGCTGCTTCTACTGAGCAAGAGCAAGCCAAACTGAAAACGACTCACCTAGAGAAACGGATTAAGGAAGAGGAGCCTAGAGCGAAGAAGGCCAAGGAGCAAAACGCTGGCTTGCTCAATGATCTCGAGGGTCTGAAGTCACAGGCTCAAAAGCTTGACAAGGAACTAGGTAAGCTGGGATTTGAGCCAGGCAAGGAGGACGATATGTACAAACAAGAATCTACTCTTCAGCAGACCATTCGGAAACTCCGCGAGCAATCCGATGGAATGAAGCGGAAGGTTGCCAATATCGATTTCAACTACGCTGATCCTACACCCAATTTTGACCGTTCAAAGGTCAAGGGTCTAGTAGCGCAGTTATTCACCTTGGACAAGGACCGAACAGAGGCTGGGACGGCCCTTGAAATTTGTGCTGGTGGTAGATTATATAATGTTGTTGTAGACACTGAAGTGACTGGTACTCAGCTGCTCGAGAAGGGCAAGTTGAGAAAACGAGTCACGATCATTCCCTTGAACAAGATTGCTGTATTCAGAGCTTCTGCAGAGAAAATTGGTGCAGCTCAGAAGATTGCTCCCGGGAAAGTCGACCTTGCTTTATCGCTTATTGGCTACGATGATGAAGTGTCTACCGCCATGGATTATGTTTTTGGTAACACTCTCATCTGTACTGATGCAGCAACAGCTAAAAGGGTCACGTTTGATCCTGTTGTGCGAATGAAGAGTATCACACTGGAAGGAGATTCATATGATCCGTCTGGGACTCTATCTGGTGGAAGCTCACCCAACTCCAGTGGCGTCTTGGTTACCCTTCAGAAGCTAAATGAACTCAACAAGGAGCTGTCGAGTCAAGAGAAGACTTTATCAGAGCTTCAAGCTACAATGGCTCGAGAGAAGAAGAAGCTCGATCAGGCCAAAAAGATCAAGCAGGAATTGGATCTCAAATCACATGAGATCAAACTTACCGAAGAGCAAATTGGTGGCAATTCATCATCATCTATCATTCAAGAAGTTGAAAACATGAAGGCATCCATTATCCAACTCAAGACGGATCTGGTAGAAGCGAAGAAACGACAAGATGAAGCCAATAAAGATGTCAAGCGTATTGAGAAAGATATGAAGGATTTCGACACTAATAAGGATGGAAAGCTTGTTGAATTACAGAAATCTTTGGATGCGCTGAGAAAGACGCTTACCAAGGATTCGGCATCTGTCAAGGTGCTACAAAAAGAGCTTCAAGGTGGCCGATTAGACTCCGAGCAAGTTGGTGGGGATCTTGCCAATGCTCAGGAACAACTTCAGGATGTTGAGCAGACATTGAAGTCTCAAGCTGAGGAGATTGAAGCTCTTGTTTCTGAGAAAGCTCAAGTCAAGGATCAACACGACATTGCCCAGGCTCATCTCGATGATGAGCGAGCGAAGCTGACTGGGTTTGATGATGAACTTCATTCTCTGGAGCAAGTGTCTAGGTCGAAGTCGGCTCGAATCACTGAGGAAGGTCTTGAAATGCAGAAACTTGGCCATCAGGTTGAGAAATTCCATAAGGAGCAGCAAGCGGCGGTCCAGACGGTAGCTCATATGGAGAAGGAGCATGAATGGATCTCTGATGAGAAGGACAACTTTGGCCGAACAGGAACACCTTACGATTTCAAGGGCCAGAACATTGCAGAGTGTAAATCTTCGCTACGCAACCTCACTGAACGATTCCACGGGATGAAGAAGAAGATCAATCCTAAAGTCATGAATATGATTGACAGTGTAGAAAAGAAAGAGGTCTCGCTGAAGAACATGATGAAGACTGTCATCCGAGATAAGAAGAAGATTGAGGAGACGATTGTCACCCTAGATGAGTACAAGAAGAAGGCGCTTCACGAGACATGGACCAAGGTCAATGGAGATTTTGGTCAGATCTTTGCAGAGCTGCTCCCAGGCAGTTTCGCCAAGCTTGAACCTCCCGAGGGTAAGACCATCAACGAAGGCTTAGAAGTCAGAGTTTCGCTAGGCAAGGTCTGGAAGCAATCCCTCACCGAGCTTTCCGGTGGTCAACGATCGCTCATCGCCCTGTCCCTCATTATGGCTCTCTTGCAGTTCAAACCGGCGCCCATGTACATCCTTGACGAAGTAGACGCCGCCTTGGATCTGTCACATACCCAGAACATTGGCCGTCTTATCAAGACGCGGTTCAAGGGGAGTCAGTTTATTGTTGTTAGTTTGAAGGATGGCATGTTTCAAAATGCGAATCGGATCTTCAGAACGCGGTTCTCGGAGGGAACGAGTGTGGTGCAGGCGTTAACAGTAAGTTCCCGTCTCTCTTGTGGGGTGTGTTCTTCTTGTCCAGAGGTCGCTAATGGTGCGCGTAGGCGGCGGATTTCAAGTAGGGGTGGTGGGTATGGTCTTGGATGGGCTTGGGAAGGGGTTGAGCAAAATAGTCCTACGTAGCATATGCGGCTGGAGTTTGGTTATGCTTATATCATTGGGATAGCGGCATGGATGGACGCTCATGATTGTATGAAGGTGAGGATGCATATGAAGATTGCGTAACGGCTCAGTGATTGGGGTATGAGAAGTTCCCATTAGCCAAGCACAATCAGCCAGTTCCATGGTTATAAACAAACATGCAGCATGAAGTTGAATAAAAAGCCGTCATCACGCGCGGAAACGGGTCGCGTGTGGAGGCGGATCCTCGATCCGTCCGGAGCCGGTCACGTCTCCATGCAAATGCCCTCATCTTGTCCTGTGTCAGAAGAAGCGTAATCATCGTCCACTGTCGTCTTGTGTGCCCCCTCTCTGTCTCTCTCTCTCTCTCGTACTGCCGCGTCTTGTGCTCTCGTACTGTCGCATCTGGTGCCCTTGGCGCCCTCTGCCGTATTCGTGTTCTCATCACGTCATGGCCCTGCGTCTGCCAATATCGGTCTTGTCCGCAAAGGCAGAGAAAAGAAATTCCAATGTCCCCCATGCAAGAAGAGTCCCGCCGCGGTGGTGAGCGCCGGGGGGGCAGGGCTTTTCTGACGGGGTTCTGGAACGAATCGGAAAAGGGGTGGCTCGACGAAACTGGGTTGACGAAGGGCAGAGGGAAGAAGGGCAGCAACATCTGTCGCCCACACCATCCAGCAGCAGCTTGGCGTGCAGAGAGCGACGCGTCCGCCCCAGCGTCGTTTTGGTCTTCTTGGTAGTTGGTTCTTGGGTTCTTGGGTGCTCTTTTTTGTCCTGCCGTCGGTCCATGATTTAGCCAAACTCTAGGTGCGCCTGCGGACACGGGAAGGACTGAAGAGACTTACTTGACTATGCTGTGCTGTGCTGTGCTGTGCTGCGCTGCGCTGCTGGTCTAGCCGAGTTTTTTCTGCTGGACAACGACACCGACCAAACGGGCAAGAGGCAACCTCTCCTCTCCTTCTGCTCTACACTGCCAAGCCTAACAATAAGGTCACAGAGCACGCGTCAAACCCACACGCTCTTTTCTCCTGTCTCCTTTCACTCTCTCTTTCTTCCTCCCACCTCGTTCCATCCTTTCCTTGTCTACTTACTTCTTCTTCTCACGCTCATTTGCCCTTTGCTTCATGTGCACTTCTTGGTAAGAGAGCCGCCGACGACATCACCTCGTTCCTTCTTACCTTCCAGCCCCATGACCGGCGGATAGGAGACATATTTGATCTGGACTGACATTTCTCGGCCTGGTTCGACAGCAGATAAACGGCACCCTCGGTGCTCTCTCCTCCTCCTCCTTTCGTCAGTCCCCGCCATGGACACCCTCGTTGAGCACTACCGTGACCTCGCCGAGGAGTACTACCACCTCTACTCCGCTCAATTGCTCGCCGCAATTCCCGTCATCTCGACCACGACCTACTGCCTCACCATCCTCTGCATCTGCATACCTCCCATCATCGCCCTCATCTTCTACGAGCGCGAGCAGGCGAGGCTGCGAGCCGAGCAACCCAAGGGGTGCAGGAAGTTGGGCCTGAAGATTGAGAGTAATCTGCTCAACGAATATGACCGCAAGTTCAGTGAGGGCAGACCACCAAGCACAGAGGAGACGTCGGCGGAAGTAAGATATGGATATTTCTCAGAGTCATTTCTCCTCCTTTCCCTTAGTCGAAGAAGAGAGTCTCTCCCATTCCGGAGTCGATGGTCGTGAGCCCTTTTCTCCGCTCGAGTCCTCGAATGAAACCTGTGAACGTATCTCGGAAGAGGCCATCTTGCTAACTCTGTACAGTGGTGGCGGTTGAAGTCTCTGTGGATCTATCCTGTCAAATCCTGCCGTGGTGTCGAACTCAATCGCGGTACCCTCATCCCCCAAGGCATGGATTATGACCGTCAGTTCACCTTTGCCCAACTTCGCTCTCCTTTCCCAGTGGCTATTGATACTCCCAATGCCGTCAAAGCCGCTCACAAATGGACCTCCATCACGCAGAAGCAATTCCCACTTCTCTCCAAGGTTAGGACCGAGATGTGGGTTCCCGACCAATCCGTCGATACCTATGCGGCTCATGCGGAGGATGTCGAGAGTGGAGGTGTAATCATCATCTCTTTCCCATACCAAGAACCTGGATGGAGAGGTGTGGTTGCCAAATGGGGTGCCAAAGTCAAGGGCACCGTTCCGGAAATGCAATTCAGGGTTCCTTTTGATCCCAGTCCGGTGCAGATCGAGAAGGCTGGTTATTCGTGGGAGAAGATGACGGTATGGAAGGAAAGTACGGTCACAGCTTTAAATCTAGAGATGGAGATTCCTGAGGAGCTGAGATATTATCTCGGTATCTCGAATAAGCTCGGTCTATTCAGAATCGACAATTCTAAGCTTAGGAGTCCAAAGATGGAAGCAAGTGCTGTCCCTGTCACTGGCTTCCAAGATGCTGTAAGTTGGCTTTCTGCTCTCTCTGAAATTTCCGCTGATGTCAACAGTATCCCATCCACCTTGTCAACCTCGCCACTATTCGTGCCCTCGAATCCACGCTTCCCATCTCAAAACTCACACCCCGTCTCTCAGCTGCCAAGTTCCGTGCCAATCTCATAATCACTGGTCCCGAGGCTTACCACGAAGATACCTGGCGCCGCATCAAGATTGGATATTACGAGTACGACGTTGTAATCAATAAACGACCCAGCTTCCCCCCTTTTACGAGCCCAAGTGGTGAAGACAGAAGCGATGCCGAGAGGAAGTACGCAGAGGAAGCTGAATCCGGCATCCATAGCTTAGGGATGCAGCTTATTCCTTTAGCAAAAGAGGCCGCTGTTCGAGTAGGAGACGAGATCACCGTTCTAGAAGTTGCGGCGGATGAACCTTTCTAGTCTTAAGGAGACGAGTTCTATTTGTTCATGAATGAGGATACCCAGATTCAATCAATCGATGATTAAGATTAGATACAGTACAGTTTTGTAATATGGACTTTGTGTGGATACGGGAGTGTGTTGATATGTTTCGTCCCTTTGTGCATTGCAATGGACACACGTGTTACCTAAGGTTTGCTTGCTGCTTGCTGCGAGGCGTTGGTAGAGACGGCTGGGTGGCTGATAGCTGCGATTACTGAGCGGCTGGTATGATGGAAAGCTATGTATGTAAGTACGTACACATATGTGTGAATGGAAAAAGATAATCGACCTGTTTGGTGGTTGAATTGTGAGAGGTGTTTACTGGTGACTTAATATGACATTAACGGGGCTGGATAGTAAAATAAGATAGGGAGGAGAGGACATGCAGGAAAGTCATAACTGCCATGAATGAATGATAAGTAGGTGGTGGTAGGCCTGTAGGAGATAAGATGACAGAAGGCATTGTTTGAGCGTTAGGTTTTGGAAGACGGGAGATGGCAGGAGGTGAGCGAGGGGGTAGTAGGTGTTGGTGTGGTCCCTTTAACTGTGTCTGTTAGAGGATGGGAATGGTCTCGTGGCGGGAGAAGTGTGAGGAGAGCAAGAACCGGACAAGTATGAAGCGAGACTGCTGCTACATGACTCCATCTTGTTTGTACCATCTTCCGGGCTCATCTGGAGGCTCTTTGATAGACGAGGGAGCTGGAAGGGAGAGTTGAGAGCGTGTGCTGAGGGGGAGAGAAGGGCGCGTGAGGAAACGAGTTGGGGAGGGAAGGGGGGGTGGTGAGATAGAGGGAAGCAGGTGAAGAGGAAGTAAATAAACGAGTATTGAAGTTTATGTGTAAGGAAAGGATAGAAGGAGCTGTGAAGTGAGATAGATGGAGTAGTTAAAGCACCCGCAACGAGGTCATTCTGAAGTGAGGTTATATCTTCCTACTGACCCCACGCTCTATTACAATGCTTAAGATGCAAATTCCTGGTTTAACGCCTAACCGCATATAAATATATAAATTCTGAAAAGGCGACAAGTCACTACCATAAAACAAAAGCTAGCTGCAATATAAGGACCTCGCTGTGTCTTTTGCCCATAACACAAACTATGATTTTTATCATTTAGACTTCGCAGCTGCGTAATCGTCAATAGGGTTCAATATCATACTCAATCACTAGAAGGATTACTAGGAAGAGAGGGGGGGAGGAAGCAGATGTATAGTCAGCTCTGAAGACTATTGATGTACTTGACAGAGCGTGAGCTAAGTAAGAACCTCCTTGACTAACTACGAGAATCTTATCTACTCCTTGAGATCATCCACCCGCACGCGAGTAATCCAAAAACTGGCTGTAAAACCGGGCTGGTCTGCTAGAAGAGTCATCGCGACTGCTCTTTCGAAATGCATTGAGGTGGAACATAATATTACTACAATGTCCAAGTTGAATTTGTGCGCATTGAAACTGATACTTGAGTTGAGCTTGGACCGTAATGAAATCTTTACAATCAAATGTTTTCTGATTCGGCGATTGGGCAGAGAAGATAGAAGGCTAGGCGTGGCTACAGGTTGATAATAGACTAGAATAGTAGAGGATAGATGTGAATTAGAGAAAGTTTAAATAGTAGAACTCTAAACAACCTCAAGCTTGAAATGCCCAAAAAAATACTGAAGGAAGAATAGTTTGCTCCTGAAAAATATTATTTACAGAGACGATACGCTCTTAATAAGGACTCTACAAGACCCAATAACAATAGTGAGTATAAAACTACATATGGTGATTGTTTATTCAATATCTAGGGTTGTAATCTGAAACAATTGATCGAGATGTTTCTAATCGAGTTTGAATGACTGGGAAAATTATTGATTCTATCTTTTTATTATTAAACTTTTTTTTGGGAGGAGCAGAAATAGGGGCGAGAAGTTAAGATCAGATGGGTGGAACGGACAGACGTAAAAGAAGTTTGGAATTCAGGCGAATTGCGATGTATCATAGCTGCGACGCTAGAAGAATAATTCTTTAAAAGAATTTCAGACCTTGGAAATCAACGAGAGTTCATTAATGTGATAATGCTGGCTCTCATGCTCCATGTCCCCTGGTGACGTAGTAGCAACGCAGTAGCAACGCATACGAAGAACCGGAGAAAAATGTTTTTCTTCGTTTAGCAATTGGTCAGGGAGAATAGCTGCGAAAACCAAAACAAAATGGAACGCTGCAGCAATGACATTAAGGCTCAGCAGAACATTGACGTTACCTTATGAGAAGGTTTCACCGGAACAATAAGAAGAGTTGCATCCCTATGACGTTGTATCCGGTACCTCTTGCACATCTTCCTCACTGAGACCTGGCAGCGTGATAGGCAAATGAATGAGGATCCTGCAAGACATCCTATCGAGGATGCGCCTCGGGCTTTTTGGCACCTGCTCAGGGGGCTCTGTCGCGGGACTGCAGAGATCACAGTGGTGGGAATCCGGTGCGGTGGCCGAGAAGGGCTAGCGCTTAATATATAATTGGGAACTGAAGGAACCGTGACAGGAAAGTAGTTTGAATCATACTACGGCTCAGATGGACATTGAGCTGACTCAGAGGTGAAAAGATAGAAGCTAAACAGGCAGATTGTTTTAGGGGCGTAAAGAACGACGGCATGAAGTATTGATGATGCATCGAGTGATTAGAATTAGCCTCCCGGCTAGAGAAGGATTCTAGAAAGATTTGATCAAATAAGGCTGGGAAATTAGCGTTAATGGAGGGAATAAGATCGGAGGCCTACGCTGTCATGTTCTGGCAGCGCCCGGCTTGAAATGATGGGGATCATGCCGCACAGGCTTCGAGATCTCAGACCCTCGTTTTCAGACGTCTCGGAATGGAAATAGAAAAAGTCCACAATAATATCATACCTGCAGAATCTAGGGTTTGGTGGCTTGCCGATGTGACAGAAGCTGAGAAGAATCTTTTAGAGCGGCGGTTGCTTGAATTCCCGGATTGATTTGTGTTGTGGATTGTGGAAGTTACAGCACCCTATATGGCAGAAGACAGATTCGACCCTTATGATGACCTCTAACCAGGGCGGCATATTCCTACAGTACTTGCTAGCCCGAGGGAACTTCGGATCATATTTTACGGGTGAGCATTCCATTGACTCGGAGGTGCTCCGAAAAGAAGCGCTTGCGGTCGAGTTGAGAAGGGTTTCGAACTCAACTCCCAAGGTTCAAAACCCCTAAGAAACCCTGATCGGAGAAGCCGTTTGAGGAAGTAATAAACGAAAGAAAGCCATGTTACGCATCAACGAGGAGCATTTAGGCTGATCTTCATCCAACTTCTCTTCCGGAAGAGGTAGAAGAAGATTGAGGAAACGCAACCCAAGGGCTTTTCGAAAGTGAGATAAAGAATGGGTTGTAAAGCGGCGGAAGTCGAAACTTTGGTCAGCCTGGCAATTAGGCCATGGAATCAAGTCCTGCTTCTGTACACTCCGTAACTGAGTTAAAACATGGAGAAGTCTTAAAGAAGTCTTTCCAGCGAGGAACGGCCGGTGGTCCCCAGGGTGTTAGATCTCAGGCCGATGGATTAGGCATCTGATCGACATTGGGTAAAGTCGATGAGACCGCCTTGGGTACCAGAGTCCGGAGAAACCGGATTCCATGGGCTGATGGAAGGAAAGTGTTGTACCGAATGCCCGGGAAGCATGAGTTTGACACGATAGCACGCATTGATCTTAATTAGGATGATGGTTTTGAAGGGGTCGATCTGATCTTGAATTGCGTCTCTGAGGAGCCACAATCTGCCGCGTCTCTCCAAGCAAGCCTCTCTCTCCTTGCATGTGCAGGTTATCGGCCTGTCAAATCCGGCCCGGTGGAAGCCGTCCGTCGTGGCGCTGCCAAATAGGGCTAGCCGTCTAGGGCAATGGGTTTTGGATCTGCTAATGGATGGATGACGGGGTGCCAACTCACTTAGCACCTCTCTGGGGACGAGAGTTGATTGCGGTCCTATTTGCCAGTCTCCAGTTTCTGGGTAACACTCACCATTGGAAGAGGCACATCACCACCGCCTTCGTTCTGCAGATGTCTGAGTGGTGTCTTGTTGGATTGGCAGGAGGAAAGCCACGCGACAGCCACAATCAACCCGCCTGTCCTGCAAGCCGCTTTGCGAATACTGTTGGAGTAAGATTGGTGCCGCCATCCAGCCTCTGACAGCAGAAATATCGCAAGACAAGAATGCGAGAGTCAAGAGTCCTCTTTCCTGAGAATCTGCGTTGGATCCGTTCCCAATCGGTTCGATTCCAGACTCGGGTCCCGACAAGGACTCCATGTAGATGCAGCTGCCAATGGAAATGCTCCCCGGGACAAACCCGACCTCGAACTTGGCTATTTCTCGATGTATGTTGAGAGGCAGAGGGCGAGAGAGGGAGAGAAAGGTGGTAGAGAGACATTTCGAGAATCGGGATCTGGGTAAGAGGGCCAGAAGCCTACCGTAGGACTTCAAGAGTATTGGTTTCGTAGAGATTGCCCCATCAGCAGAGGAGGACAAGCTCGATGGACTCTCTCTCTCTCTCCCCCCCCACTGCCGCAAGTGCTGGGTCGGTTAGATATTGTATGTCTATCGTGACGCGGCCGGAAGAGACAGGAACGACGAGACTTTCGTCTGAACTCGGGAGACTTGGGATATATCAGACGGCTATTAAGTGGTGGGTGTGAAATTGATGTTGGCTGCTTTTAGAGGCCGATGCAGAGGCTAGCTGGGTTGAGTGCTGTCTGACTTCAGGTTCAGGCGAGGGGAGCAGGTGAAAGGTGCACGTCCTTGGCCTAGCATGTCCATTCTCGATGCCGGACGTCTCCACTTGCATTGACCCCAGGAATCATCCCTCCTCCCTCTGTCATCGACCTCCACTGAATCTCCTTGCCCTGAGTTGATCGCCAACCTGGCCCTCTCCCTGGATGATCTTCCAATCGCCCACCTTGGCCTGCTGAGAGATGATGTATTTACTTCTATAGCCCACTCCGTTATTACCTTCGTTCCCCAAAGTCAAGCTACTACCGCTGCCGGACAAATCCTACCGTACAATCAACACCTGCTCTCGAGGAGCCGACCCTTCAGTCCTCCCTCCTCAGGCCCTTTTGAGCCACTTTATCCTCCCACCCAGACACTCGCATTGCAGAAGCACCTGCTCTGCTCTGCTCCGACCTCAACGGCGATACCTGGTTGAGCCCAAGTGGTGCCCTGCGTGCGAAATTGTTCCCACGAAACTCTAGCGCCAGCGCTGGAAGAGATCCTTGAGAGTACTCTACTTGAAAAGCTTGCTTGCCCTGCTGGAGCAATCTAGACACCAGAGATCCTGTCGGCACATCCCACATCCGCCAACAAATCCCCTTGGTTGGATTCACTCTCTTGACCAGAAAAAATTCATTCTATGTATCCCCTGCTCGGCTGGGAGACCAATCTTCTCACAAGGCATACCTAATTAAACCGAGTTTTTCTGATAGGCTGCACGGGTGGATTGGTGCCACCTTCTGTGCTGGGAATATAGAGTCGATAAGCTCTGAAAAACTTGCATTCCATATTCAGAACAAGGTGTCGAACATAGCTTGGCTGGGAGGGTTATATCACCCTGTTCGCAGTCTTCAAGGTTCGCCAGGGCGCTAGTTGAAGCTTCCAACGTTCCAAATTCCTGTCTTCATCTTCACTCGTCCTTATTCTTAGTGCCGTGGGCCTGGACCTGGTTGAACGACAGACACAAAGTTTAACGACTGGCCACAGCCCACAAATCTCGCATCGAGTGGGGTATCAACTTGCCAGAGAGTCTAGGATTCTTCTTTACCACTTCAAACCCTTTGGAGCTTTCAAACAGCTCTAAAGTTTTATCAATCCTGATTTTCCATCAACCTGCACGCATCAGAGACTGCTAGGCCATCATGGCTGACTATAATCTCGAAGATCCTACCAGAATACAGTCAAGTACTGGACCTAATGCACCAGCGATGTCGTTAGGGAATCCGGCGCTCGAAAACCACCCAACCTCAGCAAGCTCCTACGCCGATTTACAGTATCTCTTTGGCGTTCAAGACCCAACCATGATCGTACCGCCTAAGCCAAACCGTAATCGACGTAAATCCAGTCAGAGCTCCGAGCATACCAAACACCGCCGTACGAGATCTGGTTGTTTCACATGCAGGAGTAGACGGGTGAAGGTAATCTTTTTCAATGTAGTATATCACTTGTCCAAAGGCTAACCAAGTTTCCCAGTGCGATGAGACTCATCCAGTTTGCGAACGTTAGTTTTGACCAGCTTCAAGTTAACCCCGCTGACCTGAATTTCCATAGGCTGCAAGAAGGGAGGTCGAGATTGCGTCTATCCGGAGACGCCAGCCTCAGCAAAGCCTTCAGCCAGTGCATCGTTTAGAGCTGAAGTGGCTGCAAAGCACGGAAGTCCTAGCTCATCAGAAGACGAACATGGCGAAAGAAGCAGCTCTCCACGACTAGAGGCGATACCGGACGAAGAAGAAGGCTACGATGACGTTGTAACCAATGGTACGATGGAATTCGGAGGACAACCGCATGTTGCAACTCAAATGACTAGTCAAGACGACACTGCTCGGCAAGGTTCGGAAACTCCCTCACTGGTGCAGGATAAAGGTGCATCCCCAACGCCTTCAACAGAAGGTTCCGTCGGTTACTCCACATATTCAACTGCAACTGCAGGATTCACAAGGTCAAGCCGGGCAAATCTTCACTTCACGTCCAAAGACGATGACTTAAATCCGGAATGGTCTCATCTTCCTCAGGATCTTCAGTACTATCTGTCCTACTTCTGTGAGAACATCACGCATCTCCATTATTCATTAAAATATGACTCGCAGGACTTCCTGCGAACACAATTCTTAAATGTTGCTTTGCGCCACGAACCTCTCCTCTACGCAGTTGTAGGATTTTCGGCATTTCAGCGGACGCTGCGAAACCCAGCTGGAAAGATTCAGGACTTTCTACAGTACTATAATAAGGCGGTATCTCTTTTACTTCATTCGCTGAAAAGGGGAGAAAAGCATGACAACGGAACGATACTAGCAATTCTGCAGTTGGCAACTATCGAAGTGAGCTTGCCGAGATTGGCCATTGATTCTGGCTAACATCTATAGGAATTCCTTGGAGACTGGATCAACCTCCTCGGTCACCAAAAAGCAGCATATCAGATACTAACAGAGTTATACACACCAAATACCGTAATGGAAGAGGAGCAAAGTCGCATTATTCTTGGCTGGTATATGCGCTTCGATGTTTTCGCAAGTCTCATGGGTGGATTTGAGACTGTACTTTCACGAAAATGGTTTTCCAATGCCCAAGACTTTTTCAGGCAAAAGATTATAGAAGAACCTCACCAGCTTCCTTGGAAAATTGAATACGTCATTGCCCAGAACAGGCTCAATGGCATGGACATGTCCATTCTCTTTGCAAAGGCTGGTAGAGGGGAGATAGCCCCGGAAGAGTTTATGAGAGAGAACGCGGAGCTCGCGAGGCAAGTTATCGCTCACCATTTATAAACCTATATGAGCCTGCCAAATATCATGCAATCCTCACAGGCTAACGGATCTTTAGGAGACTCCAGGAATGGAATTCAAAGATGGATCCTGCTTTGAAAGATCCTCGTTATTTGGTCACAGATTTTTCAGGATCCCGACCACTTGAGACTAACGACATTGTAAACCCGTACATTCCAAACATCGTATACACCGGTCCCTTATTCGTCATGAATGTCGCTATGATTGACTGGTACTCCATCGATTTGATGCATAGATATCAGACAGCTTTGTCCATGAAGCAACAGCCAGATGCATCTCTTGTTGTGACTGCCTATGCAACATGCCAACTCTTTGAAGCTGTTGAATTCTACTCGCAAAGCCCACCAGGAACGGTTTTAGCTTGTCAAGCAAGCCTGGGAATAGCCTCTTTATTTTTACCAAAGGATGAGGCACATTCAATGTGGGCCCGCCGCAAACTTGCCACAATTGAGTCCCATGGGTAAGAAACCCAGCTGCTTCATCACTGGTTTTACCAACACTGATTCTTTAGCTATATATATCCATTCACCTTTCGAACAAAGATGGCGGATCTCTTTCGGGACCGAAGTTGCATGCATTGGTGGCTGCCGAATGACGAACGGTACCCACCGATTATCAGATCTATTCGCAAGCTTGTAGAGGAGCGAACTGCTCCTGCGAAGAATGTGCCTGCAGAAGAAGATCTTAGAGATATGAAAGCAATATTCGCTTTGATGAAGCTTGAAGACGGAAAATCCAGTGTGACTACAGGCGATGGCTCTGGTGCCGGAGTAGTGGTCGCTTCCAGTCATGGTCAAGATATGAGTGGGATGGATTTAGGAGAGTCTGGTGCTTACAGCCTTGGCCTTAACGAAGAAGGAGGTTTCTGGGGCCAAGGACATGGCGGAGGTACGTAGGTTCTTACTGGCCTGCTTTTCGGCAAAATCCAACAATATCTCAATTGTCTGGGAGGTCTACACACGAGTCACATGACCATGCATGGAAGAAGAACTTCGCCGAGATGCTACATCATCAACCTGCTTAGTTTGCCAACTCTACCTTATGGCACAGTTGCTGCGCCTGGAAATACAATAAGGTAGACCGTATAATGGTTCCATATCTGCTACGGCCACTTGTCCTTTTGAGTCTGGGGGCTACAGACATGCCGTGAATCATGACAACCTCATGCCATATGGCTTCTGACAAGCCTTGGAGACGTTCAACATTTTCGAGACGCTTCATTAGAGATATCTGAATACAAAATCTGTGTGACTAGATGGATATATAATATTTACATATTCTAAAGATGGAATATAGGCTCACGTCCACTTTGGTAGACATAGATAGTATATGAAACTGAACGAGGAATTGAATGTCTTGAATAGTTCTATGATTGCTTGCAAGGATAAGAACCCAATACTTCTCTCATCTAATCACCAGTATCTCTTCAAATAATTTAAAAAAAAATACTTGTTTATCAGGGTTACTGTATTGATTTACTTCTAACTCCAGTCTAAGTCTTTCGCGAGGCTGAATGTCAGTGAATCCCCTTTACCCGAATGGGACTAGTGTGTCTTGGCATTTCCTAAGAGCTTCACACCTGTAAAGACCATTATGAATCTTGCTGTTTTACCTCAACTCCTGTTCTTGACACGAATCTACAGTACGATCGAAATTTCCTCATTCTTCCTCCTTCTCTCGAAGACGTTAAGCAAATTTCCTAAATCACTGCAACAATGAACCGGCCAGGTATGGATCTCATCGTGTCTGATTCTCCCCAGACTGCCCCGCCTGTATTCGAATAAGTTTGAGAAAGTGCTTGGTTCATGGAGAAAATGAGTCGCATATGGTTCTTGAACCCAATGGAGCTTCTACTACGATTGCACGATTACTGCCGAAGTAAAATTGGAGAGACTGGACAGCGTCTCGTGCAAAGACATAGTTCCCACAAAGGACTAGGCACACTCCCCCTTTTTCGTGGAACAGTATATGGAAATACGTTCTGTGAAAGCGCTCTAACTGCTTTGTTTATGAGGGTGGCGATTGTTACTTCGGCCTGCCAAATGACGTTGATAGCTTTTGTTGCTAGCACTTGCAGTCCCTCTAATGCTAATACGTTTGCACACTCGCGCCATTGTTTGAAACATATTGGAGAACATCTGCTGACTATTGAATTCAAGCTGTCGGACCTCAATCTTTACGTGGCATGCCGAATGGGTTCCCCAGTCAGCAACAAATTCCCCAGAACAGGAGCGTATCGAGCAGATTACAACCAACTGGGAAGATGCGTATGAGTGCCCATATCGAGTCATGAAGCAGTTGGTAAACCACGAACTAACGTGTATTATTTGTCCTAGCAAGTAATGGAGCAACTTGGGCATTTGGCGGAGGAGTACCGATGGGAAGCGCTGGCTTAGGAAATCCTAGATCAAACAGTGGCCCAATGACCAGCTTTGCACAAACGATTGGAGCATCGTCCCAGCCAACAACGCCCTTAGATCTCTCGTGAGTCTTTTCTTCTGGAAGCCTCACTCGATCCCCTTATTCGTAACTCAAGCAATGCGTCGATCTTCATTGCAGTTGGAAGCTGACGATTGTAGCGAGTTTCCTTCGTTATCAAACAATCAACCTCAACCTAGCCAATCCACATGGGCGGCATCTGGGACGAGGAATCTAGGACCGTCTGCAAGTATGAGACTGCAACAGCAATCGACCCTCTCAGCGCAACAATTGAGCGCCCAACAACAAACACAACAACAGCAAGAGGATTTGTTCAGTTCGTCTTCTCAACTACCGAGTAGTCAAGGCGGATTTCGGTTTGGTAGCCAAAATGCTGTAGGACAAGCATCACAGGCAAATAGCACGGATGATTTTCCACCCTTGAATCGAAATGCGAATGGTGATATTGGCCAGGATAGGAACTCGAATGTATTGCAAAGTAGTGGCTTTGGTGCTCAATCGAATGGTTTGGGGTTTGGCTCTGCAAATCCGCCTCAGCCCAATCGCAACAATGGATTATTAAATGCGTTGTCTGGAAGTAGCCGCGTAGCACCAGGGAATCGTGTAGCATCTCCTGGAAGTATATCAGGTAAGAAATCAAAAGGTGATTTGGCGGAATCCCATTGATGAAGTTGCAGGTGTCTCAAATTCAAGATCGCCTGTGGAACAAACTCGGCAAAGCTTGAGTGCCTTATCGGAGAACGACGGTATTGTAAGTAAATCCGTGCCGTGACCTTTCTCTAAACTGATGGTACAGACATTTTCAAGCTCGCAATTTGGTCCCTCGATAAGTCAATCCCAGCGAGAAGGGAGCGCGCCACAATCAATCATGTCACGACCAGACGGCCCTGCACAGGGAGATGATATTACCATCCCCAGAGGACAGACGCTCAACTCCAACAATAGTTCGTCACAGGATAATGAGGAGCCAGGCCCTGAAGTTCAAGACCCTTTAGCTCATATGAACGAGATCGACAGATGGGGTCTAAAAGGCTTCTCTCTGATGATGAATAACTTCCCAGATTATGCTGCTCTTGTCTCTGGGTCTGACGTGAACAATGTGGGCTTAGATTTGCAATCTCCCGAGTTCGTTCTCTTTCTAAGAATGGCTAAGCAACGCTGACATCTTACAGTCTCTTCTCTGATCAAGTTTATTCTTTGTGGGACACTGAACCACCAAGACCGTCAATTCCGAAATTCACCTTGCCAGATTGTTACACAGTCGGCAACATTGCCCAGCTGGAGACTAAGCTCACAAACTTCAATGACGAAGCATTGATTTTCATGTTCTACAGCAATCCAGGCGATGTTCAACAGGTCCAAGCAGCTCATGAACTGTAAGAGAATGAACCTAATTTAGCTACACTTCTAACAATTGTTTCTAAGGCACAACCGGAACTGGCGTTACCATAAGAAGCTACAACTTTGGTTGACAAAAGACGAAATGATGATTCCGCAGCCGATGGGTAATAACACAGAGAGAGGCTATTATGTCTTCTTCGACATTAAGAATTGGGTCCGGGAACGAGTAAGTGGTATATGCTTATTCATGTTATACGGTACTGATGATCAACAGCGAGAATTCACTCTAATCTACGATGAGCTAGAAAATATACCTATTCCAGCAAGACCTCTATGATTAAGTATGATTAAGCCCAGAAGCAACATGACTCAACAGCATTGCAAGATTTTTGCAGGATAAAGGAGATGCTTTTCTTTGGTAATTACCTCAGGTGGCAAAGAGGATGAAAACTTCACATAGCTGCATTGGCTGATGGAATGGCGTTCACTGACTCTGGTGGATCATGTACTGTACAATGGGCAATTATTGGCATGAGGTGGTTTTGCTTTTTCAGGCGCACGCTGGCTCTGATAACTATGTCATGGTTATTCATGAGCTAATCCGGTCAATGAAATGGTTTTCCTGGGGCTGTCTATAATAATCGTAGACTAGGTTGATCTTTCTGCTTGAGCTGGTGATATGACATTCAGGCTCGATACTTCTCGCCGTAAAGCTTCCTGAAATAAGTGAGATCAACGAGCTGATTCTTGCGGCAAAAGTCGTCACTTTGACTAGTTGGGGTCAAGCTGCCAAGGCACGTTATCTCTTTCCAAGCGTTTTTAAAGGCAACCAATGATTTTATAGACCCTGCGTTAGAGCTGCTAAGGTAAATACATAAGAGAGGCTGTGCTAGAAGTTGAGTCTTTCCTGAAGTGTTCACCTCACGGTAGTCGAGATATGCACAGCACTTGCAGTTCCCATCCTAACACCATGTCCACAAACACATAACAACAGTCTCGTACCGACAAGGAATCGTTCCATTAGGTATAACAAGTTATACAAGTATACATGAATGCGTAAGCCTAACTCCCGCTCCCAAGTACATCATCGAGCCTCCCATCATCATCTACCCAAGTCTCTCAAGTCCCACTCCCACTCCCCGACCTAGCCACTGCCTCTGCCGCGACCTTAGCCTCCATTTTCCTCCTCGCAGCAAGGATCATTTCCTCCCTCCTCCTCTGCAACAATGCTTGCCTCTCTGCCTTATTTGAACTCCACGCTTGTCCTTGACCCTGACTCTCACTCGTCTTCTCTTCCTCTTGGGCAGCTTGCCTGCTCGCCTCCTCTGCTATCTTAGCCTTGAGGTTATATCTCGTGATTAGATCCGGCGGTAGTGGTTTAGCTTGAGCTGATGCAGTTGACGAGCTTGAGTTTGCTCCGCTGGATACGGCAGGGGTAGGGAGTGGAGGTTGAAAAGACTGTGGAGGCTGTGATGTCTATGTAAGCATTCGTTCACGCATTCACTGAAATCTCTGTAGAGCATAGATATCCAAAAAGAAAGAAGCACGGAAGAGCATGGCAGGATAACGTACCTCCTCTAAACCCCTCCCGCTTAATATCCTCTCCGTAGTAGCCACCACGTTCCCCCCGTTCCTTTGCAGATCCCACATTATGCTCCGCCTCGACACCTGCGGAAACATCTGCTGTATACGTTCTACATCTGCCTCTCTGGCCCGGAGGTGGTTGTTTGTGCTACTCGGTGAGGAGCGGTTTGGTGATGGCGGAGAGGAAAAAAAGAAGTAACGAATGGCGAGACCGCCGAGCAAGATGACGATGAGGAGCTGAGGGAGGTTGACAGTCTGGTCGGCCATGCTAGAGTTAAATGTGAGGTGGGGATTGCGATGACTTGTTGGAGAGGAGGAGAGATCCTCTGGGTTTGTTGAGAACGGCACAGCAGGTTTGGGAAAGCGAGATGATTCTGGATGTGGTTTGCGTTCACCTTGGTGTCATTGACAGATAAGTAGTAGAATTATGCCTACCTCATAAATGTCGTTGTTTGAGGGAAGGAAGTACCTATTTAGGTGTCGATCAATCACGTGTCAAAATCATCGAAAATGAAAGAGTGTTAGGTATAAACTCCCTAGGTAGTAAGATATCTGTTAATTCTACTGACTTATCTTTATTAATCTGAGGCAGGATTACGATTCAAAGGTTGTTGTTTTTGTTTACAGAACTTTACAGAACAATATCGAATGTCAAGTCATCAACTGCATTAAGTTTAGATATTAGTTCTATCATCTAGTAATGCTCCAGCCTCTTCCCCTGAAGCTAGCTATGTACAGTACTTGTGCAACAGTTCTCTATCTTTGCTCTCCCCTTGTTCGTCATATATTCATCGCTTGCAAGTAACCCCCAAGTCTTTGTACGCCATCAATGCAATCATGTTCATAATATCGAGAGAAATGCCATGCCAATGCAAGTATGTGGTATCCTCGAAACGCCAACCCTCCGATTTATGTACTGTTCGCCCCGCTTTTGTAGTCATTGTGTCAAGAACATCTATTCCTAACTCGGTCCTCGCCTCTCAGGGCTCGTGGGATATGATTTTTCATCGGACTGACTCTGACCTCCCTGATTCTCAAGTTCAATCCCTGCCTCGTCCGACATGTTCCTAATTAAGCTAAGTCGAGCCAACGGACTACGACCACTTCGTCGCCCTTGGCCTGCAGCTGATTGTGGAACTGTTAAAGCTCGAGATGTAGGTGACTCTTCCTGACCATCAGGTGGAGCTTCGATGGAAGGCGCGCTCTGGTAGGATATAGAGCGGTGAGTACCTGCTTGTTCAGATTGCAGAGATTCTGCAGACTCTTTCCACCCAGCTTTGCGAAGCTCGGTTTCTGATATCTCATATACTTTCCCGGAAGGTGGAATGAAGTATGATCCCAGAGGATTGGGATTAACCCTAATCTGACTGGCCTGAGCCATCGCATACTTTTTTCTATCTTCCTCTCCCATAATACTCTCAACTCGCCGCGGCATATAGACCGAAGTAGCGCCAGCTGACACATTACTGTCGAAAGAATCTCTCCCGCGAGGCCTTCCACCACTAGCTGATAGAGCTCCAGGTATCGAACTGGTAAGTGAGTCATTTCCTTGTTGGTACCAACCACCAGGTAGCATCTCTGGTGCTGCAAAACGACCCTCTACTTGTGGTGGAGGCATCAACGAGACCCCGGTTCGAGCAAGTTGGTTGTTTTGTGCTTCAACCGCAGGTTTAAATGTTTCTGGGACGATATTAAGTTCATCGCCCTCAGCATCGGCTTTCTCGATCACCTGTTGCACAGTGGTGTTCGCATCTGCTTGGCCTGCATCGGCTCTAGGGCCACCCCAAGTACGCTGACCTGCGGTAAATATACCGTATGTCATATAAAACCAATTCATGAATGGGTTGACCACAAACATGACTGGATAGAGCCAGATCTTGTAGCGCTTCAGTTTGAATCCGAAGTAGATCATCATGACCCAGTTGAGACCCAAAGATATTGCAATGAAACCGACCGGTAAATCTTGAATCTTCTTTGATGTGCTCATAATAGCAAGAAGCATGATGAAAAATAGGAGTGCAGTTGTTCGAATAGTATTCTGCATGAAACGAACTGCAGCCAATATGGGATATCGTTTCCAGATTCTAATATCAGTCAACATGCACACTTCATTGGTGATGAAACCCAAGAACCATCGGCGGCGTTGTTTGATCAGTGAGCGAAAGCTCTGTACTGCTTCAGTTTTACAGAAAGCCGAGGTACACATTTGAATCTGGAACCGCTTCTTCGCACCAATCATAAAGAGATGGGTCAGCCATCTATCCTCGCCGAGATGACATTTCCCGTAGTCGAAAAGGTCTTCACACTGTTCAGCTTTGTCGGCAAAGTAGTATTTGGCCATTCTTCGAAAGGCAGAGAATCGCAACATCGTCAAGGCTCCCGGTAGGCACGTAACACTACCACATCCAGATTCTACTGTCCGCTCGAAAAGTTGACCGTGGATATATTCCATGTCCTGTAGAAGAGTGATCAGACTGTGCTTCTTTGTTGTCGAGGTAATGACTCCAGTCATCGCTAGCATATCTCGAGTATTTCCTGGGCTCAGTTCCATATCATATACAAAGTTTTGAAGGCAAACACGATCTAGAATACAATCTGAATCGATAAACAGAATAAATAGATTATCGTTCCGCTTTAGATATTCATGATAAACCCTATCGATAAGCTTAAATGAGGACTTCTGGCAGTGTCGCTTTCCTCCATGCGGAAATCGTGATATTGTAATTCGAGCTGACCGATACGTAACGTCGATACTCTTAGGGTAGGTCTCAAGAGAAAGGGGAACACCGAGTTTCTCTATAGTGTTGAGATAGAGTTCATCTTCCTGATCCCCATCAAAGGAGAGGAAGACGTGGATACAGGATGGCGGATAGTCACAGTCTACCACAGAGTTGATTGCCGTTACCAAGACTTCTGGCTCCTCCTTGTAACATGGCATGACTATAACAACCTTTGGTGCCGAATCCTCATCCAGGACTTCTTTTATCCTCTTTGTTCGCCCGAGTTGATGTGTAACAAGCTGGTAAACACAAAATAGCCAAGGGATTGTGAGTAGACCTGCGAAAGCCCAGAAGCCAAACCATTGGAGGAAGGATACCATCGGGTTGGGGAAGTATTGGGTGATCTGATCCGGTAATGGCAGCGTGACAATCATGATTGGGAGGAAGATGCATCTACACGCATCAGCCATTTTCTCACACGTCGTGTGCGATACTTACCTTAAGAGCGCAAACACTATCGCAACGACAGCAGCCAGTACCTTAACAGACCAATGCTCGGCTTTCTGGTAGACTTTAACCAGGCAGTACATGAAAGCGGCTAGCCATAGAAACCATTCTAAGAATGCGGCTGCCATAATCGAGCCGACAATGGCCGTGTAGACAATCTACGATTTGAAGAAGTGGGTTAGCAAGCTACCCCGCATAATAGGTGTGATGTTGAGATAGATCCAATGTCAATACTACAAATGGTATACATACATCTTTGACGGGCCATGGGGATGTATCATACTGGGTCATGTTGAAGGGGACTCCCAGATAAAGACAGAGTTAGAAAGAAAAGTATAGTGCTTCCCAGAAGCTGTAACTTTGTGAGAAAAATCAGCAGCTTTTCGAAAGGTGCGGCTGCGCTGGTGAGAGTGATGCAGGATCCCGAAATGGTATTCCCATGAAGGGTGGCTGCCGGATATGCATCAGTATTGTTTTTGCTTGTTCTAAGTACTACTCAAACCAAGAATGGCGAGAGCACGAGGATTTATATTGACTTACGAAATGAATCAAAGAAGTTGGGTGCTCGCGGTCATCAGACTCAATATAGCAATATGCTTGGGGGTATATGACGGGTCAAAGGTATAATTGTCTGAACCTTGGACGCCAGCGTCGACAAGCCCTTGTAAGCGTCCAGACAGTAGGTGTCACAGAACCCAGAACCTAGTAATAATACGATGGTGTCCAGCAGATCGGGTTGGAAAGGCCAATTAACCGGGAGCCAGGGAATGAGAGGCTAAAGTAGCTGGAGGATCTTCCTACCGTTCGTGGAGGGGCGTGATGGTGGTGTTGTTGTTGACGGTGAAGCGTGATATCCAACACGCAGATGATGGGATTTTTGGTGGCTGATGCAAGTGGTCCTGCTCCGGCATCAACTCCGGCCCTCTGAACGAATGGAAGACAGAGCCCCAAACCAAGGTGCAGATGTTGGGTGATTTCGACGCAGAACGAGGGACGATGTCAGGTCGCAGACGCAGACGTAGACGTAGACGCAGGACAGGGAGGGAGAGAAGAAGACGAGGAACGACCACAAGCGGCATGGGGTCAAAGGGACCTAGATAAATAGAGAGAAAGCGATACAGGAAGTCACGATCCAACACGCCGGTCTGTCTGTCTCTGTCTCTCTCCCTCTCTCTCCCTCTCTCTCCCTCTCTCTCTCCCTCTCTCTCCCTCCCTCTCCCTCTCTCTCCCTCTCCCTCTCCTGGGCCGACATGAAGCCATCACAGCGTCCATTGCCAGGTTGGACACCAATTCCTCTTGCGTCATTCCGCATCAGGCAATTCCTGGTCTGCGATGCACCAGCAAGTAGCAGACCTGAAGCAGACAACCGGTTTGCTGTGGCCGTGGTGGTGTTGCTGGAGCTGGAGCTGAGCTGAGGGTCGAGCTGGGGTTGCTTGTTCGGTTGAGCCTTCGTTTAGTAGCAACCACTACGCAACGCACATCAGCACTGCTGGAGGAACCGCCCTATCCGTCTTCCACTGCTTCGTCAACTCCAATCAGCTTGCCATCACCGATCCCAACCCTGTTGTCACGTCCAGAAAAAGCAGCCATCCGGGCCTAATTCGAGTATTGATTCATGCAGATTGACCAGATTGAGGTACTCTTCGCCATGCTTTTCTCAATCGTCCGTCTGTGCCCAGTGCCTTGACTTATGGAATCTACTATGGTTTCATTTCTAGCTGAGGCCGCTTGTCTCAAGTATCATTCCTCGGGTCGAGAGAGTAGGCTCATCAACGAGAAACTACTAAGACTCTTCCACGGGAGAGCAGAGCCAAGCGATCAATAATCATTATCAAGGGCGGAGATAGCCTCAGGGGAAGCATAACATCGCTTGAGGACCAGAATCAACTTTCCATGCCTAACACGATCTGCAGCCGAGATGGAATACAGGGAGGACATCCAGAAAATCTTCGGTACTCCATCTAGTGGGATTTCAGGGGATGTGCGGCTCGTCAGACCCCATACCGATAGCCAGGCTAGCTGGACCAAGCCAACTCGACTCCCACTGTTGTCCTTTCCAAATCGTGTCTCCAAGCCTCAAAATGGACGAAACTCTCAGACCTCAGCGTTACACCTAGCACGGTATCATCGTAAAACAATAACAACACCAGCCCGATTCCCAAACGCAAAGAGGCGCAGTGTTGTGCGACCACTTTCAAGAAGTCAAAATCGCGGAACTTCAGGAGCTGACAGTTACATCTATCATGACGATGCCAACCTACGAGGACCATCCCGTAGGCAAATGGGAGCTCCGATATCCTACGCAATAAGCATCGAGCTAGGAGGAAAACACTCAATCTACCACAACCATCGAAGCGACCACTGCATAGTTCAAGGTTCACCATCATTCTTAGGGCATTGCGCATCCATCTGGATCTTATTCTATTTCGCGATACGAGGTCTCCAGAGTCCAGAAAGCATCAAATACACGTGGAGCCATCTTTCCCAGACACAACCTCCTCCACACCTTCCCCAGACCCCTGATCAGCTGGGGACGCACTTCAAATTCCTCCGCCCTTCGGCCTGATACAAAACTCGCGCCATCTCTCAGGAACTCAGCACCGCATGCTGATGCTGCAGCAGTGGCTTGCACGTGAGTGGAGCTCCATCAGCCCATTCGTTTCGAGCGTTCTGAAACACCTTTATTTTTAGAAGGAATAACGCACGTACACCTGCAGCCGGAAAAATTTAACCTTGAACTCTTCTTCGACTTGCATCGAGACGGTCAACAGTCGAATCATGGCCAGGAAACCAGGCTCTGCTTTTGGTGGCGATCCTCTTGATTGCTAGTATATGTATATTTGCTGCTCACTATTGCATAAGTTACGGATCGCCGGATCTGCACTATTCAGCTCAACTTCTTTACGAGAGACATATGAGGTAAAGAAAGAGCAAAATTGTCATGCAGGTCTCTGAGTCTGTTAATTTGGCCCTAGTTTTACTGACCAAGTGGTTCTCGATCACTCGATACATCGCTCGTTACTACCAATCACATAAGAATGCAATGCCAAGAGAAAGAGGCAAACATGTTTGCGAGTGAGTGTTGTTGCGTTTGCAGTACCGAACTTGAGGCACGGTGTGCTGTCATATGTTTAACTTGCCGCGAACTTAGAAAGCAAAAGGGTAATGAATGGACGAAATCTCAATGAGGCGATTTCCGCTACAGTGCATGTGCGCATTAATCAACCTCCATACATTCAACTATCATCCTCTCCATCTCAACCAAATCATTCACGACAACAATCAATTTCAAATCCCTCTCCATCTCTCGCCCATGGGTGTAACTTCCTCGACTTGATCACGATACGACAGCCTGATCCTAATCTCTCCGTCCGTCGTCATTCTCAACCCGACCCTGGAGATCAGCTGAATGTTTGAGCGATGGCTCTCGAGAATAGGTATCGATTCGATTCGTAGAGAATACTAGTTATTAGCTCTTAGACAGATATCTTAAGGGCCATCAACATTGTACTCTGATCATGTCCTAAAACCCCACAAGGCGTGGGAACATTATCAGCAATCATTTTCTGTAGTATTATATAATTTTGACAATTGCAAGTGTTTCTTGTTTTATGCAGCAGTTACTTCTTGCCCGCACCAGATTTTCGAGATTGATGTTCTTCAAGCATCGCCTTGCGTGTAAGGCGAGTTTGAGCAGTGACTCGTCTAGATTGTCTGATGGGTTGATTGCCGCTGACCTGAGATGGTGATTTCGCAAGTGGTATTCCATTCCAAGGTTGGAGGGTGGATGAGGTTTCAGGCTTAGGAGATCTTGTCTTGGAGTCATACCAATCGACATCAGAAAGTTGCAACTTTCGGGACCGTTGACCACTACGGTTATTGCTAGACTTGTCAGGTCTAGCATAACTCAATGTAGCGGCCTTTTCAAGACCTGCTTGGTTGTTATGAATATTTAAGTTCGGTTGTAGAGGGCCAAGTAAAAAATCACCGTCTTGCTCTTCGCCATCGCGAAGGTCGTAGTTCAACACCAAATCCTTTATGCGTTTTTGCTCTTCCCTCTCTGCTGCTTGCTGTGTCTTCATAGCGACTGCGAAAGTAGAATCAGAGGGCAGTGCAACGGTTCGAGTCTACAGGAGATTAGGACATCATCAATAACATATAATTAACAAAACCAACCTGTTGCCGATTGCCTCGTTTTGTGAGTAGTGAGAAAGCCATGGTGCCAGGAGGAGCGGTGTTGCCATTAGCGGACTCATCAACCCAGGACTCACTGGCCGCCGTGTCTTTGCGTCTCATGGGGAGTGGGACGTCGAAGGTAGCTTTCCGCTCGTGTTTGCGCGAGTCTAGACTTTCAGCCATCATTTTTGCATACTCACGCTCAAAATCAGCTTCATCCTCGGGATCTATTTCTTCTTCTTCACGAGTGACTATAATTGCTTCATCCTCGGAGTCAGTACCATGTGCGAAAGGGATATTGTCACCGTTGGTGTCGAGCTTGATAGATATTTAGCAAAGTTCGCATAAGGGTAGTCCTCTTAAACTCACATCTCCGTCGGACTCAGAGTCATCCTCAGCTTCAGGCTCCGGCAAGTCGACTTCAACCTCATTTTCGGCCTCCATATCACCATCGTCAGAGTCACCATCACTATCAGGGTCCTCGGCTTCAACTGCTTTGTCAATGCCAGAGGTTTTTTGGTCTTGTGCCATGGCAAGTTGAAATGCTCGGCTGGCTTCTTCTAAGTTCGACGCAAGCTTCCATTGGGGTCGAGTAAGTGCGAAGAGATCATGGACGATGAATTCAATATCCATAGGCAGGGGATCTTTGGTGTAAATATAGTACTTGACCGAGTTAGCCCTTCGTACTGCGATAGAGAAGACAATATATTACCTGTAGAAAGGACAGAAAATAATCTAGTTTCTTTCCAGAAGCGCCTCTGTTGAAAAAGACACCACACGTCTCCAAGATTATGGCGACGAGTCGAATTCTAAAGAAATCATCAGGCATGTCAAACGGGTTAAGGCGGCCTGGAACTGGTGGGCCGCCGTGACCAAATGTCATGATTCTGTACATTGTGTCAAAAATTACGGGGTGATCCACCATTCGAAAGTTGTAAAGCTCGCCAAGATACTTGACTTCAGCAAGGCGCCGCTGATTGTACTTGAAATCGTTTTGCTCTAGGCCAAGCACAATATGTTCCAGGATATTATCGATGACGGTTGTCACAAAATCTTGATGGTATCGATTCAACTCGTATGCTAAGAGCGCTAGCAGATGAATGTTACCGTACTTGACCTTGCCAGGCTTCGAGAATATCTTCTCGAGTATGGCTACAACCTCAAGCTCTTCCCAGTGAAGTCTACGGAGCTGCTTGAGAATCTTCGTACAATTGCGGGTATTCATATCCAAATAAACCAACTTTCGGATGAATAAATCGATGGGAGTCCGCTCCTTCTGCTGAATGGCAGCTCTAACAGGAGGATCAACATAGTAGACAGCATTTTCGATAAGCATGCGCTCTTGTTGTCCAATATGCTGAACTGACTTCTTTCGCTTCAGCGTCTCTAAGAATGATGCCATGCGAGGAGAAGTCTCAGGATTGCGCAGTAGATATCGACCACAATTCTCAAGTAGGTTACAAATGATCTCGATGTTCATTCTAGAGAAATCATCCAGACTGACTTTGAGGCAATGAAAAATGACATGCTCAGGAACCACGCTAAACTTGGTCAATTCAGCAAGATAGCGGATATTGCTAAGCCGAGCTTGCCCCAAAAATTCTTTTTCTTTTCGTCGTTGAAGACTTCGAAACTCTTGGTCGAGGTGATCTACCAGGCCCTTGGTGATATCAGGCATATACTTGCCAAGCGTAGCGACAAGCCGAGAATATGAAGGTAGGAGATCACTGCGGCCTTTTGGAATTTCTTGAACTGCCTTGATCAAACGATTTCGAGAAGCTTTCGAGTTGAGGAAACAGAAGTCTATCGCAGCTTGATCAACCAAGTCTTTATTAGTGAGGTCTGGTAGACGTGCTAAAAGGGCATCAACTTGAGCACCGATGGTTTTGTTAGCAATGGCAGTAGATTGGTCATCGTCCTTGGCAGAACTGGCGGATGCAATAGTCTCTTCAGGTGCAGCATCAATCGTTTCGGGCTTCTTGCCAACTTGCTCATCTGTCTCGACTTTCTTCTTCTTTCCATCTTCAAGAAGCATCCCTGGAACCTTGCCCTTCAAATCAACAAGGTTCTCGTAGAAGCGTCTCTCGTCTTCGTCTTCCCAGATTCCAGCACCGTCCCCTTCACCCCGTAGGTATTCCCCAGTCTTCACAAGACCGATACCTCCACTACCAGCAGCCAAACTATCATCTGTATCCTTGAGATCCGGCATCTCCCCAGTCACAGCGTCTGCAAGAACTTGGGCATTGGCAATCAATCGTTCTTGCACCTTGACGACCTTTTCGTAACTAGCTTGGCGATCTTCGAAAACCTGACCGGACTTGACGTATGCTTCTGCATCCTTCCGGCCTTGCTTTGCAATAGCTTTTTGGTCGCGGATAAGATGTGCCTTGACATCTTCGAAGTAGCGCTTCAGAATATTCCGGAAGCGCTCTTGAAGCTCCGGAGATGCAAGAGGTGGATCATCAGAGGCATCCTCGGATGGAACAAGATCTTCAACCGAATCCTCATCATCTTCATCCGTCCCATTAGTGTGCTTTGCATCACCTTCCTCTTCCGCAGTCTTGCGGCTTTCGGAGCCCGCTTCTTTGACACCCAAAATATCCCATCCAAACGCCTTCACGAAAACGACAAGTAGTGGTAAGTTTGCATGCTCTCTATCGTGACCTAGTAGATCCTTCAAGACTTCTAACGGAAACGGTTCTGCGCCGCCACCCTTACCTCCCGCACCAGCTTTTGGTTTAACCTCTGAAGCTTTGTTAGAAATTGTTGAAAGCGATTCTTTGCCTCTTGCAGCATTATCAGGTTGGCTGACATCATCCAATGTTCGAAGAACTCCGACCAACCAGAGCTCCGTAACAACCCTCAAAAGGACTCTCTGGCGCGTAATACGCTCTCTCTCCTCCTTTTCTCTAGCGTCCGCAGTCAGGGTTTTGAGTATGGACTTTTCTGGTGTAGCCAATCCTTTACCAACAAGCCATCCTAGAAACTCTGTGAATTCTGTCGGGCCAAAACGCTGGTGCAAGGCGCTGACTATTTCCACTCCAGCTTCAATTTCGCCTGGCGATTTGAGCTTACAAAGTCCTTCATAACACGCAGATATGATCTCTGAAAGGTATTTGTGCAGACTGAGAGTTCGAATCTCTTGAAGAAAGGTGCTCAGTGTTGCACCTGAAACTGCGGTTCGTAGACGCTTGATAAATGCAGTATTCTTCTTTAGCGACGAATCAAGAGACTTATTGACTTCGTAAATGCCTAGGGAACAGTGTCAGAATCACTGCCCGAGACTGCTAAGACCTGGCTAACCTTTCTCTCCCTCCCAAGCACGATTATTCAACTCGCGCAACTCGCCTAGACAATTTATGATCAGTGAAACCCTTGAATCCATAGCTCACTATCATCTCACGTTTTCTCTTCCGATCCATGGCGGCTCCGGGCCCGCCCAGAGGTGACGGTGGGTTGTCGAGAAGTAACTTTGGTTGTGCCCCCACATTCGCGACTTCTAAGGGAATATGAAGAGCCAGTGAAAGTAGGACGGATTGGCAGCAGTCGAATGCATCTGAAGGAGCTGCAACTGCGAGACAAACGAGTCTGGTCCGTGGGGTGCGAAATGTTGGAGAGTTTATTATGATTGTGTCGGCCTTTCCTGCAGAAGTTTGATGCTCCGTCGATGAGAGCCTCTTCGATAGAGGGCAGGCACGTTTAAGCGGCCGCAAAGCAGCCTAACCCCATTCAGTTGCCATTTGTTGCTATTCTTTCCCTTTGGTCTTTGGTGGTGGTCGCTGTCATTCATTTTATGCTTTGTTGCGGAGGCACAAATACGACATCCTTTTCTCCCTACCAAGTCTCCGTTTCCTTTTCAATGCCTTTGAGAAGCATCCTATCATGAAAATCATGCTGGGGTGGGAAGATGGGCACCTTTCTTGTTACCAACCAGCATTCTACTTTTGCTTCAGGCAGTTTTGAGCTGAGGCTTTCACGGTGCGAGACATCATGGTGTTGAGGCATAACAATTCATAAGTGGCCTGCACCTCTCCAATTCCCATCCTCATACTGCTCCCTGGAGTAACTTGGTCTCTAACTTTAATGGCGGGGTAATGTAGCCAGCTCTACATACAAGTGGCGGTCGATGCTTGTTCGCCGCTGTCATTCAAAGTTTTTCGCATAGATTTTCGTCATTTGTGTCGTCCCAAGTGGTCAGCGATAAGGTTGATCTGCCTTGTACAAATCGTGTTGGACCCGAGGAGATCGATAGACTCTGAGCGGACGGATGCTAGCCAATCAGCATTGGCAAGGAGAGGCTTTACTGATAAGAACTGCACAACTTTTAGTGCCTGTCAGCCCGAGGACCTCTCTTGCATCACAAAACATCCCGCGGAGGTGGCATCCACAATGATGCTCTCGAGAGTGCATGGTCTAGGAGTGCATTCATCTTAGCCCATCTCCGCGCAGAATATCGTTACCCTGCTGGGCTGTTGTCAAACCCGCGTCTTACCCCAAGACAGTCTACCTCCATAGGAAGTCTTCTGCGGAAAGTCCTCTGCTTGAAACTCTCAACTCTATGTTTGACATGATTTTTTGATGAACGCCCTGTCTTGATTCCCTCCACATCTTCTTCTTGTAGCCGTCGCTGTCAGGCCAGTTACTGCAATGTTTTAACGAATTTAATGACCCTATGGTATTATTCAATCATCTTTCTATCCGTCGGATTTCTATTCTGTTCTTCCTATATAGAAAAATGTCCAGCGAAGGGCCAACGCCAGTTTTGAGTCCACTTCCATTCGCGGGTTCCCATACAGAGGAACCTGGAACAGAATTGCCAGATACGGATTTGCAATTGCCTCCTACCCCACCAAAATCCGAAGACACCTACAGTAATGTTTCGGACGAATTGATGCCAATTTCGAGAAGAGCGAGCAAAAGCGGTGCTCGATATCCTTTACCCCCGCCTACCAATCCGCCAACCGAAGTTCTGAAAGATGACCTTAAAACGCCAGACAACCATGTACCACGAGATCCTCGCCTCATTCGCCTCACTGGTATCCATCCTTTCAACGTTGAAGCTCCCTTGAGCGCTCTCTACGACGAAGGATTCCTTACCTCACCCGAGCTCTTTTATGTACGGAATCATGGAGCTGTTCCTCAAGTTGATGATGCCTCAATTCCGGACTGGGAATTTTCCATAGAAGGTCTCGTAAAATATCCCATAACTATGACCCTCAAGCAACTCATTGGGGAATACGAACAGATTACTGTCCCTATCACCCTTGTATGTGCTGGTAACCGGCGGAAAGAGCAGAACCAAGTCCGGAAATCAAAGGGCTTCTCTTGGGGGGCGGCAGGTGTTTCGACTGCACTCTGGACTGGTGTAGCAATAGGAGAGGTGATCAAAAGATGTGCACCCATGCGAGGAGCCAAATATGTGTGCATGGAAGGTGCAGATAAACTACCGAATGGGTACTATGGAACTTCCTTAAAACTCAACTGGGCTATGGATCCAAACAGAGGAATCATGCTAGCTTACAAAATGAATGGGGAGATGCTTCGACCAGATCATGGAAAGCCGCTGCGAGTAGTGGTGCCTGGTCAAATAGGAGGCAGGAGTGTGAAGTGGTTGAAAAGACTCATTATCACAGCGGCACCGAGTGATAATTGGTATCACATTTACGATAACAGAGTACTTCCCACGATGATCTCGCCCGAGCAGAGTGCTAATGAACCGAAATGGTGGATGGATGAACGATATGCGATATATGACCTTAGCACGAATAGTGCTACTGCATACCCAGCGCATGAGGAGCGATTGTGTCTTGCCAACGGACCTGAAACGTACAAAGTTAGGGGGTATGCGTACGGAGGCGGCGGAAGACGGATTACTCGAGTTGAAGTGACTCTTGACAAAGGAAAATCGTGGGCGTTAGCAAACATCAGATACCACGAAGATGACTACCGAGATCACGCGGACGAGCACGAGATGCTTTACGGCGGCAAGCTCGATATGGGTTGGAGAGAAACTTGCTTTGCATGGTGTTTCTGGGATATTGACCTGAAAGTCCTTGATATGGCGCTCTCGGGGGATGTTATGGTCAGAGCCATGGATGAAAGTATGAACATTCAGCCCAGAGATATGTACTGGAGTGTTCTAGGAATGATGAATAACCCTTGGTACCGAGTCACCATCACAAAAGAAGGTGAATTTCTCCGTTTCGAGCACCCAACTCAACCAGCATTAATCCCAGGAGGATGGATGGAGCGTGTCAAAACCCGGGGCGGAAATTTAGCTAACGGTTTCTGGGGCGAGAAAATGAGTGGAGAAAACGAAGAAGGCGGCACTGTTGAGGAGAAGAAGGAGGTTAGCATGGTCAAGGAAGGAATAAAGTGTGAAATCGCAATAGACGAACTTCAGAAACATGATGGTGAAAAGAATCCATGGTTTGTAGTCAATGGGGAGGTGTATGATGGGACGGCTTTCCTAGAAGGTCATCCTGGAGGAGCAACCAGCATTATTGGTGCCGCTGGTCAAGATGCAACTGATGAGTTCCTAGCTATACGTAAGTTTTCAAGACATCTAATCCTCTCTATATTCACTGATACTCGGGACCAGACTCCGAAACTGCCAAAGGTATGATGCCTACTTACCACATCGGCACCCTCGATGAAGCCTCTCGCATCGCTCTCCAAGAGAACGAATCCTCGCCGTCCGACTCCGACTCCACTAGATCCGTCTTTCTCCGACCGAAGACCTGGAGTAAGGCTATTCTCTCTTCCAAAAAGATCATATCCTCTGACACTCGCATCTTCACTTTTACTCTCGACCATACCGAGCAAGCCATCGGTCTCCCCATCGGTCAGCACCTCATGATGCGACTCAGGGACCCAGTGACTCGTGAAGCTATTATCCGAGCCTATACGCCAATCTCCAAGGGCAGGGATAAAGGCATTTTGCATGTTCTTGTAAAGGTGTATTTCGACACTAAAGATCGCGTAGGGGGAAAGATGACCAAAGCACTAGATGCGATCCCCGTGGGGCATTTCGTGGATTTCAAAGGCCCAACAGGGAAATTTGAATACCTTTCTCAAGGCGATTGCACTATTGGGGGGAAGCCAAGGAAGATCAAGAGATTCATCATGGTTTGTGGAGGAAGTGGGATAACGCCCATCTTCCAAGTTTTGAGAGCTGTGCTCTCTGATCCTCAGGATAAGACGAAGTGCCTCTTACTTAATGGAAATAGGCTCGAGGAGGATATTCTCTGTAAGGATGATATTGACGGACTTGTGGCTGGAAATGAGGAGAGATGTAGACTGCTGTATTTACTAACGAAGCCTACAGATGGCTGGGTGGGAATAAGAGGGAGGATAGGGAAAGAGCTCCTTCAAAAAGAGGTAGGAACTTGTGTGGCTAAGGATGGCGAGGAATTAGTCCTGATTTGTGGTCCTGCGGCACTGGAGCAGAGTGTACATAGCATATTGAACAGCATGGGTTGGGAAGATGATAACTTATTGTTCTTTTAGAAGGTGATTGGCTGGGCGAGAAAGCATCGAGATAATTGCATATATTCAAACATCTAAAACTTGTTGGACAAATGGGAGGAATTAGAAATGGAAACTGAGGTTCGCAGAATCAATCACGGCAAAAACTCACGAGCGCAAGCATATGTAGAAATAATTTTCTGATGAATTTATGACACTATCAATTTTATCTACCGACCAAAGCCGAACCAGCCCTTCTTTTGTTGTGAAATTTGCTCAACACCCTTAGCAGGAGCTATTGAAGCGCTGATCGCAGTAGTTGGCACCTTGGTATCCAGTTCTCGTCCAGGATATTCAATATAATTCCATGCAGCGTCGAAAAAGAGCGGTTTAACAGGGATGGGCTCCAACTTTGGTGGATACGATACCAAATTTTCAAAACTGACATCGTTGGGAGGATACTGGTTCAGTCTCTCGATTAGAGGCACACCATGAGCTCTAGCAAATCCATTTTGATTTGAAGATAGGTTAGAAAGCTCAACTAGAGCTCTAGAACGCTGGACTTCTCCATCGAGGAGAGTTTTGAGGAATTGAACTTCGGACGGGCCCACCGTAATGTTTGCTGGCTGTGAGTCAGAAATTTCCATTGCGTTGGAGAGCCGATTATGAGCTGCATCGCATTTTTCGCATGCGCGAGCGAGAAGAGCAAGGGCGTTTTTTGTGTTTGAGAGAAGAGAGTGGGAGCGTGATATTGTTAAACATCTGTAAAAAAAAAACGTAAGTGAGTAATCTCAAGACGACAACACAGACGTGACTTACTTTAAAGCGGAGAAATAGTTATACTGTGCACTAAGCTCTTCAAGAAATATCGAATCAGAAGCAATCCCTGGGAGCTCTTTTATAGAGTCAAGACTCTGCAGTATTGCGTCGTAGAGCACAGCTTTTTCGCGGAGGTGCGCTAGCTTTCGTCCTGCACTCTCTTCTTTGGTTTGTTTTTGATCCTGCTTTTTGTTTTCCTGAAGAAGTGGATATTCAATAGCTCCGTCCATATCTCCAACTAAAACTCGATTTCGTCCAATGCGCCAGCTTACCATGTCATAGCTGACAGCTGTCCGAGTGATTTGTAGACTTTGAATTCGGTTATCACCTTGCCCGACCCCCTCTCCCACCAGTTCATCGATGGCATGTTTGGTTGCATCTACTGCATCCTGACTTGCAATGAGAATATCATCATACGCCGAAGCTCGTTTCCGCGTTTCTGTCACTGTGACAGAAGCTAGAATCTCAGATAGCTTCTTGGCAGCGGTTTTAACTGCTGCCAAAGCTGTTGCAATGGCCGCGTCCTCTAGGTCTACTGTTCGTGACCTCCAAGTGATGGTTTTAGGCACTTCTCCAGAATCTGCTGCTTCCGACTTGGCTTTCTGAGGTTGGTCGCTGAGAACATCGGGGGCTAGTTTTTCCACTTGGGAAACTAATTCAGCATTTGAGCGTGGAAAGAATTTCTGAGCAATGGTTGGAATAGCCACCGTTCTGGGAAGTTTCATTTGATATGCGCCGTATCGAATGCTTGGATCCACTGGATCTGACAATGGTTCCTTGAAAATATCATCCTTTGTTGCGGCCTCTAGGGCGCTGTATATGATCCTTGCCTCTGAATAGCACTTAACACAAACTTCCCAGTTCTGCTTCTCGAAATACATGGCTCCTGCAAGAGACGCTGCGTACGCACGTGCTTCCAGCAAATCTTCAACTGTCGCCCGTGTTTGGACTTGGTCCGCAAGAGCGTCAAAAAGATTGCTTGCGTATATCGTAGCTTTGTGCAGGCGAGATATGATGTGCGATCGAGTCGAGCCAGTGATTCCCTTCTTCTCTGTAGCGTGGGTCTCTCTCATTGACATAGCATGTGCCCAAGCTCGCTCTGATGTGAGAATAAGAAGGTGAATGAAGCTTTATCAATTAGCAAAGTGCAAATAAACGGGCTCTCTCTATATTTGCAACGGCTTACTCATGGCTGCGAGCGATGTCCTCTGCTGTTACCGGTCCTTTGCTGGTATACTTTGCGCGGGGTTTTGTTGCTATACCCAGTTTCTTGCGCAGATTATGAATCCTGTTTGAGAGCTGGGTGCGGTAGCTTGCCCAATTGCCATCCATCTTCGCCTTCTCTCGCCCAGAGACAACGAGTTTAGTCACTTCCATCTCTTCGATCTCAAGAATCAGGGCTGTATATTTTGTTAATTTGTGTCTGTTGCGTGTGAAGAATCGTGGTGGGGCGTTCCCTCCACGGCATGGAGAAAAGAGGTCGATTTTGGCACCGTGCGCTGCAACACCAAATTTTACTATTTATGCTACATTGTATCTATGCTAACTCCGAAGGAATTATTATGTAGTATTTTACTTAGTAGATAGATCATTTTCAAATGATCCCCCTTACTAGAATGTATTTAAAACTCTTAGTTGTTTTAACGTTCATCTTCTAAATCAAGGTATCTAGAATGCCAAAATCGGCCGCTTATTTCCATGCTCCTAACCCCTGGCCGTGGAACCGAAAATGTCGGCCTATGTTCATGAGCTTCGCCGACGCGCTAAATATGTTGTCGTTCGAGTCTCCCTAAGCTCAGGGCCTCCTCTTCTGTCAATTGTACTTTGACTTATCCTTCACGTTAGAAGTCCATTTTCCCAATTAATACTGGCACCAACAAACTCCTTCATTCAGGGTTTTGGCCTCTTCAAAAGCATGTTCAGTGGTTCGTTGAAAATCTCACTCGTGAATAGGAAAAAGTAGCGTATTAAAACTTTACATATATAGGATACTGGACGACGCTTGATCATAATCGGTGACAAAAGAAGGCAGCGGCATATTGGAAGCTCACTCCAAGTGTGTAGGAGTTGGTGGGGCATGCTGGAGCGTACGGCAGGATGTCTAGAATCGGGCAGTTTGCGGCGCCTGCTGCCAGTATCTAGAAATTCAGTCAGGACTCATCGTACACTTCACTCTGGCTTCTGGAATCACGGAGGTGGTGACGCTGAGCTCTATCCCTTATGGGCTCTGATGGTGCAGGGAGTGGAGCCTCAGCAGGAATGTCAACAACTATCAACGAGTCTCAATAGCACGATGCTAGATTTCCTCTATCCGGTAGCAACTCTCAATTTCATTCGAAACTACTCATACTGGGGAGCGGATAAATCAGATGGCAGGTGGATGCGCCCTTGGCTTGGTAGAGTTGGATGTCGTGGATACACATCTTCAGCAAAAAAAGGTGGCACCACCAACCATTCCCTGAGAACAGACAATCCCGAACAGGACGAAGCAGAAATATTTATGTATGAGGATATGAGTATACTATATGAGGAGTTTGGTCTCCAGAAAGGCATCGATTTTGAAGAAGCTTGGAGACAGTACAGAATGCTGGGTGATGATGAGCAAATACCACTTCGCAAGCTTATGATCCAGTATCTATGCGAATCAGAGAGAATTGTCGATGCAGAGCGGGTCACAGAGCTATTCGAGTCAATAACTCAAAGCCAACGAGACCCAAGCATATATCAACAGGCCATTAGATCCTATTTGAAGCTGCGAAATTTAGACGATGCAATGCAGCTATACGAATCAGCTATTGAGCGCCGTCAGAGACCTGTTGGCTCAGAGGACATATTTTTATACCATCTCAGCAATCAATCTTGGTTGCGTGCTTTCAACTTTTGGAAATCTGTTCAAGCAGTCTGCAATGGATCAGCCAATGTCGAAAAGCACGACCTTTACAAGTCCCTTAAGACTCTCCCGAGGTTTGAGCATCGAGCCCTTGAGCTCGCACGATTTGTGACTCGAAATATTGAAAGCTCCTCTTTAGACACCTTTACAGAATCAACGGGTGTTGATATATACCAGAATTCTGTTTCCGAAAACAAACCTACGAATTCGAGAGAGGGGCCGGCCGATATTGCAGGTTCGGTTAAAACGAACTCTCGCGGAGGAGAGGAACTTTTTGATGATCGAACATCCCATGACTCCTCTTTTGTGGCTAGAGCATCTGCTGCTACTTTTGCTGCTTATCCTCTTTCCAGTGTGCGGAGATCAGAGGAGTTGAATGCTAGGCGAGCAACACAGCCACAAGCCGCGGTCATAGTTGATCATGGTGCAGTCTTTGAGTCAGGGAAAGAATTGAGCAAGGAGGATATTGAAAACAACCAACAGACCTTATCTTTGTTAGGAGCTTCTTCCGACACTTCCGGCGTGTTGTTTCTCGAGCCGTCATCGAGAGGCCATATCGGACCTCGTCAAACCGCCTTGAATCAGGTTTTTGCTGATGATATCCTGTCAAGATTTGCAGATTTGGTCCGATTTGGTTCGGATATTGTTAATCAGGCTCTCTTCAGTTCACAAACTTTCAATCCTACAACATTCATTCATCTGTTCCGGCATCTTCATAGATGGCAAGTTGACACACCTAGCCTGTACGAGAAGGCAATTAGCATGTTGTTTGAATCACGCAATACGAAGCTGATTCCAGTATGTTACAAAATGGCCCATAATACCAAGAATTTTTACATGAGCAGGAGGACGTTGCACACAGTTCTTAGTTTTTTTTGTGCTCAATACGACACGGCCGGTATTAAAATGGTCCTTGATGACTTCTTTTCACTTCATCGTAGACCAGACCGCCTAGCCTACAGGATGTGTCTAGGCGAATTTGCGAGACAGGGCGATGTTCACACAGTCCATGCCCTTTTCGAGCAATATTCTTCTCGCTATTTAAAGAAAGCGGCACAGGCTAGCATTAAAGGACATGCAGACACCGCTGACGAATTTGTACCTGTATTGCATGTCCATGCAAGACGAGGCGAGGTTGCAGAAGTTAAGAAAATCATGAAACAGATTGAAGATGTATACGCAATGGAGCCTACTATCAAATGTTGGAACATTCTCTTATCTGCCTACAGTAAAGTTCATGAATATGATAAAGCTTTTGACTGCTTTGAAAGTCTCCTCGATGATCCCAATATCCACCCAACATCATACACCATGGGAACAATGATGGGGATGTGCGCAACACACGGAGATCTCGAACGCACTTTAGAAATATCCGACCTTGCTCGTCAGTTAAAGATCAAGCAGACTCCACCGATGATCGATGCTTTGGTGCTCGCATATCTTCGCGATGACAAGCTCGAAGAAGCGGAAAAACTCTGTCTGGAAACAACTGCAAGAGTAGATATAAAGGGATCCAAAACTCGAATGTGGAACTCCCTTCTACTTGAATATGCCATGCGTCGAGACTTGGAAAGCGTGAATAGAATCATTCAGCGTATGGCGGAACTGAATATCGAATTCGACGAGTACACATATGCCATGTTGATGCAGGCCCTCGCGATGGTAGGGCAACCAGATCAAGCCTGGAGAATCTTGAAGGAAGTTATGCGTGAAGCCGGTTTAAAGCCTTCGAGAATTCATTATGCAATTGTCATGGGAGGATATATTACAAATCGAAGTTACCGTAATGTCTTCAGCATACGAGCTAGGATGCGAGCTGCTGGGTTCAAAGATTCTCCCAGCACTGCTCAGATTGAACTGAAGGCTTCTGTTTTATTCAATAGACGTCGATTTGGTCCTGGTACAGCAGACGAGCAACTTTATCAGGCGCTAGAGGTATTTACGAAGACCATGGGCTCGATGAATATGCAAGATATTGTGGAAACACCAAGGAAGGGCGATGGCGGTCTACCTTTCAACATTGCGTATCCTACAATGTTTTATAACTACATGATTTTTGTTCTCGGTTCGTGTAAGGAATTTAGTGCAGCCAAGGATGCCTACGAGGCCTATCGAGCACTCTTGCCAGAAGAAACACGAGACCCTATCTCGATCATAACGGCAGTTATGTCTGCTGCACTGCGACAACGGGATTTCGATCAAGTGGAAGCGTTTTGGAAGTTGGCCTTCGCTGAGGCAGTTGAAAGTGGACGGCCTATCTCGCGCAAAAATTCGAAAAATCAGCTCGATGAAGAACTCGGGATAATCCCAAGGACAGACGTGTTGTCGTATCATCAACTTACACTTTCTCGCTCATTTCGTATCTACATGAAATCTCTCATAAAGCAGCGGAGATCACAAGACTTGAGTAAGACGGTGAAGCAATTGATTGAAGCTGGGTTTGTTCTTGACAATCGTAATTGGAACTCGTATATCGTAGCTTTGGCCCGTTTGTGGAAATACCCAAAAGATGCCTTTACCCTATGCGAATCTCAACTGATGCCTAGGTGGACTGGCTGGTCGCAGCTCCGATGGCAAGCTCACGAGAGAAATCGTTTACCGGTCTCGATCTACAGAACAAAACACCAAGGCCGATACACGCGGCCTTATGTAGCGACTCTACTTTGGTTGTCGAGAGCATTTCTAGACCTTGAAGCAAAAGCCGCAGACGATACACGATCACAGGCAGTCTTGGATGACATAAAACGCGAATGTCCCTTGACGATGAGAGCGATCACGACGAGGCCTCGCCTTGACAATGCATTAGAACGCGCAATCCTTGAAGGATATTAGATTAGCTTATACTTTGTACTTATATAATACTGTACATCTGTAATATGATGAAGAAAACAGAAATGAAAGGCATAACATCTCCTACGACAAATCATTTTAGATTCAAGAACCGTGATATCGTATTATCCTTTGCTGTCAGATCCCCTTGAGATATGCAAGGAAGATAAAATATGGCTAAATCTGCCTTATTGAATCCAGTTCTTCTCCACCTTCGCAGGAGCAGGCTTAACAGGCGGTATGAGCCCTTTTGACACAACCAAAGCCTTAGAAGTCACTATCTTACAATCGTTGAGATTAGGAAGCTATGTATAAGACAATAATGTGCCTACTGTCCCCTTTTCAATTTTTTGTAGATTTTTAAACTAAATATCTGTTTGCTAACTGTTAAGGCTCTTCTTTACAAAGATTCAACCAGTTACAAACTTCGCTGTAATATATGGGACGTCCTTGCTTGTGAGAACCCCAACTTACAAAATCTGGGTTCTTCCTAGATTTCTTTACAAATGCTTTGCGCATGACCAGTCCATTTCAATCAATGCAACAGCCAGAAAACAGTGACTATCCTGCACTTACTATTGTTGCAAGTGGACGCAACTATGCCAAACTGTCTTCCCAGACAGATGGCCTCATTCTTTGTCTTAGGGAGTTGCTAATTTATCCATTGCAGTAGCATTCTTCTTTGAAGAAGCTATATAAACCATTTAGAGCATCCTAATTTCGTTTTAGGGGTCATTTTCTTATTGTCAATAGACAGTTGATCTTTGCGGCATAGTAGTATTCTCTTAACAAAGGAGACTACAGTCTGTTAAAGCTTAGAATATTTCGTTAATACAAGAGTGATTCTGAACACCTTTCACAACTGGAGAGCTCTCTTCTCTTGTCTCCTCGTTGGGAAATTGTTAACACTTCTCATGCAGGAGCGTTCCTTACACGCTATATAAGACTCTTGACTGGAGACAAGCCTAGAGAAATTGGCTAAATATATCGGAAATAATGAATGTTTATCTTTAAATTTCCCCTTAAAGATGTGTCAAGACATTAAAGTGTTCTAGGTACAAGATAAAAACAAGGCTAGATATATCAAGTCTAATTTCAAGAAACTGTTTACTTTTACTGGCCTCTAAATTGAGCTCGCTTAAGTCAAGTCAATCTACCAAGAAATCTAAAAGAGCATGCGTAGTATAAAACGAGACTTGTTCTCAATTGGTGAATAATAAAATTGTACTTGATCATCCCCTTGTCCGTTATCGATAAACACAAGTACATATTCTCGCGTCGTTATTGGTAAATCACGTCGCCTTCTAATTCTAGATTTCTCGACAACCGACGCCGACAACCGACCATGGACCTACAAGAGAGAAAAAAGACCGTGCAGCCACCTAGAAAGACGGGAGAGCAACTAGCTAAGCTCGAAGCTGAGTGGGCAATCGACAGAAATGGAGTAGGACAAAAGAAAGCGAGAGCTTGGAGGATCGCAAAAGAAACTGGGTTGTCTCCTAAGACTGTTTCAGTAGGTATCTGTTGATGTTTGAATGTGGACACTTACTAATATAACAATAAAAGATCTGGTTTGTCGAGAAACGTCGAGGCGAGTCGGGATCCCGAGGAAGAGCTACTGCTCGTAATCTGGCCGCCAAGCAGCCACCACCACCATTTGAGGAGTGTCAACAAGAATACCAGCTCTGTATTGACAGAGAAAACACGGTCCAAATCATTCTCGATCGAATCGTCTCGGAGATTGAAGCTATGGCGAACGAGGCTGCTAAAATTCAAAACCTTGATCCTCAACTTAGGAGTCAGCATGACCAAGAAGTTATTAAGTACTGGTATGAGTCACAACTCGTTAGGATCGAAGCCCAAGAAGAACTCTACGAGGTCTTTCAGCAAAGATCAAAGGTAGAACGTTACATGTTGGCTCACCATAAAACTGCGTTCCTTTGAGCTCGTTCGGGAGACAATCGACGCGGCTAGAAGGTCTAGCTCCTACCTGTTAATCTTTCTTCATTTGAGCACAGGTTGTCTCGTCCTGAACTATCAAATAGTTAAATCATCCAACTCCTCTCTGTCGAGTGTCTTTTTCATGACGGGATGGATGGCTTGTGTCGTCCCACAAAGATTAGTCGTAACTAAGATTTCACTTCAGTATTTCCAACAATCAACCAGAATCCTACTCGATTCGGCATCATTTCACTTGATAGGCAATAAGTGATCGCAACCGGAACTCGGTATACTTCTGAATGTCGACTCTATGACCGACCATGAAATTTTGCTCTATTCACTGGGCTTATTTAGATGGGGAATGGAAGTGGCAAAGGGTGATAGCGCTTGGATTCACTTATGATGAGCATTAAGGAAATGGATCTCCTGACTAAAATCGTCTTTTTGAATGTGATTGTCTTGCTTGAGACTTCAGTTATCGATCATTCTTTTGACTTTTTCAAGTAAAACAGTACTTTCCTTTCCCAATTTTCGTTGTCCGTTCTTGCCTCCCATCCTAGCTTTTGCCATCATCTTCCTAAACCGTTCTCTCTCTTCAATCTTTTCTTTCCGCTCTTTTTGCCCCCGTTCATACTCCAGCCTCTTGGCTCCTGCTTCCGCCCTCTTCCGCGCTGAAAATTCCTGCTCTTTATCGAAGTATCCTGGCTTCTTACTACGGTGTCGCTGTGACTGGGGCTGCTGTCCAGGTGGAGTAGGTTCCCGAGGCGCATCAAGCATTGCCTGTCTATCTGGATGTAATTCTTGCGAAGCTGGTTCTACAGGCTCAGTTGGAATTGGTTTGGGCTCAATCTGTTCTCGGGCTTTTAGTTTCGCGTATGATTTCTTGATTTTGGCTTTATAAATCAGGTCCTTTTTGATCTTGATAACTAGATATGGTGTCAATATGAATCCGAGGCCAGGGTGGGAAGACTTACCCTTCCGGCGATAGGTTCCGTCAGGAAGGTTGTCAGGCCCAACCTGAAATTTTGATCGGGCTCTCTTCGGTTTTGGTTCAACGGCATCATCTTCAAGAGACCTCTTGGGTACCATCTTGGGCTTTGCTGAGGAATTAGCTGCACGGGATGTTAGGAAGTGAATTTGAATCTAAAGCATCACCAGTCGTCGTCTGGGGGTGGCAGGATGCTAGCGGCCGCAAACTGTGGGAGAGCAAAAATCTGTGGGTGACAGGGAAAAAGCGGGCCCATATCGATTACGGAATCCAGATCGATCTGCCAGCGCTCAAGTTGTCGACACCTCCCACCTCACTTTCTCTCCTCCACCCTCAAATTTTTTATTCTCTTTTCTTTCTCATAGATATCTCGGATTTCTTGTGATATAGCCTCTGATTTGGGTTTTGTGCTTCCGACTCTTGCGACAAGAAAGTCTCCAGTAACTCCGGACCTGAAACCTGCATCTCATCCGTTGTGAACGTCTTGCAGGCGGTACTGCTGCCCTGCTGCACGAGCACAAAGAGACGACCACCCCAGCCTCCAATCGTCCCCGCTTTGGACCGACAAACCAACACCAAACTCCTTTCTACACCGACAAGGTCTCCAGCCGTTCTTCCAGTCTTCACAATATGAGTTCATAATACAACGGGGAGCTTTGAAAAACGCTCCATCTGCATCACCATGCCTATCTTCCAAGAAGATCTCGGCGGTGGCCGAGGTACGCTGCCTTCGAAGCTTGAAATGCCCTCTCGTTCTACATCGCCACTGAGCGATAGGAACCTCACCAGAAAGTCCTCAGAAGAGAGTATACGGACCGACTTATGCGAAGGGCCAGTCATGGATGTTTTAGGAAAGGAACAAAGTCTACCAGCTGGAAATGTGGACTCTAATTTCATGTTTCCTCGCACTGGAATATCAGATCGAATTGAGCTTATTGAGCGACTCAAGCGAGGAGAAAGCCCGACTTGGTTGCCAAACCGAAATGTGCGTTATATTCTCTATCTCTGCAGTGTCTTTGACTGAACCTCCACAGCTTGAATCGTTGCTCCAAGATGCTGAGCAGACTCCTCGCAAATCCCCACCTATTGTGACCGATTCTTCCCCTCTCTTACCATCACCAGAGATATCTGAAGCGACATTGAAAGATGACGAAAGATCGCAGGTCGGCTTGCAAATCGAAAGACCTCGGTCGGCTCTCCACAGTGGTGATTTTACAGAAGGGACGCAGGCCAGACCAACTGAACATGGGCTGATGTCAGGACATGCTTCTGCATACGGACCTGAACAATCTTTATCGCGATGGATTGCCACATCTCCTCCACGACATTTCAATCCCTTCCAGCTTGAAACACAATTTCCATCGAGGGACGGGGTTGATAACATGGATAGCCCGAGATCACGAGCTCCATCACTTTCCTCGTCATATTCTTCTAGCTTTGTTTTAAAGGCGCCTACTAGTCCCTTGGTACAATCAGAAAGTAATGAAGAGCTCGATCTCTCATCTCAGATGAATCCAATCGATATTAGTTCGCTGCACCAAAGTAAGTCTAGGCGTCATACTCTTCAGACATCTCAATCAATCTACTCTACACCGACTCTACCAATCTCTTCGAGTTTCAACAAAACCTCACCACTTTTCCGACGGGATAATATCTTGCCTTATCAAGCACATCAACCAAGACGATCTCTTACTACATATCCACTGCCTCACACTGCGTCTTCCCCACAAACTCCAGCGCATCTTCGTTCTCGGAGGCCATCGTATACATCGGATAGTTCATCACTTCACCACGCGTCCATGGTTGGGTCATATGAGGAAAGCATTCTTCGCGGTCGTATGTCCACTACGCCATCAAAGCCGCTGGATTTTGTGGCTCAAATTGGTGTCTTGGGCATCGGTAAGTGCAAGCCCAATCTTCGCTGTCCTGCTCACGTAACGATACCGTTTCCTGCGGTGTTCTATAGCTATGAAACTACAAGTCATGGCCGTGCAACAAAATTTGAAGATGGACCAAGTCCATACGTTGGCCAAATTGACCTTGAAAACACTCTTTCAAGCCCAAGTGGATCTCGAGACAACAAGCGCAAAAGACTCGGTCCGAATATTGCACAAAGTCGAAACGAAGATTTGGAAATGCTTGATAGCTCTAACACAAATCAAGTCTCCGAGCTAGAGATTCGAAGAGTTGAAAAGCAGAAACGTAGATCTATGTCGCCAAGAGCTCCGCCGGGCGGTAGCTATAGAATTCCTGAAAAAGGACAGCTTCAAATTATTATCAAAAATCCTAACAAAACGGCTGTTAAATTATTCCTTGTACCTTACGACCTTGCTGGCATGGAACCTGGTACCAAAACATTCATTCGACAGCGCAGCTATTCTGCAGGCCCAATTATAGATTCAGCCATAACCTCCACTCCGCAAATTTCAGAGTCCAGTTCACTAGATCGATCAACTCTTCGTTATCTAATTCATCTTCAAATATGTTCACCTGCACGGGGTCGGTTCTATCTGTACAAAAGCATTCGGGTCGTGTTTGCAAATCGAGTACCAGACGGCAAGGAGAAGCTCCGAAATGAGATCTCGATGCCTGAGCCACGGTTTAGTGTATATAAACCGGGTAGAGATAGCATTTCTAGCTTTACAGGCGGGGCAGGCGCTAGTCTTGCTCTTGAAAAGGCATATAGGAGACGTAGCCTTGTTCAAACATTGGATAATGACTTTGGTGAGGGGTTTGCATTTTCTTATGGGCGTAGCTCAAGAATTGTGCCCGTCCAGCCGATTCCATTCAGCTTGTTCCACGATAAAACAAACAACGAGGACGATGATTTCCCGGATAGAGGGGAAATACAGTCACCAACTTCGAGTAAATGCAGTCGCCCAACCACGGCATCTGATTCGCGACTTGCGATGTCTTTTGACAGCAATAGCACTGATATTGTTGGGTACGATAAACTAAACAAAGGGGATGTCGGATACGGTGGAAATGCTTTCAATGGCTCTCCCGGAAAACACGTGGTAGCTGAGGGTCTACTTGCTAAAAAGTTGAGAGATCTCGGTGTTGGAATGCAGCATCAGCAAGACCAAACAGATGGTCTTTAGACGGTTCTGGAGTTATTGTCATTTCTGGAAATACCCAAATTGGAGCAAAGAGTTCTGGAATATCATGGCGATATTGTTGCGGTGTTTATAGGGAGTAACTGCTTATTCATCCCATCAAGCCCATTATATTTGCTACACATTTTCAGGTTTTATAGAGCAGGTAAAGTGAAATATCAATAGAGGCTTAGAATTTGCATCCCTACCTGCCTTCTATTAAGTCTCGTGATGGCAAAGCCCGCATATCATTTTAGGGGAGAGCTACGTGCCTCTCCAGATAAATCAAGAGCCAAAATTCAGTATTAGATCAAGAGAATCAGTTTGAACACGGTACTTGGTTTCTTATCTACGATTATAAATTGTAAACTACTGAATGATCTTTAATACTACAATATCTTTCGTTAGCACGCGAGCCAGAATTCCGCCGCTTTTCTTCTGCGGATAGAGCCACAAATATCCCCTGTGCATCGATTCCCTGTGAAACACAACACGCGACGTTTTCAATGTGGAAAAGCATTTCAAACACTATGCAGTTTTGCGATTGGCGAGAAGATGGGATGAGGTAAACTTCACACTAAAGAATATTTTCAATGTCACCTTAGCCAGTGCTTCCCTTCCTCGTCTTAGTCGTGACACCTTCATTATGTTTGACATCCTCATCTGAGCCTCATGCCTCGGAACCTCTCCTTACTCTCCTCATGACTTATCTTCTCTCCTTCCTTTGCTGAAATGAGAGGATTCTTATCTTATCCTAGCTGCTTGATATTCAATAGGTAGTCAAACAATCAGAGCGATTTCTTACCTCCCTCAACCATGCAATTCTCGCTTTTTTTGGCCCACTTACTCGCCCCAGCACTAGTGCTGGCCACCTTCCGCTGCCCGGCAGGCGATCCCTTATGTCTTGGTAGCTTCTTCAACCTTTCGTCTATCGCGGATGCGTTTCTGGGCGATCATGGAACCGTCATTTTTCAAAATGGGCTGTTGAGGACTGCAAACGGGACGAATACTTGTCCGGCGATGAGTGTGATTTTTGCGAGGGGGACCGGTGAACCTGGTTGGTGCTCTTTCTCTGTTCATTCATATCCATTATGTCTTCCTTCGTGAACCTACGAGAAACAAGACATCATCAATATCAGCTAATACCACACAGGAAATGTAGGTATCCTAACTGGGCCGCCCTTCTTCGCGGCCCTTGCTGCCTATATGCTCAACACGACAGCCCATCTTGCGGTTCAAGGCGTTGACTATCCAGCCGATATCCCAGGTTTCCTCGCTGGCGGCTCTGTCCTGGGCGCTTCCACTATGGCCGCATTGATAAATCACACGCTCATAACTTGTCCGAACACACAGCTCACGCTATCGGGGTACTCGCAAGGAGCACAAGTTGTGCATCTAGCTGTTGCTTTGCTACCTGCTAATACGACGGCGAAGATAGCTTCTGTGGTACTGTTTGGGGATCCGAAGAATGGGACGCAGGTGCAAGGCGTGGATGCGAAAAGGGTATTGACGGTTTGCCATTCTGGGGATGATATTTGCAAAGGAGGAGATGCGGTGCGAGTGGCTCATTTGAATTATTCAGTGGATGCGACAGCGGCGGCGATGTTTGCATTAGGGGCTGTGGCGAGGTTAGGAATAACGAGTGAGAAGATGAGGATAAATGCTTTGGGCAGATTAGGGTGACGATCATATTGTGTTAATCTATTAATCAATGAATGGATGAGTGTAAGAAGAAGCCCCAGTATTAAGTATCGGTGAATATTGCGAGTTTGCAGACTATAGTTTAATACAAGCAAAGTAAACATACAAAGACATTACAGATTCCTCGAACACTTAGTGATCTCCGCAGAGATACCACGAAAGACGCCATGATCTTGACATCAATCATATCATAATGTCTTTCATTTGAACTTAATTCAAGTTTAGTAAGCGAAAGCCAATTAGAAAAGTTGGATAGCCGTAGAAGAACAAACTACTTTTCTCAAAAGTGGTAATATTTGACCTTTGGTTGAAACACAAAGCGAAGAACAATCCAGAGCCTCTCTCACAGAATTTCTCTAACCTCATATTTGGCGAGGCTGTATCGAAGTTTGATTTGCTAGAGAGCTCATCTCCCAGCCAAGAGTCTCTCGAGTGTTTCTCGCGTTGGGGTCAGTTTCTCTATGTTGGAGCCCCAGCCCTCGATTTGCTTTTCTTTGGCTGCTGCCCGCTTTCTGATGTCAACGGCCTCTTTCTCAATAGCAAGCAGTCTTCGGTTATCATCTTTCAACGCTCGAGAGGCATTCGTAATGTTGGCTTCTAGCCTACTCAAATCTGTTTTGACCCTCATGAGTTCCTCTTCGGTCTCTTGAACCCACTTCTTCGAGTAGCCCATGTGTGAAGCTAGCTGGGCAGGTTTTCTTGAAGGAACTGAGGTCTCTTGAACTGGAGTTGGCTTTTTGAGTGATCTTGGAGAAGTCTGCAAGACAATTAGTAACGAATACGATCCTTTGACTAATGCTCACTTGAATATGAGATGAATTAGCAACGTGTTCCTCAGTACGAACTCTCTTTCGTTTGTATTCTCCATCAGAATCGCCCAATTCTATCGATGAGCCGGTAGTCACTGCGCCCGCATTTATACTATCTCTAGTAGTTTGAGAATTCTGAGATCCGTGCACAGGAAACGAGGGCGAAGTGGCAATACTATGATCTACTTCATCGAATAGTCTTTTTTTCGCTGAAGATCGAGTACCATATAGTAGAGGGTTTGATTCGAGAGGCGTTTCATCTCGAGTGCCTTCTCTAGAAGTACCATTCGCTACTCGTGTACTATAAGGTGCTCGGCTCGGGATGAAGGATGCTTCCGGAGTATTGTCATTCTCATCATCGTCATCATCGTCATCATCGTCAACACCGTCAGCATCGTCAACACCGTCAGCATCGTCAGCATCATCAGCATCGTCAGCTTCGCCCATGTCCGTTAGATCATCTGGCGGTGGGCCTTTACTTTCGGGATAATTGCCAGTTCTCCAGTTGCCGAAAAAGCCCTAGAAAACTCGTTATTATGGTCAAGTACAATATAGAGCCTAGCAGCTGTGAGGGGTCGACAAATTGTTAAAATTTGCTTACCGTAACCCTTGCAATTGACAGATTAAGGTGCGCTGCCATCTGTTCCCGGAGCTCTAAACTTGGCCGGTTATTTTTCCATGCTTGTTTGGTTAAGTAAGTCCTTTCCTCCGGAAGGAAGCGGATAGCAGCACGCTTCTTCTTGATGTCTGGAGATTTGGCCTGTGAAAGCTGTTAGTTTCAAGTTGACCGCACTTGGGAGGCTTTTAAGTTTCTACTAGCCTTAGAATGAGGCGGAGAGGAAGGCGAGCCATGAAAGGCAGTACCCGCTTTCGTCTGGTTTTTTCGAGGAAAAAAGATTCCCGATCTCTGGCCTCCTTTGCTATCCCAGAAGGCTTCACAAGATCGTCCACTCCTTTGGATTTGGTAAAGATCCAGCAACCGGCTTGAGAAGCGCCCAAACATCTCTCTTCGGCTCAATGGTTCCACAGATTTGCTCTTCGATTCAAGCTCAAGATGGGCCTTGATAATCTGAAGTAACTTTTCGTACTCGTCGTCGATCCATGGCCGTCCACCAGCATGAGTAGGAAAGGCTGAATGCTCACTTGTATCCTTCCCATTTTCCTCAGGTCTGACTGGCGTGTAAGAAAACTCAAGTTCTTCTTGGTCGTCGAAATCGAATTTTAAACCTGTGCGTTGCTCACCGTGGCGGTTCCAATATCGCAGGCAAGCGCCAGGGGTTCTCTCAATAGATTGCAGCTTTAATTGCTTGGACATGAGCTCAAAAAGCTTTCTTCTGCACAACCTCTTTATTTCTGGATTAGATTTTTCAAGCTCAAGGCGAGCTTTCAGGAGGTCGAACAGCTTCTTCTCTTCGTCGTCAGTCCAATGTGGATTCCTCTTGACGGAATTGTCATCTTGCTCGCCAACCTTTTCATCGGGGGCCCGAGTAGTGGGGTAAGAGGTAGCTTTTAGACTTGAATCGAAAGATTTATTGCTAAATGAAAAGGTGTTTTGAAATTGTGGCTGTTTGCTCAGGACCGAATACCACTGATTGCGACATCCATCCATGCTTCGGTAGCATCCCGCTTCCCCCATCTGTTTCGAGATCAAGGTGAACAACTGCGTAGCGGAGAGATGTTCATTTCTTGCCTCCTCAATCTCCCATTGAGCGCGGAGGAGTTTGGCCATCTGCTGCAGCTCGTCATCTGACCATTTTCCGGTGGGTGGAAGCTGCATTGCCAAGTGCGAATCTACCAAAGACGTATCCGGTGAAGCTAATGAGGACAACGGAGTCGATTCTTTGGATGATGTAATTGACATGGTAAGATGCAGGAGATGGGTGTCTTTCTGAAGAGAGCCCATGGAGTGAATGAGGGGCACACCAGTAAGTGATCGGTCGCAGTGCTACACGGGACTCTCAATGTCAATCAAGTCCAAAAATGGTTCTACCGAAAGATAGAATCTTGTGTTTCCCTAGAGCGTTCTGACAAAGGGCGATGAGGAGAGAGTAGAAGAAGATGAGGTCGGTCGGTACGAATGAAGGAAGGGAGGATGGCGAGGCCGCGTCGCCTGGCCGCCAATCAGAGAGAAGCAAGGGCCGCGACAAAACATCTAAAGAGACAAACATGTCTTGTCACTCATCCACCAGAAATTCTTCACATCAATGAAGCAGATTTATTTCAACCTGGTCACACCATGCAAGATATCGAAAAATACACGTAGATGAACCCTACCTGTGTGCTATAAATACTCTTACTTATCTTCCCTCATGACCTCTTTCGTTCCCCCATTCTCCCTATCTATATCTCCCTCAGAGGGCAGGAAACGCATACGAATTTCCGAAATCCATTGGCCGTTGATATCCACAGCTGACTTCCTCTTGACCCGCTCTCCTTGGGGCAGTCTCTCTTCGCTATTCAGTAGCACCCCGCCATCTTCGTGGTATCGCTTGACGGAAACTCTCTACTCACTAGTGAGCATACGCAGTACCTTGTTCGTTGAGCCAATACCGATTTCTCTAGCCCGAGTCTCGCTTTCTTCGCCCTCGGAACAGCCCACTTCAGATGCTTCTTCTCCGAAACATCAATGGGCTCAGGCAATTGTTCTGCTAGCTTGACTAGAAACTCGACAAGAGATAACATTCCGAGGTCGAGATTATATATGAAGCCTATATAGAAGGTTTGGAAGATGACCTGAAACTTCACTACCAAAGAACAGGTAGTGCAAGGGTCCATAACAAAAGGGAATGCCAGATTTGCTAGGTTCAAGAGAGGCGAGTGCCTTGCGGCATTGGAATTCGATTGCAACTACAGAAGCTGCCCACTTGCACATCTCACTCCCACTTCAATTCGTATGTTTCTATTTCACTAACAGGTACTGGCATTACCCTTTCGAGCAACTCTCCAAACCACGCTGAGTCTGCCCTGAAGGTACTTAAAGTAAAGAATTTTTGTTCAAGTTTTTCATTTCGTCGTTGCCGGGATATACACTACAACACGTACACTTCAAAGATCTGCGCTCAGCTTCCCGACAAATCGAAGGCCGCTCATCCCATTCTGATATGAACCACCTCCAGCATAAGTACACCCCAATACTTTCCCATCCATAGGAAAGAAGTGGGATATCAATTTAACTTCGGTCGAGCTCGCTTTCAAACTCGAAATTCGAGTGAGCACAATGGACGAGTAACTAGAAAGTCATCAAACGCCAAGTATGTCGCGAATAGAGTCGATTCGCTGCAACTATCGATCCATCCACATAGAACGCCATCGATGGACTCCCTCATCTGGAAGGGTATCAAATTTTACATGTAGAAACAAAAGGTTCTTTTCCTGGTAACTTAAACAGAACAGCGTTGAAATTATTCGCGCCCGAAAATTTCGTGGCTGTTTTCAATAACGAACTGAATAGCGTCGGTCTTGGTATGCATGTCGGCCATATCGCGCTCAATGCTAACGTCTCGCATGATGGTGGGCGCAAAGACGACAGCTAGGTTTTTAGGATTCATCTGTGAAGCGTGTTAGCGCAACAGGGGTGCCATGGAGTTAGGTAAATACCAAGTTCTCCTTATCTCGAACGGTGACACGAGCCAGGTGGAAGACCAGAAACTCCAGGCAGTCGCGATGCTTTGGTGGAAGGAGATTGAACGTTCTTCGAAGGTGTAAACAACGCTCTGCGTCATCCTCCACAGCTGAAATAAGGTCAGCAATAAGCTTCCGATCATGGCCTAACTACTTACAGAGGGATTCAAGTATTCGGTCATAGACATCAAAGGTTAGTAAAGGGGTGGGTAGCTTCCGGAAATACTGCTTGAGGACGCTCGTAACCGCAGTGATATCCAAATCTGGGTCGGAGATATCGTAATCTTCTGATTTCTCAAAACCCTCTTTGATGGTGTTAATTTGACCACTTCCACCTGTCTTTCGGTAAATTCCCTCGACATCCATTCCTCGAAGCTCGACCTCCTCAATGCAACGCGTGACTACGCTAGGTATCTGGCGACGCTCATACTCAGCTCTGTCGACCAATTCAGATCCAAACAGGGAGGAAGGATCAGCGGCCACCGTGTTCCCATTTCCAGCCAATTTCGGCATTGTAGCTGATTTCTTGAATATTCCAAACCCACCCTGGGCTCTTTGATCGTTGGAGACATTTCGAGCAGTGTTGCCCTGCTGATATCCAACTGGAGAATCAATAGGAGCCATGGTCATATTATAAGGCAAGCCAATATTGTCGCCAGTTTGACCTTGCCACTTTTGCTCTGCTCGATCAGATGAGAAAGCACCTTTAAAGCCTTTGTTGAGACCCTTTGCGACTGTTTGGCCACCTTTCTTCCAATTGAACGTCTTCTTAGCTTGGCCTTTGCGGATGTTGATGACATGGGGAGCGGAAAGAACTGTTGCTGGCTCCATACTGGGGTCTTGTTCCATAGCCTGCGGGTAGGTGCTTGCGGAACCGAATAAGGTGGTGCTAGTGGATGGCCGACCAGAATCATCTAGTTGCACTGACAGGTTCGACTTGTCCTTGTTGTGATGGGCGCCGTTGTAAATTCCTAAACCGTTCATTGGTGGTTTAGGACTGTCCAGACCTTGACCACTTTCAATCTTAAAGCGTTCTTGAATCGCGTTCGTCAGCTCATTGTTCATATCAGCCAATTGCGCATTCTTGTTTGTGAGCTGTTCAAACTCGACTAAAGCCCGGTCACGATCAGCCATAAGGCGGTTCTTTTCCTCTAAAAGATCATTGCGTTCTTCGTACAAGATCTCAATGGATCTGGACGTGTTTTCCTTTATATGCTCAAGTTTACGTACGAAATCTTTGATAGCTGATTCCTCAAGCTTTTCAATGTCAAGCGGTTGTTTTGAGTCTTTAGCGATTTCAACATAACGTGTCAAGACCTCTAGCTGACGAATCATGATCTCGGCTTGAGAGTCTAACTCAGAGACCGTCTTTCTCTTTTCCATTACCTTCTTGTTCAATGTTTTAAGGTCTTTTTCAGTGGAAAATTGCCGCTCAAGGTCTGCAACACGTTGCTCAGAGTTCCGAAGTTGACGACGCAATAGCGCTGGATCGTCGCCAGAAGCTGGGGACGCCATCGAGATTGGGCTGCTAATTTCTCGAGGCGCCATCGCAGTGTCTTCAGCGATTGGGGTTTTGGGCCAGCGAGGTGAGGCGGTTGTACGTGTGGTTGTCTCGCTCACACTGCGTCCATGACCTGGTCCACGAGTGCTGCTACTTGTCTCTGAACTATTTCTACCATGACGGACTGCGTTTGATACACGGCGTAATATCGATTGCGAGCTTTCATCTGTTGCACCCAGGATACGTGCCATATCCTCATCCATTGTGAAGTCTCCGCCAGCACTCCACCTGGGTAATTTGGGAGAGGGCGGGTTACCGTTCAAAGTGGCACTAGAGTCCTTGGACGCGTGGACAAAAGTAGACGAAGGCGGTGCTGGAGGAGCTCTTGGAGTCATATAAGTATCACTAAGCTTGTGCTGTGGAGGGCCTGGACGATTCGCAGCTCGAATTGGTAGTGGTCTGTCATCATCGACGGGCGATTGGACAAGGGGTCCTGAGATTGGCTTCCCGTTGAGAGTAGGGGTGCGTCCAGGTGTATCAGAGGACGATGCTGATGATGGCGAAGTGTCCGCACTGGATGAAGAGCTCATAGAGCTCACCATATTCTTCACAGTTCCTGGAGCAACCTCTTTTCTTGGTATTGACTTATTGGTTGCAGAAGAATCCAGCCTAGAAATTGGCAAGGAAGGGTTGTTTGACTCGAGAGATGGCCGTCCTTCTATCTCTTCCCTAAGCCTCGTTTCCAATGATGTTCGAGGCGTGCCGGGCTTTTCTGTACTTAGAGAGGGCTTTGGAGACTCACTTCTGCGGGAAATATCTTTACGAGGTGGCGCGGTAGAAAGCACTCCAACGGTGTTACTATTTTCACCTGTCTCTGATTGCGAGTTGCTTCTGGAGTTGGACTTCTTGCCTTTCGGTGCTTCTCCTAACCTAAACTTCTCGCTCGTGGATTGCGTTTTGCTGTGGGACATTGATGGTTTGGGAGAGTGGGTCACCTGTATCCGAGAATCGTCTCCAATGGCAGGTGAAGCCTTCGTAGAAATTGATTTCCCTCCCGATTGAGCTTTGCGTATACTTTCCTTTATCTGAGCGGTTTCCTCGGCAGATGGCTGTCGGCCCCTCTCTTGAAACGCAATATGTGGAGTTGATGCTGACGAACTATGCTCTCTCGAGTTTTGCGTATCGTTCTGAAGCTTGCCATTATTCTTAGGAAGTCCAAAGTAGTCCTTTTCCGGAGCTTTGTTCTCCTTGGTCTTCTTCGAAGGCTCCGTCCATGTATCAGTGGTTGACCTTGGGGTTATGCTTGGTGCAGGAGTAGGATCCAAGGCAAGAGGTATGAAGAAACTCTCTCCATCGCCGTTGATATCTGAGGCCTGTGAAATAGCAGAATGTCGATTGTTTCGGTAGTTTGTCTGGGGTATAGTCAAACCTCTCTCATCTCTTGGCTGTTCGTCGCTAGATACCCTTTCTGGTGAACGCTCGCGGGGTCGCCTGGAGGAGCTTCGGGAGGACGAATCGTTCTGCGAGTAAGCTTGACGAGGCCTTGGGGATAGCTCAGTCGGGGTGTCAGTATCTACTGAATCAGACGTCTCTCTGTCCTGCGTAAAGGCACTCTGCATAACAGCATTTGGTGGCAGAGCAGGCAGAGATTTATCAACCAACATCGGAGATTGATCGTCCTTTTTCAATTTTGCGTTCGCAGCTGCTCTTGACTTCTTCCTCCTTCTCGCCATGAGTGATTCATGACAGTTCATGCAAAAGATACCTTGTGATGTTCGTGCATATCTTAGGTTTTCGATTTTGCGCTTACAATTTCGACATCGAAAGCACGTTGCGCAGAAGGCTTGATCACCAGTGAGGATTGCCAGATCTTCAATTTTGTTCCCACACGCACTGCAGCTATAAGTGCAATTATTGCATATCAAGGAGCCATCACCCAGGAGTAGCAGGTTCGCGTCCGAGTCCAACAGCGTCCCACAGGTATTGCATCGAAAACAGTTCAAGTGCCATCGATTACCAGCTGCAGATATGTTAGCTATGTGGAAGCTCGACAATTTGAGGGTCCATCGTTGGCGTAATCTGGCATCATGAACAAAGGCCAACGGCCAAAGAATCACTCACCCAGCTCGAATGCCTTTCCTTCCTCAAGAATCTGCGAATCATGGTCAGCACATCAAGGGCAACGAGCGAGATGTGAGAGAAATCGTACGTCTCCGCATCCTTTGCACGGATAGACAACATCATCGCCATCCATAGGAGAATCCAAATAATCGGCCGGCGACTCCATGTTGGATGCTAATCAGGTCGGTGAAACGACCTTTGTTCTCCACAATCTCCGGCTGCTTGGTCCTCCTCGAGAAACCTGAATTATGATCCGGGCCAGAACATGGATGGAACTCGAGATGCGATCTCTCGACGTTGTGGCAAGATGTCCACGCACGGTCGCGAGGGCTTCTTTGAGATTGACTGCGCAGGCACGGTGCCAGGGGAGGACTAGTTCTCGTTGGAGCGGATCGTTAATTGTGTGGAGATGGGCGGGCCGAGAGGACTCTCTTTTGGGAGGACGAGGGCGGTAGTGGCTGTAGATGAAGAGGCCGGCCAAGTATTGAGAGGGAGAGAGAGAGAGGAAAGGAGCTGGTGTGTCTCGGCCTCTGCTGCGATGTGCGGTCCTGGGTTGGAGCCGTGTTGGGTGAAAGGTGGAGAGGAGCTGAGGTTGCGAGTTGCAAAACGATCGAGGTGGTGGTTTCGCGGATCAACTGCCACCAACTGCATTCCAGACACGGCCAAGCCGTAGGTAGGTGGGTACTGTAGTTGACGGCTTATGATGACTCGGGAAGCTCGTGTTGACGAAGAAGTCTGGGTTTCGAGAGCAGGACCTTGGCCCCCGTGGCTTGCACGCTCAGTTCAGTAATACAGTGAGTAGCAAGTCATCGCAGCAATTTCTCATCTCGGGTTACAACTGCACTGAGGGACTGCCACTTTTGGTGTAGCCAGTGCCCAAGGGAGTCAGCCTTCAGCAGCCCCAGTGGTCGACCGTTTCAGGTACATCCACGCTGCACTCAACCCAACGCTCTTTGCTCCCCACGAACGCAGCAGGAAAAGGTACCCGTCCAGAGCTGATTGGAAGGCGAGGCCCTTTCTTCTGCTGCTGAGGGGAAAAGGCTCCTCTCATTCTTTGGCGCTCCCCAGTCTTGTTTGCCGCTTCGGGAACACCCACGCCGCCTAGTCAACTCGTGCTTCTGGCAACACAGCATCACCAGAAGGCTTCTCAAGGAAAATACAAAGCTTTGTACTGCATTGCCAGACTTGCTTCCGGACCGGCAGCTCTTCCTGCTGTACTCGATTCCGGAATCTGAGGCGTGAAGAGGACCATTAGACATGCTTCTTCATCCCAACTGTCCACCTCGATACCACAACTCATCCTCCCACCACCTCTCCCAAGTTTGATATCCAAAACAATGATCCAATCCTTCGCTCAGGAAGGCATTCAACTACGCGTTACGTGTAGAGCGAGCCCCGTTTCATGCCATCGTCATTGTCGATCCTCCTCCTGAATACACCACGGCACTTATTCCGAGTGCTCTAGGCACTGTACGACAAGAGTAACCCCACTATAGAACTCGGCTTGAGGCATGTTCTCCCTTGACGGATTTTCAACTACAGTATCAAAATCAATCTTCAGCTCCGTCTTCAAATCCAACGTCTCCACCAGTCGAGAGGACAAACCCCCTCCAAACTATTAATAGGCGCCACGACAAACCTCTCCCACAAGGGGGCGAAAGAATCCTCCAGCTCAGGAACCAGAGTTCTGCCCCTGACGCGCAAAACACAGCTCTCTCATCCTACCAACCAGTCGCCTCTTCAGCAATGCCTACGCTATCTCGGGCCGCCGACGAGGGGGGTGACATCTGTCCCTCAGCTCAGCTTCACCTTCATCAACCCCTATCACGTGTTTCCCTGCCTCTCCGTAACCCAACCTCTACCTACCTATCATCCGTCCTGCACAAAATCCTGAGACCGCCGGCCGCTACCTTCTCCTTCCCTTCCTGCACTGCAAATCATATAGACAGGGCAGCGGCGCTATATCTCCCGTTCAGGGAATATCAACAAGGCGAGCATGCGGTTTTGGATAAAGTATTCTTCGGCACGGATAGATTGCCGCAGATGGTTGGAGCCGTCGACATCTACCCAGTTCTGGTGTTTTCAATGTTGCACAGATTTGGGGAATAATGGGCGTCCGATCCTTCGATCGATTCCCGATTCGCTCTTTATTGAATCTTCGCTTCAAGGTCCATCCATCACAACACTCATAGGCCCGTCGGGAAAGCGCCCAAGAACTGACCTTTGAACTATTATTTTTCACAATATCTATCACAAATATAATGACGCAAATAAGTGCTCTGCTTTCTTTTCCCGTGGGGAATGATGAATCTCTTCCCTCCATCAGATCTCCCGTGTGGCGTCGAAAAAAGGGGCAATTCCTCAGCTCGCCTCGTTCGCATTGCCAAGACGACTAATCATGTCCGAAGCAACATCTAATCGAGTCCCTGAACTCGAGTGACAGATATACTCTACAAGTAGATATTACATGAGATAGATGCATTGCATTACTATTCAGCTGTTGCTGTAAACTATGACATGAGTACGCCTCTCTAAAAAGATCACGTCCACGAAACCTGAACGCCGCGCTTCTTGCCCGCTCCTTTCCTAGCCCAAAGACTCAGATTCTATCATCGTACACCAACCCAATTCTCATCATTATCATCATCAAGAAGTAGCAGCAATCTCCCGCTGCTTCTTGACAACATAATATGTGATCAGGCTCTTTGGATCATCCCTCATGCCACCCATCATCTTCCAGAACATCGCTTCTCCAACCCGCGCGTGCACACTGACACACAGCTGGACCGCATCCATACGCACTCCACTTTCTGCGCTCTCTAAACACCTCGCTGCGAGTCTACATAACTCACTAATATCCCTGTCACTCGGTATGAAATCTTGCTTTACATCTAGAAGCTCTTTAAGAATGTGAAGACCCATGGATAGGGAGCGGCAACCTTCAACTGTCATCTCTTGAGTTGTAAGACGCCCAGTGATGGTGTGCATTGCCTCTTCCGGGTCGGCGAGAGTAACAAACTCGTCAGATAGGAGTTCGAGGCCGCTGACAATATGTGTGCGTGCATCATAACTACTTCGAGTAGTGATTAGAGACTCTAGACTAGTAGAAATGTGTGGCCGGAAAGCCTCGCGGTCTTTTTTGTACATGATCTTAATTGTCGCTAGTATTTGAGCTTTTACATCCTGGACTTTTTCAGGTGATAGAGTTGTAAGTGGCGCTTCCAGGTAGGAGAAAAGGCCAAGGAGCAGAGCATCAAATTTACCATTAGACCAGTCAGCTTTATTTTCTCGTATCATACCTTGTAGTTTGCGGAATCCGTGGACGTCCAGAGACTGAGATTTGATTTTCGAAATGCCACTTTCCAGTAATCGAGAATTCTGCTTGGATTTTTCGGGGGTCATGGGTGGCATTTTCGTCACTTCTGCCGCTTTTATCTCGACCGCAGCTAAATGAGAAGCATCTTCATTTACAGCTACTTCCTCAAGGACCGGGGTCGTAATAATCGGTCGGGGTGTTGTCTGATCATCGTTGCTTGAGAATGGATCTTCGTATACTTTCATAGATTTTAAAGGGGTTACGATATCCTCATCTTCTGAGGAATCGATGGTTGACGGTACTCTTGGGGATTTTGAGCCTTTAAATCCAGTGAATGTCGGAGGGATTAGTGTAAAATCCTCATCAGCTTTGGCAGGACTAGAGGATACTACTTGCTTCGCCGTCATTTTAGGCTTTGCCGGACTAACACGAGGAGATGCCAAGGCTCTGCTAGTTGTGCTTCTCACGGGACTGTTGTGACTCGACTGACTAGCATGGCTAGAATGACTTGTGTTGGGTCTAGCCGGAATCCCTCGTTTTGGTGGACTAGTGCTTGCTGTGCTTGGAGCTCTTGTTTTCTGGGCCTTGACTGTTGTCGATGGACTAGTGGCGCTGGAATCGCTGTTACTTGGTGCGTGGCCAGGTCTTCTCACGGAATATGGACCTGCTGTTGCTGGTCTGGCAATAAGTTCTGGGCGTGGAGCCGGACGAAACTTTGTTGGTCGCATGGGGGCGACAGAAAGTCCACCGTGAGCTACAGTTGTTGACTCTGGCCTAACTCTTACCGGTGCAGCATCAGATGCATTAGAGGATGTCGAAGCTGTCGAGACAGTGCGCATAGGTGAGAACGAGGACATTGCTGAGCCAGGGCGAGGAGGGAGGTTCTTGTTAGCCATAGCGGCTTTTTTCTGGGCCAACAAAGTTTCTCTGAGGGAAGGCTTTGGTGGGCCTGTTATGCTTTTCGAGAAACCTAAGCCCGGTCGAGCGGCGACAGGATCAGCCTTCTTTGGAGAGTTCGGATTATCAGGGGCGTTTTCTAGCAGACGTTGTTGAGTTGCATCCAAAGTCGCCATGATCCTAAATCAGTTTAGCTCATCATTCCCACATTTTGGAAAACTTACGCTTCTGCCTTGGTTGGCCAAATGGTAGCGAATGCCCAGTAAGTGGATCGCATACTCTCTCGAACTCCAGGATTTGGGTCTGCGAGGCCCTTTTTGATGCATTTCTCAATCAAATCAAGGCCACCAGTGTGCTCGACATGGTTTTTATGATGAGCCTCTTTCTTCAACAACGTCTTTAGCCATCCAGTTGCATAAGTTCTTGGTTGAACATTCTTGTCCTGGCATGCAGCCCAAATATGTTGCATGATCCGAATATTGTAAGAGACTTTGCCAATAATAATATCCACGGTAACATTTCCTTGCTGAGAACTAATCTTCTTGGTACCCCCACAGAGCTTGATCAGATTTTGAAGAAGTATCTCAACCATAGGATCCAATCCCGGCCCAGCTGTCCTAGCGACCTCTTGGACTACGCTACATCCTTCCTTGGAAAGACTTGTCCTTAGAGAGTTCACCGCTTTCAAAATCCCATCCAGAAGCCCTTTGATACCAACAAGGAAGATATCATGGAAATCGCTCGGTGCATTTCCAGCATTTAATCTCCTAATCTTGGTACAACTCTGTTCGCGCTTCAACCAATTGGCCTCGGACTCCTTTCCGTCGAAAAAGGGATACATGTCCTTAAAAGTGTCCTCTAATTCACGATGTGTGTTGACATAGGCTGGATCCACTTGTTCGATTTTCGCCTCAACAGTAGGAGTCGAGGGTCTTATACTTGAGACGGAAGAAACACTATTGGCGAAGGCTGGTCGTGAAGGCGCCTCAGCAGTTTCAGGATCAGCAGTTTCAGGAGGGCCACCGGGCCCTAAGTGAGCGGTTATAGCTGCGACGATGGTCGGGCGGACGTTGAAATTCTTCAACTGCTTTTTTAAATCGGACTTCGCACCATTTGGAGCATTCTGAAATAAAGCAATGACCGAATTTCTCGCAGTATCCCTTACCATTCCATCGGCATCCTCAAGAAGGTCCATAAATGTTGTGACGAAGCTTTTGAACGCCATTCCATGTTCTTCGTGCATCTGTACGACGTTAGGGCTGAAAGTTCCCCGGACCAATTTTCAATACCTGTACTATCCAAGTCATCGAAGCTTCCTTCATCCTCGAGTTCTTGCCTACGAGTCCTGCATTTTTGACTATCCTCTCGACGTCCATGGGAGCCTGCTTCCAAAAGGTTGTTAAGCATTGTGCTGCTAGCTGTCTATATTTTTCCTTTTGGTCCCCCATCTTCTCAATGACCAGAGGTAATGTCCTGCCCGCCTCTTTAATCACATATTTGGGTTCTTGTCGCGACAATCTGGTGAGCAGATGACTGAGAGTTGAGAATCCGGCATTGACAATGGCCGCGTGTTGGGATGTCATGGCAGTGCGTGTAGCTTCAAAGACTGGCAAAATGCAGGCTTCGGGCACATTGTTCTGCTTGATGCCAGATTTGACATGGTTGATTTGAAGAACTTTTGCATCTACTAACGCGTCCGTTCGAAGAATCGCGAGGAGGTTTGCGACTTGTTCCTCGTTGATCTTTTCGCCGGACATGTTTGCGGAGGAGGGGGGAAAGGAGAGCTGTAAAATGCGTTGTCAGTTCATGCGAGGGGACAGAGTCAGATGTACCAGCCCGCAGACTTGTGCCATTGCCAGTTGAGATGGTGGAGGATCTACCTGGGGAACTCACAATGAAGAAGGCACCAGGACAAGGCGAAGAGCAGAAAGTGTCGTTGTAAACAAAAATAAGTTGAAGGAAAAGGCGGGTAGGTTGCTCGTCGCGACACCAATAACACGCTAAACTACGGCAGCCAAAACGGAACCCGGTCCTTGCTAAGAGGAAATATCCCTGTCGTCCTCCTCTCCCTTGTCACAAGATATTAATCGGTCGGTTTCTTATATAGCCTCATAAATACACCATTCAGAGACGCTTGGTCTCAGTGTATGTTGACAGTTTGTTTGACCTGTTGTGTTGGAGAAGATGCCTGACCCACCTCAGATGTCACCAATTCCCCCTCATCCTTTCCAGCCAGCTCAGTCTTTAAGATCTCCAGGCCCAGGCCCAGCTCCCACTCCAGCTCCAGTCCCCTCAACTCTTCAGAGGCCTGCAAAGCAAGAAAGCCGTCGCCTCTCGAAGGATCACTCCCACCCAACACACTTCACCTTGCCTAAGCTGCTCTTGGAAATTCGAGATCTTCAGCATGCTGGCGCTCAAGCATTCCTGACGTCTGTTGTTGCCAGTAAAGCCTTGAAGACTTCTGTTGAAAGTGTTTTATCTCTGCTCTATGGCTCTCCCAACTCAACACTCACCACCATCCCTGGCACCCGATCGGTTACGCTTGTTCTTCGTTCTATGCCAGGAGTTGCGTACACCACCGGGAGTGAACTTGACTCTGACCACAAGGAAATTCACTTCTCTCTCGAGTACATTGAAGGTGTTGCTGAATCAAGAAAAAGGGACGAAATTATGGGGGTTCTGACGCATGAAGTGGTTCACTGCTACCAGTACAATGCATTCGGAACCTGTCCAGGAGGGCTCGTTGAAGGAATTGCGGACTGGGTAAGGTTGAATGCCAATTTGAGTCCTCCCCACTGGAAAAGAGAAGCGACTGGGAATTGGGATGCTGGCTATCAGCATACGGGGTATTTCTTAGAGTACCTCGAGCAACGATTTGGCCGCGGGACAGTTCGCAAATTGAATGAGAAGTTGCGCATTGAGAGATATGATGAAAAGAGATTCTGGACAGAGAGCTGTGGTAGACCAGTACATCTACTATGGGGTGACTATAGCGAGGCCCTAGGAAAAGGATGTTCTATTGAGGATGAAGGTGTGCTCATCGAAAAAGAGGATATTGGTACGCATCTGTAGATTTTCCGACCCTGACTTTGCGGAAGTAGGGAAGCATCTAGTGGTGCAGTGCATCTTTAGCAGTTCCATCATGAAACGTGGAGTTTGACCAATATTGAGTTTACGTGAACTCGTTAGCATTGGGACGAATTAACTGGAATGAATACAAGTATTCATTTATAGCAAGGTTCTCCTTGAAGAGGACTTCAGAGCAGTATGCTATTGGATTTAGAAGAGGTACCGCTCATATTTTATATGTCAAGCACCCTACAGAAGCCTAGTCCCCTCTGCGAAATAGCTATTTCCCCCTACTACTTGCTACTTCTTTGAGGACGCTTTTTTATTACTCCTACAAGCATTGATCTCTCATCGGCAAAGAACTCTACTAGACTGGATTTGCCAGTGCAAGAAAGGGGCCGCTACGAAACCTGATGATGGATTTCTCGAGTCAAATTCCACCTCTGAGAGCAAGGGATGGATTACTGGCATATCAGCCATCTCGCAGAATACCTGAACCAAACTTAACTTAAGAATTGCTAATCACAAACATTAGAGCCAAGGAGTCTAATATGTCCTTACAGAGTTTGAGGTCATTCACACCCACCCGGGCCTAGGTAAATATAACTAGAACAGGTCGTCTATCAGTGATTTGTGAGTAGCTTCGCCAATCTCTTTCTACCTTTAACAATTTAGCGCAAGAACAAGAGCAAGAAAAATGTCAAAGACACCTAATAGTTATGCATTAAATGCATACATCTAAAATATGACATGAAATAATATTTGATGCAGCTATGATACACGATTTTTCCGACCTGGTCCCAACTCCCAAACAAGCAAGCGAGTCCAATCTCTCAGTCTTCATCGAAAACATCTTCTACCCGAGGAGCCATATGTCGTTGTGCTGGAGTTGAAACATTCATCTGGGGAGCCGCAGCTGTAGTGGTAGCAGTTGCTGGAGCAGGCTGTCCTGTCATGGCGGCCATGGTGGCTCCAGCATTAGCAGAACCTGAAGTCTTTGACTTCTTCTTCTTCTTTTTCTCCTACGCTAAGTTAGTATTTCCTTATGTCTTCTCTCCAAGTGACATACCTCTTGCCATCCCCATACAGGCCGAAAACTGTCAAAGAAACCCACATCCTCAAATAGATTTGGATAAAGCCATAAACCAGGAGGAACAGCAAACATGGTGATTGCAAAAAGGATCAACCTAAAAATAGCCATGGCGAAGAATAATCCAATCAAGCCCAGCATTCCCATACTTAGATACCACACTCCAAGTCTCATCTTGATCGGCCAGAGAGGGAACATGACTATCGCAAACACGATTGCAAGAGCACCAACTGCATAAAGTTTTTGCTTGATTTGCGCTCCTTCATAGAGCCAAACAAAATGAAGTTCTTCTTTACATTCCTGCTGCTGCTCAATCTTAACAGTCCAGAGGCCTTTGACTCTCTTAGTTTTGTGAGCGCCGGGAGCATGGTCATGGCCTTCGTGTGGATCACTCTTAGAGACACGGAGAGCAAGGAGGGACAGAGGAAGGAGCTTGAAGGTATTTTCGAGTGAAGCACGGTCAGTGATCTGAGGTAACAGTGGATTCTTCTTCCGGGCTTTTTCGTAGGCGGGTGACTCCAGGGCTCGGAGAGCACGTTTGACTAAGTATTGTTAGACCAGGCGTAAATGAAGAAAACGTATGATCCTTACCTTTGAACATATCCTTTCGTTGTCCATTGAGAATACATGTCCGCACTTTCAAATCCTGGTTCTTTAAGAAATTAGCCACAGCAAGAGCTTCTGGCTTTGGTGGCCCTGGTTGAATGGGTTGTGGTTGCCCCTGCTGCGTCTGCGCCTGCTGCTGAGCAGCTTGTTGTTGTTGTTGTATAGCTTGTTGCTGGGCAGCTTGTTGCTTGATCTTTTCGATAAACTGCGGTACCGTCATTCCGTTCTTTGCAGCGTCTATAGCAAGCTGCCGCTGCATGGCCTGAATTTGTTCTGGGCTGGGTTGCTGTCCTGGAGGAAATTGAAATTGGGGCATCCCCTGAGGTGGTGGTTGTGACGCCATAGTGAAATGAGTTGTATACGTTGTGAAATTTGAGAGTGGGAAGGAGAATGTCTCCTGTAAAAGTCCAAGGCTGACGGTTAGGTGTCCAAAAGATTGTGGTCGGCAATCTGAGTCCGACCAGGGTCATACGCCACAAGGGAGCAGGTGGCTGAACATGGCTGTGGCTGAACATGGCTGTGGCTGAACATGAATGTGGCTTGATCTAGACTAAGGTATTTCAGCCATAGCTCAAGCTCTAAAGGCGGATGAATTGTTCCCTTGCTGTGGCTTCGTAGTCCATGACGCAAGGTTAACCTGTTCGTTTCAAGATACCAATTGTTTACACGCTTCGGCCAGCCAACGCTGGGGATTCCATACAAGACAACTATCCGGTTGCTCCGATGGCGGTTCAAACATCTCAGGGTTGAGGTCCAAGTGCAATTGGAATGTAGACAATGAGTGAGAGGTACTCTCCCAGTCCCGGAGCTCAGCTGCAGTCTCCATATACCACGGTTTTTCTTGTAAGATCCACGCTCAGCCTATGAAAATACTCCCCTCTAACTTGCCCAGTCACAAAGAGATCTGGCATTGAGGATCCCAATCAACTACGTGACTGCTCCTGGAGTATCTCTCACGGCAGCTTGCTTCTCTCATCAGAATTATGAAGATACTAGCTATGCTCAGTGTCTTTCGAATTTATTAGCTGTCGGCTATCGCAGATTTGAGATAGACCTCTTTTGGGACCAGAGTCGAAAAGCTTGGTCTTTTTGCCCTGTAGAGATTCCTTCAGATTCAACTTCTCAATACTCAACTTTATCAAAAACAATAACTCGGAAGGTCTCCTCGCAAAGTAGTGGCAGCACATCAACATTGAGTTCTGGGTCCTCGAGGACGTCTACCACATCGCTTTTGACCATCGGGTCTTATGTGTGTACCTCAACTATTAACCTCGCTACTTTTACAGATCAACTTTTGGATTACATCCAGAAGACGCAAGATACGCTTGGGGCTCATCTCATGTATATGATAGTCAACATTCATGCGGCCGCCTCAGTTGATGCTCCATCAGCACCTGCTCCTAGCCCCTCCATATTGCCAGACTCTCTAAGCTTCGTTGGATCACATTTTTCTTCCAACCTCTCTGAATTCATCTACGCCGAGTCAAGTCTGATTTCCAACCGCGCGAATCTAAATGATTCTTGGTATTCGCCAGATACCGAATCCAGATATCGGCCTTTGAAAGAATACTTCACAATAACAACTTCCCAGGCTGGTGTTGCGTCAACTGCAGATGGATGGCCCTCAGAGAGTTATATTGAGTTCACTGAAGGAAAGAGACTCCTTCTTGGCTGGGGCACAATAGATACTCAAATGACCGGGTACAACTTTTCTGGAGATACAGGCATACTTTTCGGAAAGGATTACTTGCAAGACCTTCAAACAGATGTTAGTACTAGTGGCACAGGAGAAGTTATAGGAGGTTGCTTCCTGAAGAATGCAGCAACTGTCTCTTCAAGCAACTCATCCTGGGCCATAGAATCCAGTCTATCCAATATCAGCCAACCAGTCTCGACATCAAAAGACCTTCTTCCCATCCTCAACTTCACGGCAAATCTGACCAACTGCGGAATCTCCGCTCTTCTAAACACTACCCTTATGAACTCCACCGCCCAAGAAAACTACATCCCCTACCAAGCCCTATCATATAGCACTGTATGGTCCTGGGCCCCTGGTGAACCGCGAAACTATACCAACACCACTGACGCTTCAACATCGTCCCTCTTTCGCTGCGCGATCACCAATCCCATGGGGCGGTGGACGGTGGCCGACTGCTCACAGAGACTCTATGCCGGCTGCCGGGCCCCGGGCCAACCCTACAACTGGACCATAGCCAGCTACCCAACCTCTTACGCCTTCGCCTCAGCGGCCTGTCCGGCTCCCTACCTCTTCTCCACACCCCGCACCTCCCTCGAAAATGGCTACCTAACACAAAGCATGCTCTCTTCTCCCTCGCAACTTTCTTCGAGAGGGATTTGGGTTGATTTCAATAGTCTCGACATAGAAGGGTGCTGGACGATGGGAGGAGCTAATGCGACTTGTCCCTACACAGAAGCGGTTGCTGAATCAGATGAGCTGAGAAAGAAGGTTATTCTCGTGCCGACTATTGCAGCCGTTATTGTGTTGTTTATCACCGCGTTGACGGTCTTTGGGAAGGTGGCAGGAAATAAACAGACTAGTAGGAGAGCGAGGAGGAGGAATGCTGGGTTTGTTTATGAGGGCGTTCCCTCTTAATGCTAGTCGGTATCGCATTATCAGGTCGCTATTGAGCTGAGTTTGGAAAGCAGCACTTTGGGGGAGTTTTGGATCTCGGATAGCGAGAAGATAACAATTCTATCTATAATCTTTAATCAAAGAGAGGGATGAAAACAGCAGTCACAATATAGAACATGCATGAGGATGGAGGTGGGGTAGCCCAAAGTCACATTTTTGTAAATACCTTCTTTGACTTAACCCCAGAATAACCATGTTACGCCGTCCAGGGGGGGGAGGCCACTTTCTGTTCCGATACCAGAATCCGTTTCCACCATATCGTGCCATATTCCTTTCTCGCCAGCAGTAGAGATCATGGATTCGGATCCACAAATCCATCTAATTATGCAGCCCACTTCCAACATCATTCTCACTGACCACACTCCCCACCTCAGTCCAAGTACCAGGGGTAGTAATACCATCTCCATCTATACTCATGACATCTGCATCACTAGTTGCTCCACTCCTTGGCGCCCACACATTCTCGGCCGAATCCGCCAAGGAAGCTGAGTCTGTAGGTGTTGCATCACCACTTCCCGGTACGGAAACATCGGGGTCGCTGAATGTAGGCGATCCGGGCCTAGCCTCATGTGGAGTTCCAGCCGCGGGTGTGGTAGGTAAAGGAGAGTAAAAGCTGCTATTCGCGTTGTCAGCCCAGGCATGGATGCTGGCGAATGGAGAGTCGTCTCTTGTGTTGGTGAAGTCTGTAGATGCAGATGGCTCGACCAGCTCCATGGTAGGGTAAGAGATCGGTGGATCAGGGACTGGATCAGAGACATCAATGAGTTGGGCGATGGTGGCTGTGGTTTCGCGTGAGGCTCGTGGAGATTCTGAGGCTGTATAGATATCGGACATGACTTCATACTTCTCCGAGGGATCGGGAGATATCAGAGAAGCGTCGATGGCACGCTGGGTCTCGGCTTCGATGGTATGCTCGTCGCTAAAAGGGTTTGCATAGAGCGAACCACGATTAAGACCCCTTACACCACGATTACGGAGGCCTTCTTCTTCTGCTTCTCTGTGCACATCTGCCCCAGTATTATAGACAAATGTTCCTCTCTCAGCTGTCTCGTCTTGTTTCAAGAAATCATCGAAGCTGGATCCCCGGCTCTTCGTCGGTCTTTGGCCTGACAACTTGCGTTCCTTCTCTAGCCTCTCCAGATGTACGGCATTCCAGTACATGAGCTCCTCTCGTTGGCGGCGTTGGCTCTCTTCATCAGCCTCGACTCCCAGGTCGGCACCTGCTTGGCTTTGGAGGAAGCCTTCAGCGTCTTCGGGACGATTGAACCGGGGTTGCCGGGAAGGAGAGGGGTTGATCTCGTCGCCCAAGGAGTGAAGGGCGATGGCTATCCGTCTTCGTACATCTTCAGCAAGACGGCGAGCTTGCGGGCTCTCGTAAACAGCTATTGCGGCCTTCTAAGATCAGTATATGTTATCCAACCAGTGAATGGGAACACTGACCGCCACTGCAACCGACACGACGATAATGGCACCTGAAACCACGACCGGAGGATTAGGCATTGTGTTCAATCTGTTGATGAAAAGGAAAGGAGGCCTTGAATCAATATTGACAAGAAGGGAGAAGGGTGACGGCAGGGACTGGAATTGGGTATTTTCAAAGGCTGCCTCGAGGGGAGCTTGCGTGGATTGAGTGGCGACTACCCCAGGGGGGGGGGAGGGGGGCACATGCCTATCACTCAGGCGATTGGGAGACAGGACAAGAAAGTGTGCGACTGACCTTTGGCCACCACGGCAGGCATTCTGACCGGCTGCCTGAGGAGACGGCGATGGTGCGTTCGGGGGAAGACGAGACGAGACGAGAGGAAAGAGACGGTGGAGAAGGAAGAGGGCAAGAAGGAGGTTACGACGACGACGACGACTTCCCAATCCGCCGGGTGGGATGCACAATGCCCCGCGCTAAAGATAGGCCGACAGACCGTGGCGCAGCACGTGACTGGGGAGTCTTTTAAAGCTTGAGATTTCTACGGCTGCCATCTTACAACCCCCCCTGTGTCATACATAACCTTGATGCTCCTCATGATTCTATTTGTACATCAGAAAATAAGCCGCCTTGCTTGCTCTTACATCAACATTTACCTGCTCGCTGAACCACCTTTCATAAATCACAGACATAAGAAAAGCATCACCTCGACTTCCACTACCGTTACAAAGACCGTGTATCCTTCACATTTCCCATGCCCTGATCCAATTAAAGGATCAAGCCGAGGGCTGGCGACACATCTATTACCCCTTCTCTACACCTTAACCAGGGTTAACGACAGCTTTCTCTCCGCGTTGGGTGGAGGGATAGGTGGTAGAGCGCACTGCGGTGGTGGAGCGGGGGGAGGGCCATTCATCAATACCGGCATACTGCGCCTATTCCCTAGAGCCTTGGAGTCCGAGTCCTTCACACGTTGTAAGGCAGGAAATGGGGCTGCAAGAATTGATGGTGCGGGCGTAGTGATAGAAAACGGTCGCTCAGCTACGGGTGGTGAGAGGCTGGTAGGTGGAGTGGATGCAGAGAGAGAAACTGGCCTGACCAACTTGGGCTTCTTCTTAACAGCCGCTAGTGGGGTAGAGACAAGAGCTGGTAGTGGTTCACGGTCCTCCTCTAGATTGTTGACCACTTCATATTTCTTTTCCTGTTCCGGCAGGTTAGGAAGTGGTTTCTCGATCGAAGCTGGAGCAGCTTGATGAAGAGGAGCATCTGGAAGGTATGTGAAACTGTCACCCCTCAATAATTGCATACTTGCAAATTTTCGAGGAAATTGAAAATCTAGCTGAGCTACCGCCACTTCGACTGGAGCTATATTTTCGACTTGTGGCTCATCTTGTGTCGATGCTGAATCGATATTGCCCAATGCATCCGGAGGAAGGCCGGTACGTGTTTTAGTAGCCTCTTCAGTCTTCATGGGTAAGTTTGAGTTTCGACTAGGTGAGTTTGCGTCTTTAACTGGGCTTAGCGGCCGGCTCGAATTTGTGGCCGTTGGCAGTGGTTTTCTCACCCCTTTTTGTGACGAGTCTCTTGTTCGATTTGCGGGTATATTAGGTATTGGAGGTGCAACTCCTGGGCTCTTCATTGCCGAGTATCGCTTGCTTGATGAAACTGGAACACTGAAATTCGGAGCGGGAGATTGAAACGGTCTCGCAGGTCCGTGAGTGGAATGTCGATGTTTCTTTACTTGATCATCTGAGGTTTGAATAATGGAGATATAGGTGGTCTGCATAGATCTCCTCCGGTCATTAATAGCTGCTGCATTTGGTCTCGGCCGTGCATCTTCAATCGAGTGCTTATACGGGAATTCATCGAATATCTCGCGAGCGGGGGAAACCATTGGGGAGGAGCTTCGTGATGTAATCAATGTTCGTTGGCCGGATGACATATAAGAGAACCGGTTTTGACTGTCTCTCAAACTATCCAGCTGTCGCCCGTCATTAGACGTAATACTAACAGTAACCGAGCGATTACCAGTAGATGGTCGTATAGATGACTGCGGCCGAGCAAATTGAGAGGTTGTGTCCTCCGACGTTCGTTGGAGTTCGTTATCCTTCTCTTTCATCCAAGACACAGGTCCAAACATTTGGGCTTGGGGAGATTCAGAATCCGGAGACTGGCCCCGATCTTTCTGTACGAGATATCTGTGACTTGGCTGCGCTTTTAGTTGCATTACTTTGTCGTCAGGTTTCGGTTTCCCGGTCTCCGAGACATGCTTTTTTCCACCCAGCGCTTCAATCTCTCTCCTGAGCACAGACATCCAAGAATCCATCTCCCCTGCACCCTCTAAAACTAAGAGGAGACTTGTTGCTGTCCTTTTGTAATCCGCGCCCCGGAAAGTTAGCCGAGACAGAAGTGATCGAGGATCTGCTGCAGGGGTTCCATCTGAGTCCATTGCTTGCGATACTTGCAACACCCAATGTTTACCTGGTATCACATCACTCGCAAAAGCCACAGAATCCTTGCCCAACTGGAGAATTTTCTCTGGCAATCTATCAAAGGAGCCAAATCCAGAATACTGCAGTAAATAACCTGAAGTTACTAGCACAAATATCTTTTGGGTCCAATCTGCCTTAGTTATTGATCCTGACATCTGCCGTCGATGCTTGTTCTTCGGTCTTTCCATTTTCTTCGCAGCTACACTCTGCTCGACTCCTTCATCCGTTGTGATTTGAGCGAATTCGTCCCTAATGCTATTGTTCCTTTTATGGTTACTGATTCGAAGTATTGAATCTGCAGATAATGTTGAAGCAGAAAGTTGGGCATGTCTGATGGCTTGAGGATATGCTTGGAAAAGAGGCGGAGGGTCCCAGGTTGCCGAAGTGCGTGACAGTGGTTTTGAAGTCACCCTTGCGGCAGATCTTGTAGATTTGGGACTTTTGTTTGTAGGTTTGAGCTGCTTCACCGACTTGGACCTGAGGTTCATTCTCAATGGTCTGCTCTCTGATTTCGGAGGTGTGGCTGGAGACATGGTAATATTTTCCTGTGCTATGGCTGCTCTTTTTGAAGATATACTATGGCGCAAGCTTGACTCCGCCACGACCTTCAAAGCCCTGTCTGGAAGCCGACTCCTAGCTGGCGCCTCTTCCATCACTGGTGTGTTCAGAGCCTTGTCTAGTTTCTCTGTTTTATTTCTTGTAAACATGCCCCGAAGGCCGCCTTTTGAGGCTCTCCGTTGTATTTGAGGTTGCCACAGAGAGGTTCGTATAATTTCCTCATCTTCGAGAGCAATCTGTACCGGAGGCGGACGCGCTCGGCGTTTGGAATCGAGAGCCGACTGGAGGGAGGCAAAGGTCTGAGGCTGCCCACCGTCAAGAACATTACCATCACCACTCATCTTCGTTATTGTGACGGTCGATCTGGTTGGTATATAAGAGTCGACTACGTTCTGCGACTAGACCAATGAATCCTCGATAAGATTCTTGCTCGGTAGTTCGGCTTCATTCGTTAGAAAGTAAAACGATTAATTATATGTTGAACTTCGAGGTGAGAGTCATGAATTATGGCGGAAGTATAGTCAGGCGAAGCTATGAAATGCTGGTGTTTCCTACTCGATGTTGATATCGTCCTTAAACAGAAAGTCTGGGCGTACTTCAAAGTTTGGTCTAGCTAGGGCGAATGTACGCGACAGATACAGTAGTACCCAAAACAGCCAGTATAAAGACTCTTCAAGATTATCGGACTATCGGAAACGGTTGAAAATAGGTGACGCGTGTGGGGTATCGAGCCGGAACATTGTTTTGGTTGCAGGAACGGTCTCCAGCTGACGGTGACGCTTGACTATATTGTCAACAAGCAAAATACAATAGAGAACCGTCGGTCAAGTATTGTCCAAAAACAAATCAATACTTGGGATCAAATGTTCCGTCAAAGAATCGGAAACGGAATCCTACACGAGAAGGAAAACAAATGCTCCACGCGAGTCGCAGTGCACGGTTCTTGTTCCTTGTCAGACTTCCTCAGGGAAACAAGGGGCTAGCGAGACTATTCTATTTCGATCAAGGAGGCTTGAGCTCTGCTCAGGGCAGGCCCAGGCCAGACCAGTAGCCGTTGGATAAGGAGCGCCTCTCGTTTTAAAACCAACCATGTCCTTGGACGACTTAGGCCGCGACGGCAGTTTGGGGGACCCAGAATGATAATGATGGGCGATGACTGATTAATTGCTGCTGACAACAAAGGTGCTTTTAGGCTGTCAAATGCTCATGTTTTTCATAATACCATCAGACTATGACTGTATCGCTCAGGGTCATGTGGCCCCACGATATTGGAGATGTCGGGTTTTTCTTTTGGCTTGTGATTTGGCGCTCCGAAATGATGGGGTCCGCAAGGAAGATCTTGTGCCTATCTGCCCGGTACCTGACAGCAGAGCCCCTGGAGCGCTGCAGGTCAGTGCAGGTATCAAAACTGCCCTGCGTCACCTTGAGGTGACAATTGTACACTGAAATCGAGAGGGTTCTGATGCGAAACATGGCGGCGCCTAGAACTCAGCTAGGGGTTCTACCAGGTTGCGATTGTCTTCCTCTGTATGCTCTCTCTGGTCATCCTAAATCAAGCGGTCCTGCGCGGATGAAGAACCTGGACACTCTCACAAGGAAACCAAGAGCCTTATGATATCAGATAAGAGTCAAGGGGGCGCTCCTCTCGTGCTCTGTGCTTTCGTCTGTGCCCTCATTTGCTTTTGTTCGGTGACGCTTCTACAGGCTGGCTGGCTTACCCTTGTTCCTCTGCTTTTCCCGGAATTTGCAATCCATTGGATTTTCTCGTGAATCACATCCTCATCTAAGAAACTTTTAAAACTTCACAAGTCCTCGCTCGTTCTGGTCCCCCACCAAATCACCTCTGACTGCAGAGGATCGTCGTCGAGTGTGCGATTGGTCAACATGTTAGAATTAACAGCTCGTGCGAAAAGAGTGTTCTCAATCAGCCCTCATGGAAAAGACTGCGTCAAAATGCCGCGAATTCTGGCTTCCGATTCAAACGTTCCCAAGCGTCCGAATTAGTACGTCTGTCCGGTTCAACAGATTTCGGCTGGTTGGTAGAAGATCCGGTCGGGTGTGGCTTCTCATTGAGGGCTTCCTAGCCTGTAGCGAAGAGATTGATCCTCGGGAAGATCTCCTGCCTCAAGAAAGGTCCTGGCAGGCCGTCGTTCTCTTCTGACATGCAGACGTGGCGCACAGTTCGTTTGTCACGTTCTGTTGAGAAAGCAAGATCTTCTGGGCCAAGTCAGTTGACATGAAAGTCGAGTTGTGGCGTGATTCTCTCTCTTCTTGCGAAGGCACACCACAGGTGAAGGCGGAAGGTCCCTCAGGATGATGATGATGATGATGATGATGATGATGATGACTCAACAATGTATCTTGATTGTGTGCGAATACCATGGATGCCTTCGGACGTGTTGATTAATATCGGAGAAGGGTTGTGAAGGAGAGGAAAGGATCCTCCTGCTGTAGGTAGGTAGATGGTCAGAAAGTGGCCGTCTCTGCAAGCGGGCAAGCACCGGCTCGGCCCCCTGCATACTGATCAAGCGAATGCCGTCACCAGCAAGAAGCTCGGAGCTTGATAGATATCAACCCAGAGCAACAGCACCTGACAACAAACCACGGCAACAGCAACAGCAGCAGCAGCAGCTCATTCCATTTGTTCACCTTCAAAGTCCGTCCCCCTCGGTCATCCATTCATTTACCTCTGCCAATCCATCCACCTGATCACCTCCGATTCTTCTCCTCGCAACACATGTCCTTCGCCTAAGCTGCCTGCGCTTCTGCCCTTTTACCCCACCAACCTACACATCTGAAGTAGCCGTCGTCTCAACACGAGAGGCGACCATGGCTCCAGATTTAAACTCGCTTCCTCCCTCAAGATCGGTTCCTACAGCTTCACCAAACATGTCCAGGGCAGCAATACCATCAGAGGCATCAGCACTCCGCGGCCAGACCCCATCGCCCTCCCCCCGCTCAGCATCAACATCTCTTCAAGCAGCCGCAGCCGTGAATGCGGGCTTGCAGCATGAGGAATCACGACGTATGTTGAGCCCTTCCTGCTCTCTTTTCCACGCTATCTAGCACTGCAAATTGTTGTAGCTGCGCGTAGGCAGTGGGAACCCCGAGAGCGTTCCTATGTCTTGCGCCACACTTTTCTGATTGTGGCGAATCTGTTACCATAAATTTCAAATGAGTACTGACATATCTTCCAGGCTCATCTAGCAGCTCCATTACAAGAACCCGCCAATCCTCTCATGTTGGTCGACGCCGTTCTACCGTGCTTATGAATCTGCAGTTGAACGATCCTACAATGCCGCCGCCAAGTGAGGTGGTCAACGAGAGCCAATCCGCCATATATCGAACAGCAAGCCCGCCATCCGTCACAGGGTCTCCAATTATCTCTAGCGGCGACCCACACCATTTTCGTACACCTAGTCTCGGAGAGATCCATCAGTCGATTGAAGAAGAGCAGGAGGCACAGGTGGTAGGGAACTCAAATGCTGCTGATGGGATCTAACTGACTGTTCCAGAATCGTCTTTTGCAGATGATCAGAACCCAACAGCAGCAATTACAACAATTACAAGCAGCGAGTGGTCAAGCTCATGCTCCACCCCCTGCGATAGACGAATCAACACCTACTTCTGAGCGGTCCATGTCATTCTCCAATGCAAATCCTCAGTCAACAATATCAACTCCACGATCCCCCTCGGCTGCTCTCCATCCACGCAGTTCTTTCGACCTTGCCCGTGCAGATCTTCAACATAGACGATCCAGAACGCCAAGCCGGACAGCATCGCCAAGATTACGGTCTACTTCAATCAGCAATGAGACGGGTGAACCATGGACCTTGGGAGGGCGTGATGAGAGTGCATTCTATCAAGCCGAGACTCAAATGATGGTCAGAGAGAATCAGATGCTGCGCCAGCGAATTAGAGAATTAGGTAATGCGCTCGACATAATTATTGTTCGCATCATGCTGATACTTACCAGAGCGCCAAGTCAGTGAGCTACATGCTAACTCTTCCATCACGCATGAACCTGCTACATCATCTCACTTGCTTCGGTCTGAATCTGTTTCGGAAGATGTTCCTCCAACTCTTATTGATAGATCTTCCGAACTAGTAGCGCCTATTAGGGAAGAGCCGATTCCAGCCACCACGCAGCAATCTGCCTCAGCCGGGTCGTCAGAAGTGAAAGAGTAATCGACGCTTATTTTATCTTAATATCAATCTTTTGCAGTACAGGATGCGAGTAGACGCTCTAGCTCCACCTTAAAACTTGCTGAACTTCGAGCCCTTGTTTCTGTTGGCGTTTGAGGCGGGATCTGGGCATCTCTTCAGGCCCAGCGGTGCATTGGGTGGGTGGTAGAAGTATTACGATGATGATGAACTACGCGCCTAAAACTGAATAAGACCTTCACTCCTAAATTCTTACATGTGATCTTGCAAACTTCGAAGTGATTTTCAGCCTCGTCACATTTCTGACGTAGCCTTGCCATGATCCCTGTGTATCCCGCCTTGCGATCAGACCCCTCTCAATTGCGGTCTTGCCTTGCCTTTCTCACTCTGCTTCTGCCTTAAACGTCATCTCTGTATATGAAGAGCCTTGGTATTCTGTGACATGTTCTCTCGAGCGTTACGATGTCACTTAGGGGCCAAGAGTCCATGGCGAGGATTTGCAACAACAGTTGCTCGCAAGGCTGATTACACTCATGCTGTAAGTGAAGTTTACAAACACGAAGCATAGCGACATAAACTGAGGGTATCTATAGATAATTGGTGCTGGAGCTGTAGGGTTAGCTATTGCGAGACAGTTGGCTGCCAGAGATGGCACAAGTACCATTCTCATTGAGAGAAATGAAGCTGTTGGGATGGAGACGAGCTCGAGAAATTCAGAAGTTAGCCAAATTTCTCTACCTCATTCTAAAATTCCCTTATTTTGCCCAAGTGTTGAGTAAAATCTCAGGTTATCCATGCAGGGCTTTACTACGGCGCCACGTCTCTGAAAACAGAACTATGCATCAAGGGCCGTCATCTCATGTATGCCCTTTGTGATAAACACTCGATCCCCTATTCCAACATGGGCAAATGGATCGTTGCCCAGACAGATCAACAATGGGAGGAACTTGTCAAGATCTACAAATTCACCCACTCCATTGAAGGTGTTCCCACAGACTTCGTCTCTTTGGATCGAGCCGCTAAAGAGGAGCCTTTCCTCCAGGCTAAAGTAGGTATCTTGGAGAGCCCTACAACTGGAATCGTAGAAAGTCACTCATATATGCAATTTTTACTTGGGAATCTCCAAGACAGAGGCGGAGATGTAGCCTTAAACAGCCCGGTAACCAGAATTGAAGCCCTTGGAGAACGGGGGAGTAATGGCTGGGCTATCACAACCAAGGATAAGAGAACTGGAGAAGAAACCACCTTCACGAGTGAGACCATCATCAACTCCGCGGGACTAGGAGCTTGCGCTATCAGCAATATGATCCTACCCGAGCTCCGCCATCAAACACCTTACTTCGCCAAAGGGAACTACTTTTCCTACGCGGCCTCTACACCAACCACCAAACACTTGATCTATCCCGCCCCAGAACCAGGTCTTGGCGGTTTAGGAACTCACCTCACGCTCGACATCGCAGGACGCATTAGATTCGGTCCGGATGTAGAATGGGTTGATTCGCCGGATGATTTAAAGGTCAACGACGCGCGGTTACCTCAAGCAATAGAGCAAATTAAGAAATTTCTCCCAGGTATCAAGGAGGAAGCCATAGTTCCTGATTATTCAGGGATCAGGCCGAAGTTAGGCAAGAATTCGGCAGTGGCAAGTGGAAAGGGGTTCATGGATTTTGTGATTAGGAAGGAGGAAGGCTTTGAGGGTTTCGTAAACCTGCTGGGTATTGAGAGCCCAGGATTGACGAGTAGTATGGCCATTGGGGAAATGGTAGATGGGTTGTTGTATAAATGAGAACAAACCTTAGACGGGATGTCTATATGATTTCCTGGATATTTTCGTTGTTCTACAAGCTATTCAGAATAGACCTAACCCAATGGCCCAATGTACAGATCGAGAGTAACTCCAAGTTAATACTTCATGCCAAATATATTTACTAGAGCTTCATCCGAAACACTAAAACATCAAAACTTGAATCAGATAAAGATATCTTGTCGCATAAAATGAAAGAAGAGGGTATTTACTTTGCACTTTTGCTCAGCCTATCGATCTTAATGTCTGCACTATATCTACTGATTTTACTGACTTGAATCCTGCGCTTTCATTACCAGAAAGTTTGATTTTGGGCCGAGAAAAATGAATTCGTCGTTTATGAACTATTAACTAATGCTGTAATAATGGTTCACGAACATTTCATTACATGTACTGACGCCGAGCAAAAAGCAGTTCTGAGTATTCCTGCTTCTATGATCGATGTCAACAAGTAATTTAAGGCTTCCTTTGAGACCTTGAAGATTTTGTTGCTCGATTACACTTTTTATTATCTTGCTCCCTTTCACCTGTCGTCTTTTTGAATTTTGCTTACTCATGTAATGCAAGCAACGTCGATTATGCTGCCCAAGAAGAGGAGTGTGGTTAGACGAGTTTGGGCAATATTAGATATTCTTTGATGTACTTCGTTATCTGACTGTACCACGGTCGTTCGGATGTAAGCAATCCCTCGAGCGAACACGGAGGCGCAGTAGATGAAACACAGACTTTCACTGTCGAAACGGTACTATCACATGCATATTTCCCCGGCAGAGGCTGGATTTATTTGAGTTGCTGTCGAGGACTACATATAAGTTCCCTCACCATTACCGTATGGTCGACCAGCGAAGAATGCGCAGATTCTTGGGCCAATTTTAGGCCCAGCCAGATGCTCTTTCAACTCTCTAGCCCACGCCTCGAACTCAAAACTAGTTGCGAGGCCGATTTCATCATAAAGCCTTACATCTAATCCATCATAGTTATGAAACTGAAGAAGAGGTAGCAACCAGCGTTGAGGATTTGAGAAATCTGTTTGCCAGGGCGAATTAAAGCCATTTTCTACTTCTTCATCCGTCGGGTCTCTAATGGCGAGGTCGAGGCGTGGGCATCCCCTGTAGCGTAAATCGGCGATTCCAATGTCCCAACTTGTGTTCCCTCGACCGACTTGCCAGCGCTTATGCATTCGATCCCGGTTATTATGCCAGTAGCAGCTGGAGTAGTAGAAGTATATAGGCTCTTTGATAATCCACGGTTTGTCCCCTTTCCGTGGATACATATGGAGCTATTTTGGCGTTAGTTGTTATCTGTAGCGCTGACAAGAAGGAAGAGAGACAGAGATAAGAGATCGATGGTAGAAGGCTTACAGTTCTCCGATCCCAGGGATTGCTGTAATAATTGCAAAGAGCTGACCACGACTGGGACATGCCAATTCCAGTACCAGGCGTTTTCCTTCTTGTCATCATATCAAACGTGATGGCAATCCTTAGATGTGATATTGATGCCCTGAGATTTTCACTCAGATCGAAGATGAAATCTTCAGCTGTGTCCACATCAGGAAATTGTAATGCATTCCGAGAATATAATGTAGATTTCAGTTGAAGGGTCTCGAAGTATATCTGTTTGCAGACAACATTGATACTTGGAATATTACTTGGGCCTGAAACATCACAATTGTGGTGATCTCCTTGCTCTCCAGGAGGGGTAGCCGCGCTATCCATTCCTCTTGAGGAGGTACAGAGATGGAATAAGTATTTAGGGCGGCTGGGACGGCCTACCGCGCGGCGTTTTGGTTCATGTATCTCAGAAAGAGAGACATGGATTACATTGCCGCACATTGCATATTTCCAGATCTGCTCTCTTATCTCTCGAGGAAGGCTGAGGAGTGGAGAATCTAGCTGCCTCTCGCAAGCTGAACCATGCATTTTGTCTCGTTTCTCCTGGGCAGTGAAAGCCTTGACAACTTCTGTTTGCTACAGTCAGTCTCACAGGCCAAAAGGAGAAGACAATGTAGACTTTATTGATCAATAGCACGCACCTTTAGGGTAGTCATTTGACAAGGACTCCTTATACGCTTCGAAAAAAGAGTCCGGGAAAATATCCAAGTATGGAGTGAGCTTTCGGTAAAATTCATCTAGTGGATAGGGTTTCCTCTCCCATCGCTTTATTATTATGCAAAAGCGATTCCAATAGTCGTAATTAATATCGCTTTCCATACATCCCTTTTATATGTCAGTAGTGTGAGGTTACGAGTGGAAGTGCTCATCGCGATCCTGTCCAGACAGCGAAACTCTCACCCTAATCCTTGCGAGAATGTCCATCTTAGAGAATCCAAGGTAGCTGCGAATGAGTATTGACACACCTACAAAATTAATATGGGAACGGGTTATGTCTGTGGTATTTATATCTCTCTGCTGAGACTAGGATTACTAGGCAGGAAGGTCCCCTTAATTTTTAATGGCGGCACAGCAAGGCGAGATGCAGCATCCTGCATAAGCTAAGATCCATATCTGCACCATTCTTACGTTTTTTGGTATGGATAAGTATTGAAAGTGGGAAGTGTAGGAGCTGAGAAGGAGAGACGTATACCTTGCGGCGGTTATTTGATGGCGAATATCAGCAAGCCCTATAATTGACGACTTTATCACTGGTTGATCACAAAAGGTACCAAATACAGAACAACCCTAAGGATATCTCACCATACAATACACTACATTTTAAACCCATATATTTCTACCCCTTTTTCTCAGTCTCCCCGTACTTTTTTCCATAAGACAAAATTACTCTTGCATCTTCTTTCTTGGAGGTCAGACCGATATGGCCTGGTGACCCGCCCTCTCCATCTTCAACAACAAACCTCACACCGGGCAGCTTGCTCAGTTCATATTCCAGTTCATAGTCTGTGTATGCACAAAGACTATTTCCCAAATCCTTGTGTATTACCTCTGCCATATCTAGAACCGCCCTATAAATACCAATGGGTCTACATCGGACGAATCTGCTCTTTCGAAACAGGTGGGTCCACACACCGTAAGTGCCTACCACTCAGAGCGTATTCAAAATGATAAAGTAGAACAAAACACTGAATGAGAAGCCCCATTGATAGGAGCCGCCGACAACGCACTGTGAAGAAGCCTGCAGTCAGCGAAGTGGAAGGGCCGATAAGTACTACTCATCACACGAACCTGCACAAACGTTGCGTTTTGAAAGTAATCGTAGACATATGATTGATTGTTGTAGTAAAATACTGGTATTGTAGCTATGGTGTTTCCACCGTCAAACCCTTTTTGTAGCCGCGATTGCACGTCTCCGTCTTCGAAGGAGGTCGCCGTCTTGCTATGGACAACTAGATTTAACCGGTATTTTCTTGGTCGCCGCACTTCACTTAACTAGGTGAATTCCTTACTGCTGTTTGTGAAGTCCCACAGAGGTATATTCGGTCCAGAACTGGTTAAGACAGGTCCAATTGCAGCAAATCCGCCGAGCTGCGCTGGATTTGGTGTTTATAAGTTAATGTACTGAAATGCTAGCATCTTCAGGTTCACGATAGCTGAGTAAGTCATATATCCTGGAGTATCCAAGAGCTTCACTATAGTACCTTTTGATTCAATGCACTCCATCAGGGCATTCGTCAAAGATGGTCAAATAGCAACCCAGAGGGTGCTGAGTATTAACCACATCAGTAACCGCAATCGGCTACCTTCAAATCTAGAAGTTGTCGTCCATAAAGGTCCCAAATGCCACAGGCGCGGTCAGGAAAATGAGGACGTTATAAAGAAATCATAAGACACCCTATTCGTCTCTATAATCCTCAATATGGCAGCAGTATGTATCTTATAAGTAATCTAGCCAAGAAGGACTTGTCCACCGCGGGAAAATTCCATATCCTAGACTAAATCAATTGATTTGACCTGACCGAATGATAGGTCCCCAAGTGCGACGTCAATATCGAGGATGTCTTCGATATGTCCGATGACGGTGCTGTTCGCTTGCAGATCCGTACAAAAAGTTGTATAGAGGCCACCAGTGAGGTCGACATGGTTTTGTTTGGGCGTCATAATGCTGAAAAGGATGATGATTGGAATAGAATTCCGACCACACAGGCAAATTAAAAGCAGCAATGGGCCGATCCACTATCCGACTTCGTGTGTTTTTTTCGGGCGAAGTGGTTCTGCTCGATTCTGGCCTCTCTTCCTTGTGTGCGTTCTTCTTGTCACCGGGTCTGAGTGGTTCGAGGTGGTTGCAGAGCCTCCACCATTTGTGAGAGGTATTTCGTTCACTGCTGAGGTATTTGATAGGTCGCTTTCCTCTTGAGCGATCCCCAACAGTTCTCGAAGCCTCATGAAAACGACATTACTTTTTTATAGAGCACACAGCAGGTATCTAGCTGACACAGAGCACTCCACAGGTGATAACCGACATCAAAGGTCTGTGAGTTCAGAATGGTTTGAACGAGGTGAGGTGAAAGGGACACAGATTTCGCTCCGAGCTACTGGTATATCTTATTAGGTACACCAACTTCTTCCGAGGACGTCGGAAACACAACTATCAATCCCAAGACATGTGCTGCGCTGAACACGAACGCTCAGCCAGCCCCAAGCGCCCAACTTCCATGATGCTATGTCTCCCATACCAATCTCAAAAATGTACATTTACAACAAAACACTGGTTAATAAGTCGCGCAGACCCCAAACGCCGTTCCACGCCCCTTAACGTAATGCAAGGCTGGGGAACTTTTTACGACCCACTACATTTACATGGAATTCGAAAATTCCATCTTCAATTGCGGCATATCTGGTGAGGTCAGTCTCTGCGATCCACGGGAAGATGCAACCTACAATATGCTCCCATCTTCACTCCAGCAACAACCGTTGGTCGCCAAAGGGTCCAACATTCGATTAGACAGCGTGCCTCTATTTCGAACCACTTCGACGTGGCTCAGCTCATCCATAGGTCGCCAAGGTTGACGCAGTCTGTGTGCGAAATCTCTGCCATTGTCCTCAAACTCGATGCGAAGTCGTGCTGACCTTTCCACGGGAGGATCCGCTGCCAGGCGTGAACCATATGTTGTGTCCGTTTCCGACGTCGAATCTGCTGGAGTGCGAGACTGCGAAAGTGTCAGCCGTTCAAGGCTAGAAGTGTTGTCGTTGCCACTTCTTAAAGCCCCAGGTCCAAGGTTCTCCCTTTCATGTCTTTCGATCTCATTTTGAACAGCTGCAAGTATCATGGAACCCTGTCTTCTAGGTTCATGTTGATTTCGTCTTTCGCTCTCACGATTCCTTTCGTTTATGAAAGACCTGATTGAAGCCTGGGAGCGATCCCCATTCACAAAGTCTCTCAATGATGCAGGTAACCCGGCAGTGGAAATTCTTCGCTCAGTACTCCCGTTTCGTTCTTCATTTGTGGGCATGGAAGATGGAATCCGCTGGCCTTCACTCCAGATATCCAAAGCACTCCATCTCGATAGCACAGATGCTTCAGTAGCTGCCCCATTTGTGGCATCTCTTCGCCTTCGGGCCTCCCTGTGAGCTGCAAGTACTTCTAGCTCTCCCGATGCTTGATGGCTGTTCATTAGTCTTAGCAGTCTTCTTTCCGAGTCCATTCCAAAATAGTCCGGAGTGTTGCCACTTAGTGAATCTGTATGGTAGCTTCGAAGTCTTGGATCTAGGAAAGCTTCTGATGGGGAATCAATTACAATGACGCGTTCTACATCGCTGACACTGGGATCAAGGAGGAGTAGTTGTCGGGATAAAAATAGGTTGCGAACATCTGCAACACCTACACGGCCACTGGATTCTGTCCACGCCTAAATCAATTAGCTTCCTTTATGTTGAAGATTTTCGCTGGTACTTTTGATCTCGAAGGAATCGTCGAAATGAACAATTTTTTCGCAGAGGAATATGGCTACGCATTCCAATTTTTGGACAGAAAAAATTCAAGCAGAGTTTGACGTCTAATAACAAAAATTGGGCAGTGCTTACAAGAAGATCAAATGGACCGGGCGAGAACTCCATTGCTCTCACGGCCCCGTTCTCGTCTGCTGGCCTTGAAGTGGTAAAAGTTGCCAGAACTGCGCCAAATCTAGCACCCTTTTCGGTGCTAAAAACAGAAATTATACCGTACTGAGTTGCGACAGCGAGATATTTCTGTGAACTAGAGAAACATGCCGTAAAACTTCCTCTCCATATGGAACGATCTGAAAGTTTTTGCCCTTCTAGTTGGGTTTTACATACTAAAACCCACTCGTAACTTTGGTCAGAAATGCAAGTTGCTTGATTTTCGTCCACTTTGATTCTTCTTTCATGAATATATAAGAAAGGATCATCGCAGACATTGACAAGTAGCTCGCCGTCTGGAGATATCACCGATCGATTTACACAATCAGGCAATTCTAGCTTCTCCAATGCTTCGGAATTGTGCAGGTTCAGGATCCTCACAGAGCAGTCGTTGATAGATACTACTGCCACAGGTAATTTGTATGCTCCGGGAGAAGTTCCCCTCTCCTTTGGTGCCCAGATAGTTATGGAGTTGATAATTTCATTTCCCAACCTCAAATACTTAACAATTGCAGGCCGGGTATCGTCTCTTGCCCTGCTGGTATTGATATCTAGTTCTCTCACAAACGTGGACCTTCGAGATGGAACCAGATTCAGGGGCAATCGAGCGTCCGCATCCGCATGCTGATCTAAAAAGGATGGCAATGTTCCTTTGTCAGACAAGCTTATTGCTGCGTAATTGGGGTCGCCCTTTTCTCCACCACAGCATATCCACTCCTTCGATGCGGCTAGACATTGCGGAGAGAATGCTAACGTTGCGACAATGCTTCGTTCTCGAGTTTTTGTATTTAAAGCACACACATTATATCCGCTAGGATAGTAGATAATGTTCCTTTTCGGCGAATTGAGAAGAGATCTGAGCTGCCAATGATTGTCACTATCAAATGTCAGAGCGACTCAAGGATATCTCGATTCCAATAGTGCGACGCACCTGGACCTGTCATGGACTAAAGTTGAATAGTACTTCTGAGGCTTTTCGAGAATCAGGTGTTTCGTCGCGTGGTGTCTAAACATACAACAGTCAGTATGCGGGTGTAATCAAATAAGCTGAACAGCTTACAAACTCTCATCTTTGACAGCCATGGCTGCCGTGGAAAATTGAGGTATCTACCATAGGGAACACCAAGGGCCGAAATGGTGGGGAGCTGTCAATGATAGCAGATTGTATTATGAATGGCGATGATATGACGATTTGAATGTGTAGGGGTCTTTGTGCAACAAGAGTTATGCCATGCATAGGCCATCCATTTTAGGACTAGGGGGGTTCGATAGCCTTCTATTTGCGCTAAGGAAAAAAAAGAGGCCTGTCGACTTTCCGTCTCCTCCTCTCTGAATTTTAAACCATCACTCCTTTCTTTGTAAAATCACCACTCATCTAATCAACTTTCCTCTCGCGTATCCTATTATCTTGTTGTTGTCCTCAATATGTTGTCCTCAAGACTATCGAGAGCTGTAAGTCACAATCGTTCTCGATATTTACATTACCGCTAACACGCTCGACAGCTCCCAAGAGCTACATCGTCCGCCACTCGATCTGCAAATTCTATCCGCACACCTTTTGCATCATCTTTTGTAAGAAGATATGTAGATGAGGCCGACAAGAAGGTTAAAGGACCAGTCATTGGTATCGACTTAGGTAAGTTTATAACTTGTCACCATGATATAAAAGGAGGTCGCATGCTCACATATTTTACCTTCAGGTACAACCAACTCTGCGGTTGCTATTATGGAAGGCCAGGCAGCAAAGATCATTGAGAACTCTGAAGGTGTGTACTGATGGAAATATCGTCATCCTCGCTACTAAATCTTACCCCTAGGTGCTCGAACCACACCATCTGTTGTTGCTTTCGCACAAGACGGGGAGAGACTAGTTGGTGTATCAGCAAAGCGTCAAGCTGTGGTCAACCCTGAAAATACACTTTTCGCCACAAAACGTTTGATCGGACGGAAGTTTACTGATGCCGAGGTCCAGCGGGACCTTAAGGAAGTCCCGTACAAAATCGTTCAACACACAAATGGCGACGCGTGGGTCTCAGCGCGAGGCGAAAAATATTCGCCCTCCCAAATTGGTGGTTTTGTTCTGCAAAAGATGAAGGAAACTGCTGAAGCATACCTTACCAAACCCATTCAAAATGCTGTAGTAACTGTCCCTGCTTATTTTAACGATTCGCAACGTCAGGCTACAAAGGATGCCGGCCAAATTGCTGGTCTCAACGTTCTTCGTGTTGTGAATGAGCCTACTGCAGCTGCTCTTGCCTATGGTCTTGAGAAAGACGAGGATAAGATCATTGCAGTCTACGATTTGGGAGGAGGAACCTTTGATATCTCGGTTCTTGAGATTCAAAAGGGTGTTTTTGAGGTTAAGTCTACCAACGGTGACACACACTTGGGTGGTGAGGATTTCGATATCCATTTGGTCCGCCACTTGGTTCAAGGCTTCAAGAAGGATTCTGGTATTGACCTTTCCAGCGATCGAATGGCTATCCAGCGTATTCGTGAGGCTGCTGAAAAGGCTAAGATTGAGCTATCTTCTTCTATGCAAACCGACATCAACCTTCCGTTCATCACTGCCGACTCGTCTGGACCAAAACATATCAACATGAAGCTCTCTAGATCGCAACTTGAGAAGCTTGTCGACCCTCTTATTAGTCGCACCGTTGATCCCGTCCGCAAGGCCTTGAAGGATGCTAACCTTCAAGCTAAGGATATTCAAGAGGTTATCCTTGTTGGGGGCATGACCCGTATGCCAAAGGTAGCTGAGTCTGTTAAGAGCATCTTTGGTCGTGACCCTGCCAAATCTGTCAACCCTGATGAGGCTGTTGCGATGGGTGCTGCTATTCAAGGAGGTGTCTTGGCCGGCAATGTTACCGACGTCCTTCTCTTGGATGTCACCCCTCTATCCCTTGGTATCGAGACACTCGGAGGTGTATTCACTCGTTTAATCAACCGAAACACCACCATTCCAACCAAGAAATCCCAAATTTTCTCCACTGCAGCTGATTTCCAGACTGCTGTTGAAATTAAGGTCTACCAGGGTGAGCGCGAACTTGTTCGTGACAACAAAATGCTAGGCAACTTTCAGCTCACTGGAATCCCACCTGCTCACAGAGGTGTTCCTCAAGTCGAGGTCACCTTCGACATTGATGCCGATGCTATCGTTCATGTTCACGCTAAAGACAAGTCTACCAACAAGGATCAATCTATCACGATCGCTTCGGGATCTGGTCTTTCTGACGCTGAAATCCAATCCATGGTTGACGACTCAGAACGATATGCTGAGCAAGACAAGGAGCGCAAGACTGCCATCGAAGCTGCCAATCGATCCGATAGCGTCCTGAACGATACTGAGAAGGCTTTGAACGAATTTGCTGATAGAATTGATAAGACCGAAGCCGACCAACTCCGCGAGAAGATTACCACTCTCCGGGAGTTTGTTAGCAAGAGCCAGTCTGGCGAAGGCACTGCTACTGCCGCCGAGTTGAAGGAGAAGACCGATGAACTCCAAATGGCAAGCTTGAACTTGTTTGATAAGATGCACAAGGCCCGTGCAGAATCGGGAGAAACTTCGTCAAATGCTGAGGCTAACCCGTCAGAGGGCGATGCTAAGGATGGCGAGAAGAAGCCGTGAAAAGCCATCTAGAGGCATAAATCGTTGAATCATTTAGCGTTTTGGGTGGCACGCATAGACCTCTCCTGTAATTTGTACTTCTATGTTGCACTGGCAACTCTTCTCTGTTGTCATAGCTACTTCATGTTCTTCATAGCTTGGGGTAATGGCGTTGGAGCATCTTGCTTACGCTTCTGGTAGCGTTCAAGTTTGATGGTGGTTAGCCACAGAAAAAGGTTATGAGATAGCTGTATAAATTAGGATAGGACGACGAATAATATGACATCCCCTCTCATGTTATCCTCACGAGTTTAATGTTGAGACTCATATTCAAGGTGATATGAGTAAGGAGGCCTAAACGAACGATCCCTTACCCCGGCTGGATGCAAAATTCAAGATTCTACCCTGAGATTATCACTATGAATATGAAAGTTGAATCGCCCTCCAGATGTATCAAATCTCATTCAGTGCAGGACTATCTCTCTGAAAATGTCGAGCCCCTAAATCGAGCTTAGCTTAAGTCATCACGTGTTATATACTAGCGAGGCTGTCCCACTCAGATTTCTCATCGTCGAAAGTTTGCCCCGCCGCATCCAACGACTTCCATAACAAATCGCTCCAGTCTTCTTCAGACTATATTAAGAATTGCGGTAGCAGAAGATTCTGCGCATAACATTCCGCCCCAAATTCAAATATCAAAGCAAATTCATACAAGAGGAGGCAACATGTCGAAGGCAGCGAAGTGAGTGTGAATTTCTATCTTACTCTCTAATGGGAGAATATCAAGATATCGGGATGTTCTTCTCGTGCTACCAAGATTACTATTAGCATATCTAATTGTTGTTATAGCCGCCAAGATTGGGCCGATGACGAAGAACTCGATGATCGCGTTGATGAGCTCCCAGCAACAACCACGACTACAAATAAGGATGGAACCAAGACTATTGTCAGCTGGAGATTCTCTGAGGATGGAAAAAAGATCAAGACAACTCGTCGCATCCGGTTTACCACACACAAGGAGGTTGTCAACCCAAGAGTTGCAGAAAGAAAACAATGGTCAAAGTTTGGTCTCTCATCCAAAGACGGAGCCGGCCCTGACAGCTCAACTACATCTATCGGTGAAAACATAATATTCAGACCAAGCACCAACTGGCGTAAGGATGCCAAAGAGGAGAAAACTGAAGCCGGGAGCATGAAAGATAAATTAAAGGACAAGAAAGTGAAATGTCGTATCTGTAACGGGGAGCATTTCACAGCTAGATGTCCCTTCAAAGATACTATGGCGCCAGTCGGTGAAGAAGGTTCCGCTGATGTTGCTGCTGGTCCCGCCGATGCTCCTGAAGGTCCTGGTGGACTCGGTTCGGGAAAGAGCTCTTATGTTCCACCGCATATGCGAAACGGCGCTGCTGCTGGAGGCGGTGATAGAATGGGCGGTGGAAAGTATGATAGAGATAGGGATGATGCCACTCTGAGGGTCACAAATGTAAGTCTGAGTCTTTGGTTCCCGGCCTGTTTCCCTATCTCTTGACTCTGGCTAATAAAAATTCAAGGTTTCCGAGATGGCGGAAGAGCAGGAGCTGCGAGATATGTTTGAGCGGTTTGGTCGTGTCACCAGAGTGTTTCTTGCTAAAGACAGAGAAACTGGTTTGGCCAAGGGTTTTGCGTTTATTAGCTTTCAGGAGAGAACGGATGCGGCGAAGGCTTGTGAGAAGATGGATGGTTATGGCTTCAAGCATCTCATTCTGAGGGTGGAGTTTGCCAAGAAGGCAGCGTAGAGAGAGGGTAGGGGCAGGAATCAAACTAGAGGATGGTAACGGCGTAGCTAGCTAGCTATCTACGATTTCAAATAATGACGCCCTTCTAAGAGTAGCCTGGTCTTTGTGAGATGACGAAACTGCAAAGCCCGCCTGACTGTCTCTCAGAGATTAAAAACCGGCTCTTAAGCCCCCTTTCTAGAAGGGAATGGAGGATGGTTCTAGGGCAGAAAGCTCTGCGACGCTGGGGCTCAACCCGCGCTGGCACCGCTACATTCGAGAAGGCTACCTAGTTATGATTCAGATGTAGCGTGTTGATGGAGAGAAGGGCAAAAATGGTCAAGAAAAGAATGGGCGTTTGTCCATGCAAGGGCGGCTTGTGGGAGCACCATGGTAAGTTGGATGTCAAAGACGGGGCCTTGGTCGAAATCGGACGTGCAGCAAGCCACATTGCGCGAGTGGTCAGATCTATGAACGCGGACTAGTGTTTTTTTTTCCATCCAGGAACAACGACACTTTATGATGGTTCAAGTCAAGGTCCCTCCCTGCGCAACGGAGGAGGCATGCTCTGATGCCAAGTCTGGCCTCGTTCTGCTCGCCCAAGTGTGCGCTCTCTGCCGGTCTCGATGGCGAGTGAATCTTTCCTGTCACGCGGCGACTATGTTGGACTGTATAGCTCAGCAAGATCAGACCTCTTGTCTCCCTCTTTCACGTCCGAGCACACTTGAGCCCGATGAGGATTGAGGCCAGCCACGGTTGCTCTTGACAGGCACTAGCTTCTCGTCAAGTCTTGTCGAATCTGCAGACTGGCTCCATTCGAGCTGACGCTTGGTCAATCACGAGTCGTTCATCACAGACATTCCAGAGTTTGCCTGCCCTCTTCTCCTTTCACTTCTGTTCTTGGGGTCATCTAGACCCGTCCACTTGCACTGCCCAAAAAGCAAGTGTATGAAGGGCGGATATGGCCGTAAACCTCCGAGTTGCCTTGCTTGCAGCCACTCCGTCTGATCTGATCTTGTACTTATACTCTCTCTGCCACCCTCCGTCTTGACTTCCCCCACGTTCTCCCCAAATTCCCATCACCCATCACCAGATATGCAAGTTCCGCCGCAGGCCATTCTGGATGCATGGCCAGCACCAAACTACGAGAATCCTGTCACACGGGGGAATGCCAACATCATTTTAAATGTCGTTCTTTATACCTTTCTCGTATGCTTTTTGTCACTAAGGATATACACACGGAAGTACCTGGCCGGCCAGTTTGGGGCTGATGATATATTCATTTTATTGGCCATGGTAAATACTCTCAAGCGTAGTATTCCGGGCATCAAGCTTACAATTGCTCCCTCAGATCCCCACCTCGGTTTTCTTTATCATCAGTATCTTAGCAGACGCGCATTTCATGTGGATTCGACATCAAGTAAACTCTTTTCCTACTCAAGCCTCCCGTTCAGAAGCTGATTGGAATAGTATGATATCCCGCCGATTCATATCATTACCGGACTGAAGATGGTACTGTCGGCTGAAATCATGTTTGGTGCCGCCTGTACTTTAACGAAGCTTTCGATGTTGATGCTGGTACGGAGGATGCTGGCAAACGCATCAGTCTTCTGGCGTAGAATGACGGTGCTTGCCATTACGGTCGTTACGCTCCAAGGATCCGTCTTTGTTTTGACAACAATTTTCCAGTGCAGGTACACTTTTATCAATTGGGTATCTGAGATAACACTGACCATTTGCCAGACCCCCTCAAGATTATTGGACCATATCATTCGAGCCGCAGCCAAGCTGTATCAGTCAATCGTGGTCGCTTCTTGTAGCAGGAATTATCAACACGTTAACAGATTTCGTCGTTTGCCTGCTTCCAATCCGAACAGTCTGGACACTTCAACTCCCATCCCGCCAAATGTTTGCAGTCATTATGCTTTTCGCTTTCGGATTCTGTTCTTGTTTGGCCGGAGTTGTTCGTACATACTACACTTATGTGGTCACCCAAGTCTATGACCAGACCTGGCACTCATATCCAGTATGGATTACATGTGCTATTGAGCTCTACGTTGGAGTTGTAAGAAAACACAACCCAGAAAACTAGCGTCTGTTGGCTGATAAAAATAGATTTGTGCTTCTATTCCAGCAACCAAACCTTTCTTTTCAACGTACTTGCCCACAATATTCGGTACAATGCCGGCCCTGTCCAGATTCACCGGCAGTTCTCGGTCTGCCCGTCGTATGGGAGCAATGTCCCTTGGATCAACAAGCACAGATGAGGAGTTGGTTTCGTTTGAAAAGGCATTACAGAGCGGTCGAGGAGTGAATTCAGCAAACGCGAGCAGGACAGATTGTCGGCCGGAAAGTGCTATGGTCGATTGTATACGAATAACGCAAACTGTAGAGATGTCTTCTGGAAAGATGGAAATGGTTTAAAGCGAAATAAAGTTAAATAATGAATAACATATTTTTACGACCTTTTATCTGATTTGCAAGGAGCCTCTCTACATCTTCCTCTACTGATATTACGATCTTTCTTCTCACACAGAAACAGTCAATCGGCGGAAACACGGTTCTGATGGTCACTTTAAAGGGAAGAGAGCAAGGCTGCGCCAATATCTACAGATGTTGCTCGCTTACATGCACGGCACAGTCACTTGTGTATATGCGCAACAGCTGGAAATTGTAATGGCTTTCCCATAATCGCATTGCTCCCCTGTAGCGGCCTGTCAAAATAATTTTTTTTTTTAAAAATAATATGCATAAATGAGCTGATATACCCTATTAATCATCTCGATATAGTCAATAAATATGTGTATCTGTATCTACATCTCCGCTTTGCGATTGCTCTTTTAGCATGCTGGTATTTAATTAAGAGTCGGTACGAACGACAACACTTGTTTCGCGATGGTCAAGAATGCTGAGGTCATCGATTTGCGGTCTGCGTGTAGCTTTGTTTAGGAATTGCTCAGGGAAAGCTATAGGTAGTGTTAGTCATATATTTATACACAGCGCTTGGACAGTTGGTGGTGAGGGGCACAGAAACAGCAACTTGAATTTGGGTATTGAACAAGCAATCAAGAATTCGAGACCTGAAATTGACTTTCTGCCAACAGGGCCTGGAATTGCTTTTGTCGTTCGCATTCTTTTTCCAATCTGAAATGTCTAAGATAAGAGCTGAAGAACTCGCTTATCAAAAAGGGGCTGGCTCGGCCACGTTTTTGTGGCAGATGAAGATCCGCGCTTCCCGCATCCCGAGTAAGCATCTTATCGGTATCCGCTCGCTGAGAGAAAACAAAGTAGAGTTCAATAGATCCAGCACTTGTGTCAGAAATGACCTTGATCGATATTGTTATCACACTCTTGCATGTACACAATGCAGAAACTCTCCGGCTCTTGGAAAACAAGGTACAATACGCGCAAACGGTCTCGACGCCCAGGTGCTAGGCAGGGAACGTGTAAATAAGGTGGATCTGAATCTTCGCATAGAAAGTCTCAACTCGTCACTGCACGTCAATCCATAACGTACTCCCACAATCTGCCATGATCCACGAGAACTTCGAGTATCCAGCGCTCACCGCTTTCCAACCCTACCAAGTCACCTTGTACTGTGAAACTCTTCAGGCTTACTTGTCTCTCTACTCTTGCAAAAAGCCCTTTGAACGACCCTTCTTTCAGGTGGACTCCTCCGTTGGGAGATTGATGTTTTTGTTTTATGCCTAAACCCCCAAGTTGCAATCTTGCCAAGCGCGTTTGTCGAGAGAGGAAACTGCCTAATGTTTCCTCGGTACTGATAACCCCTTTTAGCGTAAATTGCTCCAGATTGTCAAAGACATGGCCACTCTCTTCAAAAGACCAGAGTAGTGGTCCAACATCAATCTTCCTCCGTCCTTGGAATGCAAGATTGAGGTGTTTCAGTAAAATTGCGGACTTGAGACAATGGGAGAGATTTTGGAATGCCTGAAGGAAGTGAAGGTCGTTTGGCATATCGCTGTAATCTAACGCTAGATTGAGGATAGTAAGTGAGTGAAAAGCCGCGGATATCAGAGAGATCAGGGTCGGTTTCTGAGCGAAAAACTCAAAGGGCAGTCGATCGTGAGATAACGACCTGAGGCTCAGGGTTGAAAGGTTGGGAACAATCGACGCTAAGATGTTTGTGAATCGCTCTGTAGTTGCAACTCGAGGAAGGAGTCTCGTAGATGGAATCTGCCAAATATCCTTCAGCAACTCCGTTTTATCTTCCTCCTGGAAAGGACAGGTCATGAGAGTGACTGAGACAGATTTCAAATTTGGCAGTCCAGCAAAAACTCTAGTCAGGACCTCGGGTTGGCAAGTGTTAGGAAGAAAGCGATCTTTTCTTAACTTCAATGTTGCGTAAACTCCCCAAGCGGAGGATTGTTGCTCTAGCCGAGACTCTGGTTCTACCGTGTATTGCAAGAAATATGTATTATGGCGCGCATGGTACTCATTGACTTCTCCATGGTTCATTTGGAGCCGCTGAATGCGATGCCTGAAAACCGGATGCTGCGAAATTGCAACCAGACGGTCGATATCAGGCTCTGAGGGATCATGTCAAAATCACATCCCCATACTTGGTCGCAATAACTTACGATGGGGAAGCGTGTTGAAGTCGGGCGATAGCAGATACTCTTCACCCAAAGAAGCCCAGAATTTTGATGTCAAACGCAAGGCTTTGAGTGACGTGAGTTCGCATTGCTCAATAATAGCCTGACGAATTTCAATGGGAAGGACTTCTATTTTGAAGGGTGGCATTTGGTCAAGTCCACGTGTTGAGTGCGGTTTCTCCATATACTTGTGTGCAGTCTAGAGAAGAAGGAGGGGGAGGCGATTCATGTGAACTTGAAATATGCAAGACAATCAGGCAAGCCAAGGTAGGACGAGATCCGAAACGCGCGGGTCGGTGAGATGAAATGATTCAGCCCGCCCATGGAGCAGTCCCAGCCGAGTTGATGCTCGCGGAACCTTCCGCTGTCCAACATCAACACCAACCTCAGTTGAGCCTCCTCTCCACGACAGGCATCCAATGTCGTTCCTACGGTACCTCTCATCCCATAGCATGGTCATCTCTCACTAACCCCTCCCAGATCTTTCCTCAACCTCTCCCCTAAAACACGCCTCGGTGTCGGTCTTGCCTTTCTTGCCTGGGGCACTATCGGTCTGTACCTTGCTGATGGCGCTGAGAAGAAGTACGGCTTTGAGCCAAGTGAGAAGGATAGGGAGGTAAGGATACTCCGCTCCGAGCTTGACGCTGCATATCAGCACATCTCTTACAAAGACCTGTGCTGATCGGCTCCCAAGGCATTGAAGAAGGCGGTACCCAGCATCACGCTGGTGGAAAGGGAGGAGGACAGGTGAGAGGAGATGGAAGGTTGCAGCACATCAACGCAGTATCGAAATGACCGGGATCAAAGATCGCACGAGAGTCAGGACTGGCACAGGCGCTATGCTTGGATCTAAGAGATTGAAGAATGAGAATGGGGATTACTAAGATATCTGATACCCTTCCCTCCGTTAAAGCTGTGCAAGAAGGAGCAAAGTTAGGGGAAATGAATTGCACAGGTAAAAAGGAATGCAAGAGGTTTTGAACCAAAGTTCATTCATTGTAAGATCTATAATCTGCCCGCTTCTAAAGTGAGGCAGGCACATAGAATGTGCAAAACTCCATGCCATCGTCAATGATAATGCAAATGCAAGCCCATCTATAATGCAGCGCCAATGATCCGTTTCAAGTTTTCCGGTCATGAAATCGCAATAATCAAACTTCCTCCCATGCGCAACAGCCCAACCAGTCTCAATCCTTCCTTCGCCGCCAATGCAACATGCAACATCTATCATGAGAAACGTAATAGGCCTCGAGCCAGACCCAGTATGCAACCTTGTCGAGAATCATGAGGAAAGCAAAAACGCCTAAGCAATGCTACCTCCAGAGAGGTATGAATATCTTGTATAACAAAAACCACCCATTCTTGTCTAAACCATGTTCGTCTGTACGCCTGCCACAGGGGAATCGATCTGTTTGTTTATAGGCTTGAAGAGTTGCGCCATGTCCAACGTCAAGTCCGCTACACCGTAATCACTCTCAATCTCACTCACTGACCCAAGAGTCTCACCACGCTGTGCACTATCAGAGACCACCCAAGTTTTGACAGACTTCAATAAACCAATGACATGTGAAAATCGTTGATCGGGTGCCATTTGCCAGTCCAATCCACGTCCCTGTTTCAACAAATATTTCGCAAGCCAATAAAAGGGAACGGCATCTCTGCAAAAGCCGAAACGCCGGTGCTGCGCCGAAGGTGGATACTGATGCACCATATCTTCATCCCAAGCCTTCTTCCACTTCTCAAAAGCGTTATTGATCGCACCAAGCGTCTGGGATGATAGAATAGCTGCGTCAACCGGAGTAGCTCTTCCACTATTGTTAGCACTTTGATGACCACTACCCGTTGGATCGATGCCTCTAGCCCAATCGTGCTGGGAAATCGGTGTGCTAGTACCACTTGAAGGAAACGCTAGGGCTCCATTACTCAATTGCCCAGACTCCTGCAACGAAATCTGCCGCTGAGCAGTCCAGAGTTGGACGTGTAAAGCGTGTACCAGAATAAACTTTGAATAGAGATTGGTAGTACCAGGCTGCAGATCCCAAGCATTATGCAGCAGAGCTTTCAAAGCAGAATGCATTTCTGGTTGCTTCGTTCTGCAACTTCCTTCAGCATTCTTTGCTTTGGCGATGACAGGTCCCTGTAAGCCGAGAGCTTCGGCACACTCCGTCGCAGAAGGAGCATCCCAAGCGGCATCGTCAGCTGGAAGTGGGAGCCTGATGTCGTCTCTCTCGAAGCGTGGAGGGGTGTTAAAATAGACAACCAAGGACGCATCAAGAAGATATATGGCGAACATGAGCCTAGATCGTTTCTCTTGTTCAACCCAGGCATTCCAGTCAAAACTGGCGGCATTGAAGATTTCTGGGATTACATGCGGCTGATGTAAAGCACTCAGAGATGTTGTCATTGGCTTGGTCAGGCCGGCTCTTCTGACGACTTCAACAATCAGAGGGAATTCTCGTCGTGCTTTCTCACGTTGGACAGGGGTACCGTTCCACGTAAAGAGTGTCTGCATCATAAGAATCGCACTTATCTGCTCTAACTCTGACTTGCCAAAAACAATATTCTCGCTGCCAAAGCCCGGTTCTCTAATTCGCTCCCGGGAGATAATGGCAAAGACCTGCGAGCTTCGTTCTATGACCGCTTTCACAAGTTCCATCATATCACGGACCTGAGTAGAGACGAGACGATCTGAATAGACAGCGCCAATGCAGATCATAGCCAGGAGAAGACAATCGTGTGCTTCCGAGATACGGAAGCTGGGTACGTGGATGACAGGGAAATGGCCTTGAAAGCTAGTGAACTGGTCCAAGAAATGCTTAATATTGTTGGCAGATAAGTATTTTCGGAGTTCACTGGTTCGACCAAGAGCCTGGGTATTTGGAAAGCATGCAAAGACTAGTCGACTCGAGATATCCTCTAAGGGATCATTGTGCAGGTTCCAAGACGGAAAGTTGGTGGTAGGGTGAACACCATTTGCAGCAGGATATAGGCCGGTAAACAAGCCAATTGTGGCATTGTTTAAGGATGGTTCTTGTTTGATAGGTTCTTGTTTGAAAGAAACTTGGTTGTTGGGTTGGAATTGACTAGAGTAGGCGTTTTGACTGGGCGGTTGAAACATCTGCGACCAGTCTTGGCCATTTGAAGACTGTGAGTGCATGCTGGTGCTGTTGCCCTGGGAGGGATAATCATAGCCCTGAATGTATGAGTGACCATTCTGTCCGTGGGATACACTAAACGCGAGTGAAGGATTCATACCAGAAGGCATGGTGGAGGCAATTCCTCCGGCGTAGTTCTGCTCATAACTAGCCCGACCTGTGCCAATCATGCTCACTGCCTCTCTCCCTCCATTTCCATTAAGCCCTTTCAAGCCACTCGAATGCGACAATTGCTCTGCCTGCTCGGCGGTAAGATTAGAACCCGCATCATCAACACTCCCATCTGGGACAACGCCAAAAGGAAGTCCATTAGAATTGCTCATGCCGTTGACATCCATTAAGCTATTTTCAGACATCGAATTCGTGGCCTTGTGTGGACCAGGGTGAGACTTTTTCAAATGAGCTTGAGAATGAGAAAGATGACTTGCTCCGGTAGGGTTACCACGTCGAATTGAGCATTTTTGGAAATGACGCTTCAAAATATCGCTGCGGGAGAAAGTATCGCGACAAAGGATACACATGTATGGACGGTCACCAGTATCTGTTTCTAGTCAGAAGGCTCAGGTCCTCGAAGGACAATCCATAGACTTACGTCGAAGCAAGTGACGCTTCAGATGTTTAGCATGGAGATAGGTTTTAGTACAATGAGGGCAAGGAAATTTTCCATCGGCATCTTTCGCAGGAATTACCGCATTTTTGCCAGTTGATGATGCGCTGACAGGAGGCCGTCCGGGTGCGCTAGGAAGAATACCACGTCGGCCCTGAGAACCTACAACGTGGGTCGGTGGGTCAAGGTCCTGGAGTTGCGACATCATCGTGCCTTGTCCATATGGTGACTGCATCCCTCCTTGCATATGCTGCAAGCCATTAGGAGGCATTGGCCTCAAGGCTTGAGGGAGCCGGTTTGGGGCAGGCGCTGGAGCTATTGCTTGAGGATGTGACATGGGTCCTGAGGATTGTGGTGTAAAGCTCGACATAGTTCTGAATCCTTGTTGTGATTGTTGGTAGTTGTTTGTCTGCATCATCTGGTAGTTCCGCGGCTGTTGACCCATCTGGGGAAACGTCATATTGTTTGCAGAGGCAGGAGTATTGGGAGTGGCAGGCGTTCTTGGGGTATGTGGTGCGCTCCCGTACATGGGTTGCATGGCAGCATGTTGGTTCGCCTGGAGTGGAGGCAACGTATGGGGGGGTAGGGTGGAGTTTTGCTGGAGCTGGTGCGGAGAAATACCGGGTAGAGAGGAGTACGGAGAGTTGGTGTTGCTCATTGCATTCTGATTGAATTGGGAGGTGTCCATGGTAAGGAAACTCGCGACAGAACAATGTTGTTGGGGAAAGAAACCATCCGACCAGTGAATTGCGTCACTTGTCTGCGGAGTCGTGAGGCGAGCAGAAGGTCAATTGGAATCCCGGCTCTTGAGGCTACGTCGAAGCTGTCGTCAGTGGGCGAGATGATGGCTCTGCTGATGAGTGGTTGGTGTTAAGGAAGAAGCCTCGGGATAGCTCGGTAGTTCGTTCTTGCTTGGGATCGAAGCCGGTCGACGGTCGCGACGACTTGGAAGTTTGATAGCACGCGTTGAGAGGTGAGGCTCAAAGAATGTTGTTGTCAAGCAGTAAAGTGGATCCCACGAGCACTTTATCCGTCAAGTGGTCCAGCAAAGGCGAGGGTGTGGGCGGGAAAGCAGACGCGTGGTGGGGATTTTTTTTGCGGATTGAGGATGCGATCCACAACGTCAGCCCAAACCAAACGAAATATGGAAACTGAAAAACAAATAAGCCACCCAGTGCTGAACGGACAATGCTCCAGGGACGGGCGGTTTTGGTGGGCAGGAGACGGGGATGCGAGAGAAGGATCGTCCTTTTGTCCGTGGTGGTGTTGCTGTTGTTGTTGTTGTTGTTGTTGTTGAAGAAGAAGAAGAAGAAGAGGGAGAAGGCAAAGATGGAGGGAGAAAAATGGACACTGGAGATTTTCGATGATGGATCAAGAAGGGAAGGTCCACGTCCACGGTCGAGGAGGAGGGAGGGAGGGCACGGAAGGCGGTCGGTCGGCGTTATTTTGTTCCTCACTCGTCAGGTTAGGTCAGGTCAGGTACGTTGGTCCAAATGAATTTTTTTCTTTCCACCCGCAGGCGAATGACGGGCAGCACAGGGGAAGCGAAGCAAAAGAATCTTCGCCAGATCGCAGCGCCCGTGGCCGCTTTAACCGGCCATTTTTGTTCACTCCCCCCTTCGAGTTATTCCCGAGCCATGCGACGCCCACGCCATTTTTTCGTCGTCTCCCATGACATGCTATGCCATGCTATGCCCACCATCCCTCCCTACTGTATGTCCAGTCTACCGGCAACCCCAGAACTCTGAGCACAACCTTCTCGTCACTAACCTCTTCTCAGAGAGAGAGAATCCGATCTCTCACGGCCAGCTCCTGGAATCTGGCCAGTGGCCGACGACGACACCTTCACCTCAAAGTGGTCCCATTTTCACGAAAAAAAAATACCGAGTCTGGACGACGCTGACTGACCCTGCTAGCTTCGAGGGTTCATCTAGAAGTCAAACAATCTAGCTTCTATCGGTTGGGCCCAGACACCACCTTGCAACTCCAGTTGGTATTATTTGATACAAAACTGTGAGCACTCGCGCTCTTGTCCACGGTGTTTTTCGTCTGGATCACCGAGCGCCGGTACATTAGATTCTCTTTAATTTACAATATCCTTTTTTCTACACCCAGATGCTCTTCATCTTACGGAAGAAACCCCGAGCCTTTCCCGAGAGCTAGACGTCATAGTGCTCGATACGTGTACAAATAATCCGAGGACGAGGACACGGTACAATCGTTGGCCATCGTCCCCTTAGGTTGAGAGAGTATATTCCTGACTCAGGCGAAGACCAGGGCCATTGTCAACACACACCCAAGTCGCCCACTTTTCCAGGTCCCGGATTTCCTCCAACGATACTCTCAAACCCGACCAGGATGAGCCTATTTTCTCGATAACATCACTCCAAACCCTAACCATTCTCCTGGTGTGTGGTGTTGTGTTGTGTTGTTGTTGGCTATTGTTTTCTCCGTGGTTTACCGCTTTCAAATCCCGATGACGCATGGCACATGGTGCTCTGCTTTTTGACCGGCAGGTATGCCGAGGAAGATTCGACGTCGCCCACCAGTTAGGGATCAAGAAAGCCTCGCAAGTGGGATTGTGCATTGTTCGTTTGTCGTTTAAAACAATAGAGATACTCCTGTATCATCTTCCAGATCTCGCCTACCCTAAAATCTTCGCAAATCACGAGTAGTGCGTCCAGCAAGTCAATCCCAAGGTACTTCCATCCTCGTAATTGTGGCGTGCGGCAGCGGCAACTTATCGAGAATTGGACGGCCGAGATGGTAGAGAGCTGCTCTAAGTTGAGCTTCTGTGTGAAAACGCCACAGCGCCACCACTCGACCCTTCGGAGCCAGGCTCATGACTCCGGTTCCCTCACTGCATGTCTATCTAATCATATAATTCTCCCATTTGCAGCCATCACCCGAATTTCTAAACTCAAACGTGATTTCAAAAAGATTGATAATCTGATGGTTGGCGCCACCATTTACCTCGGTCATTCTCTGCATCCCCAGACTTGCTCAGCAGCCACGCAATAGCGTTTCGAAAACAGCTTACCTTTATCTCACGCCGGAGATGAGCCCGTTTTCAGATGCCCGCAAGAGCGCCAGCTTACCAATGTTAGCTCCTTTCCAAGCTTGAACTCGTCACAATACGTTAACATGACAGGACGTCTGTTGCAGATCATCTAACAAATCACCCTTTCTTTCCAGGGGTCCAATCTATGTCCTTCGACGCTTGTCGCATCTTCAGCACCGTTCACATCAGTTTGATACCGTGCCAACGTCGTCTGGTTCGTGGCCGCTTCCTACTTGGTCGATGTCTGCGCGTTCCATGCGGAATATTTGATTGGTACACCTATAAAGAGGCAAGCTCTCCCTAGACTCGTCATCCCGTGACACAGTGACACAACTTTTCCCGAGAGAATTTAGGGGTTTCCAGAAATAGGTAGGAGGCTTGACGACGAAATCCGTGTGTCGGTTTGCTAGCCATCTCTTCTATCAACAAGATTCAGGGGTGTCTCCTTTTTTGGGTTTGAGCGCACAAATTCCGCTTCTCTGAGGTTGAAAGTCTGAGACGAGGCCAGAAATTACTTCTCGTGCTGCCATCAAGTCCACTTCCCGGCGCGAGTCAGTAACTTATGGGCCGTGCGCCAACAAAACTCATGCATACCTTCCATCCCCGAACTTCTCAGGTTTTGTTGAGCCTGTCCAAGATCTTCAGGTTCGACGGGATTTTGGAATTGAACCAGTTGAATCAGTTGAATAACCAATTTATAGAGTTATGACACGTAAGATAATGCACGTAAATAAAGCTTCCTTAAACCATTACCCCTTGGTTAACACTTCGCACCCTTCTCGTTCTTTGGATTCGACTATTATTGTCCCGATCTGGTATTTGTAGAGACCGATAATAATGCTTGTCAGAGTTAACAATTCGCATTCCCTTTCCCCTTCACAATTCAACCTCGACATTATAACTAGTGCTGATTTCAAAGCCAAAAATCTCTCAATGTATGAGATCCAGTTATATATTATGGAATCGCCTTTTTAATACTTTTCTTAGTGGTGAAGAGTCTAGATGAATCAGCGTTAAGAATCGGTTGCCTGGCTCTCTGCTCTTGTTCCTGGACCGAACACGCTGAAGGATATTTATTTGAGATTTTGAAGCTGTTTCTATTTTCCAGCAAGAATCCTTCGAACTGCAAAACGAAGCGATCCGAAGACATAGCGATAAAATATTTGCTTACCTATTTCCCACTCTTCTGTCTCTATATGGTTTTGCTTGGCCTATTCATGACTTATGATTCAGCTGAAAGCTATAAAACACTGCCCCTAGAGTACAACAATCTAATATTAAATTGCAAACTTCAACCGGCCCATTTACTTTAGTAAGAGCAACCTTCTCTTCGGGCCTGAATGCTACCGTCGGTTTGTTATTATACTCTCATCTCTCCCCATCTTCCCTAATCGTTCTATTTGCTAAGCCAATAATCAAGCCTCCACCCATGGAAACTTAGCATTTATCATAGTCATCTTTTATGTCTCAAATATATAAGCTACAGCCCATCGATTAGCCTGTTTTTGGGACGCGGTGGGCTTCGTTCAGGCATCAGATTTTTCTAAACTAATCTAATGTAACTAAAGTCTGCGCACTCGATAATTTACCTCTTACCACTAATTTCGCCATTAAATGTATGCGGCTTCTACAATAAGAGAATCAATATCATAATTAAGATTTGAAATTTCGAGTGATTCATACAATCCCGAGAAACAACATGGAATGGATTCATTGATATTGAAGAAATGAAAAGGTGAGGTTGAAAGTCAATTGTGAAAAACGTAGGTCACCGTAGGGATTACGGCGACCGACAATCATTAGGCTTGGTTTCTCCTTCAGAATATTTTTAGTAGCTGTTCAATATGCCCAGCAGCGATTGATATTCTCAACGCGCTATGTCGACCTCTACAGTAATACGGCCTACTATCACAAGTCTTCTTAAACCCAGAAGGACGCAATGTATTCTCCCAAACTTCCTACTACCATTGATCTCCCGACAAGAGGCTCCCTTTTCTACTACCTCCCCGATCTTTTATCCACGCGACAACAATCGTGAGCGAGGAATATCTTCACAACGGCGCACTGGTCTTCGGCAACCGGTTTCAGTCTCGAAAACCCCTCTACCTAAACCTGTTCTTGATCCTGCAAAGCGCTCCAAGGTTGACGTAGAAGATGACCATCCACTATGGGGATTCTTTCACAGCAAAGAAAAACCTATGAATACGCCCGAGGAGGACCATGCCCATGGAAGAGCATGGTGTGCGGAAGAGCTGAGAGCCAAAAGCTGGGAGGATCTACATGCGTTATGGTGGGTGTGCTGCAAAGAGCGAAACATAATTGCTACAGAGTCGTATGAAAGAGACAGGTTGAAAGCTGGATATGGAGAAAGTGAGAGCAAGACTAGAGAAATGACCGTACGTATAATTGGGATCTGGAGACGTGGATTTAATTGATTGAGTACCTAGGTGAGGAGAACTCAGAGAGCGATTAAGCAGGTTCTGACGGAGCGATATTATTCCTGGCAAGAGGCTGAAAAACTAGCACAGGAGGATCCCGAGATAGATCTTTCGGGGAATGGTCCTTTATATAATCCAGCAGATTTATTTGAGGAAGAAATGGCTGGATTGGCAGAGGAAGGGGTAGAAGAGGGACTAGAAGACGGCGCAAAACAGAAACTGGTCATGGCTGAATCAGAAGCGGCAGAAGCTATACTCCTACAATCAGCAGAAAAGGAAGTGGGTCTTCCATTGGAGTCTGTGGAAAAGAAAGAAGATATTCTGTTAGGCTCGGCGGCCAAGCAGGAAGAGAGACCTTCCTCGAATATCTAGATCTCCTCGGACATGTAGCAGAATGCGCGCTCAACTGGGAGGAGATGCAGAAATCCGTTACTTCTCGCTGAAACGGACGAAGCACTGGACCAAAGATTACTAGGAAATCTGTATTATGTATGATAATCTCAGCCGGGAGATACTTGTAAAAATGAACATTGACTTGAAACTACGTTGATACAAAATAATCCTAGAGCAAAAGAGGCGGTCACCAACCAAGCGAGACCAGTAGCCGCGAGACGCTCCGCGAACAGCTAACCACAAAGTCGACACTCACCGATTTTTAAAAGACCTTGGTTGTTTTGTTGCGGCTCTTCCGTTATTCACTACATCTGCGATCAGAATGGATGAAATTGCCCCCGAGTACGATGTCGTTGTCTTGGGAACAGGTATAGCTCAACCCCGCAGAGGGGCAACGGAGTAGTTAACACCACATAGGGTTGACGGAATGCGTGCTCTCTGGGTATGTCTGAATAGGGAAATGTATCGATCTTTAAGCTGAGTCGATTTAGTGTTCTAAGTGTTAAAGGCAAGAAGGTGCTGCACATCGACCGAAATGATCATTATGGAGGGCATGTTCCCTTGTCTCAACTCATATGCTACGCTGACCAGGAGCAGAGAGGCAGCCTCCGTCAATATTGAGACCGTTTGTATGCCCTGCATATCTCTGAACATATTTTGACTATGACCAGCTCTTCAAAAAGTATGGCAACTTTAACAAAGGGGAGGAGCCATGGAAGAAGTACGGCCGAGTCAATGACTGGAATATCGACCTCGTACCGAAGCTCCTAATGTCTAGTGGGGAGTTGACAAATATCCTTGTTTCTACTGATGTTACCCGTTATCTCGAATTCAAACAAGTGGCAGGAAGCTATGTGCAGCAGGGCGCCGGTCAAAGGGCTACAGTTGCGAAAGTCCCCTCGGACGCGGGGGAGGCTCTACGATCTTCTCTGATGGGTCTATTCGAGAAAAGAAGAATGAAGGCCTTTATTGAGTGGGTTGGAACCTTTAACGAAAGTGATTCCGCGAGTCATAAAGGTAGAGATACATATCTTTAGTTCCGGTCTTAGATGCAGCTAACATCTGCAGGTCTTCAAATCAATACCTGCACAATGAAGGAAGTCTATGACAAGTTTGGCCTCGAGATTACCACCCGAGACTTCATTGGGCATGCCATGGCTTTGTACCAAACCGACGGCTACATCAACGAAAAAGGGCGTGCTCCCGAGACCATCGAGCGAATTCGACTGTACGGAAACTCTGTATCTCGGTATGGGAAATCACCATATATCTATCCACTATACGGCCTTGGAGAGCTTCCCCAAGGATTTGCGCGTCTCTCTGCTATCTATGGCGGTACTTATATGCTCAATACCAACATTGATGAAGTCATTTATGAGGGCAGCAAGGCTGTAGGAATTAAAGCGACAATGCAAGATCGTGGCGGAGAGGAGCCCATGAAGTTCACCACGAAATGCAAGAAGATTCTTGCAGATCCGTCATATTTCCCTGGCAAGGTCCAGGTTACTCATCACGTCTTAAAAGCAATCTGTATCTTGAATCATCCACTCGCTGGAACTGACAACAGCGATTCTGCCCAGTTGATCATACCTCAATCTCAAGTTGGACGGAAGAATGGTACACTGTCTCCTATTTGTGTCTGAAGTACTCCACCTAACTTTAGCAGATATCTACATTGCAATTGTCTCCAGTGCTCACAATGTCTGCCCCAAGGGTTACTACATTGCCATTGTCTCCACAATCGCCGAGACCTCCGCTAACCACCACCTTGAACTCGAGCCCGGATTTGAGCGTCTTGGGAGAATTGAAGAAAAATTCATGGTTTGCATTCACTTATCTGACTTCATGTCACACTTCCGCAGCTGACTCCGTCAAGGGACCTCCCATTCCACTATATGAGCCTCTGGAGAGCGGGATCAACGACAACATCTACATCTCCAAGAGCTACGATGCGACCAGCCATTTCGAGACAACTACTGATGATGTGAAGGATATCTATCGTCGTGCGGAGGGACACGATCTTGTGGTTGAGGGCTTGCGAGAGGGAACTAATCTGGTTGGTGATGAGAACTGAGTGGTTTGGATGCAGATACGCGGATATGATGAGGGTAGCAGTAGGCTCACGAATATGAAAATGAAATACATGGAAGTTTTTTGAGATTATAGCTGCAAGCCTTGCTGGCCAGGTAAGGTGAAATGGAAAGTGGCTACTACCTCCGCATATGTACATTGGATCAACTGTACAGAGACGCAGTCCCAAACTCAGTGTCAACACTCCCTTTGATTCTGTTCAAAATGAGGGCAACGGAGAATGCCCAGCTTAATTATAGACCACTTGCGCTCATGGCCAATAAGCGTTCGGTTTAAAAGGGGAGGTTGTGAATGAGAGGAATAACCGAGGGCCAGGCTCTTAGAGGTAACTCGAGACGTTCTTGTTCCATGGTTCAGCGGGAGATATCCTCCTCGCAAGGCATGCGCATAATCGTTGGCCGTCGTGTTCAGAGCATTTTTTGTTGGGTCCAATGGGATCATCTCATCTCTCGAGTTGCACATGTTAAAAGGCAATGCAACTGCCACCTGGCACTTGCTTCGTGGCTAAGTAAGATAGCAGCGCTCTCTCTCTCACCATATCAATCAGCACGCAGTTGAAGGCATCAAGGCTCGGGTGGCAATCTTCTCCTCATGGATAATAACAGGTCTCGCACTCGATCCCGCCTCCTCCAGATAAAGGTCCGGGAACAAGAAGCAACTTGGAATGGGAATCTTCGGGCCGATGCAGACGAAGATGGTGGCAGATAGCTACGCTTGAAATGATTTGCGTGCACGCGCGAAGTCATCAATTGAGGAACGGACCAAGATGCAGCAGGGGATTTGGGTTTTTGATAGGATCTGGGATGCCATGACGGTCTTGTTGTTCACCGCCGCCCCTCCAAACGTTTAGGTTTGGAGGCGCAAGTCCGCTTTCGGGGTGTGCATGGATGCATGAATGAAATGCATGCATGTCTGTCTTAGCGAACACTTCGTCCTGTTCGCTGCTATCGGGAGATGAGGCCCCGCCAACTCGCATTCCAAAGCCGTTTGCAGCTCTTCGACTTGCATAGGCAAACACCCGGCCAATCAGGGCTATAGGCTCTATCGAAGCACCGAATGCAGGCTCGCTATCTTGTCTTCGTTAAAATCGTCAAAATCGTCTGCTACGATATACTACCGCCTAGCTGCTCTTCCTGACTTCTTCCACTTACCCTGACCAGCTCAGGCTTCCCTACCCTCTCATACCGCATGGCAGACCTACTTGGCTATCCATGCACATGCACATGTGCATGCCACTTGCATCTGGCTGCCCCACCAGAACCTCGACTATTCAGGGTCAAAAGCGTCCATCTATTTGGCAACCTGGTACCAGCTTCGGAGCAGCGGTAGCAGAGCGTAAGTGTAGACTCCCTTGGTCCAAACACGACTTGTCAACTTGCTCGTCTCCCGGAACCAGCTAGAGCTGGCCAGTTACTTACCCTTCTCTTCACCTCAGAACCAAGGAGCGAGGTGACGATCGACCCACAATCCAAAAGGGCTCCCACAGCCGCAAGCACCGGTGCCGGGTCTCTATAAGAGATAATTCTCATCTCTTGCACTAGACGTCCCTCTCTCCTTTGCCTCCCTTCTCTCTCTCACTCCCTCCTATACAATCAAGTCGGTTGCTTTCTAAGAGTTCCTTCAATTGCAGCAATTCTCTTCCCGGAGATCGTGCCTTTCCTACTCTCTTTCCTACTCCATTCTTTCCACAACCCTTCGACAGAAGCTGGAGGAAGAATTTGGCTTCAGAAGCAATGACCCTAACCCTGAGGAGATCAAATCGGAATTCAGATGATTTTCCCACCCTGCAACTCTTCCTCCTCGGTAAGTACTAAAACCCTAATGGCCGCCCATTTCCCCCCACAGCAGCCTTGAGAAAACGTTAAAACTAATACATTCTAGCCATTGTTCGCCTCGCAGAGCCAATTGCTCTCACATCTATTTTCCCGTATGCCTGGCCGCTGGTCAAAAAATTTGAGGTCGGAGACGAGAATGATGCATCCTTCTATGCTGGCCTGCTCATTTCGACTTTCGCGCTCGCAGAGGCCTTAAGCTCGGTATACTGGGGATCACTCAGCGATAGAGTAGGCCGTAAGCCTGTGCTGTTAGCAGGATGCTGCGGAACAATGTTAAGCATGCTAGTGGTTGGTTTTGCGTCTAATATCTGGATTGCGTTGGCCGGCAGAGCAATTGGGGGCTTCCTGAATGGAAATATTGGCATTATTCAAACAATGGTCGGGGAAATTGTAACGAAACCGGAGCAAGAACCTCGCGCATACTCGGTAAGACTCTCTGGATTTCCTTATCTTTCATAACACGAAGCAACTTCCCAGGTCCTGAAGTCCTGGAAAGCGAACCCTAAGCCTTTCTAAACATCTGAATCATTCTTTTGCCCCGTGCACTGCTAAGTTTAAGTTAGATAATGCCCTTTGTTTGGAGTGTAGGTTGTGTCCTCGGGCCTGCCATTGGTGGGGTCTTCTCAGACCCAGTATCCCATTTAGGCTTCTCTCCAGATGGACTCTTCGGGCATTTTCCTTACCTATTACCGAATTTGATTTGCGCAGGCCTTTTGATTATCAGCATTCTCGCAGGCTACTTTCTCCTTAACGAAACTCATCCAGACATGCAACCTCGTATTCTTCTCCCCGACTCGACTTATATCTCGGATGAAACTCCGCTTGTGGCAACAGCAGATGCCATTAAAACGCCAGCCGTGGATCTTAGGGCAGAAGCGTACGGTACATTTAATGGCAACGATGAAGCTTGGCAATTTCCGAGTACAAAATTGAGCGCTCCAGACATATTTACTCGAAGAATTATGGCCCTCATAATCGCACTGGGCATATTCACTTATCACAGTATGACTTTTGATCACCTATTCCCAATTTTTCTAGAGGATTCCCGCGGTGAACCACTCTCAATGGCTCTGCAAACTCGGTTCAACCCTTTCTTCTCTGCCGGTGGGCTTGGCCTGAGTGTTCAGAAGGTTGGAGGTGTAATGTCTGTTGACGGTCTTATCGCGTTGTTTATACAAGCCGTTGTGTTCCCCTTCGCAGCAAGGCGTTTTGGCGTATACAGACTGTTCATCCTGGTATCAGTCCTCCACCCAATCACTTATCTCGTCATGCCTACTTTGATCTATTTCCCCGACTCGTTGTTGATGATTGGAATCTATTCCTGCCTCGCAATTCGCAACATTTTATCAATTCTCGCTTATCCAGTTCTCTTGATTTTGATCAAGGAAGCTACACCTTCTGGGGTACTGGGCAAGGTGAACGGACTTGCGGCTTCCGCCGGAGCAGCCTGCCGGACAATTGCGCCGCCTGTGGCTGGTTACCTCTATACTGTGGGCTCGAAAATGGATTTTACTGCTCTAGCTTGGTATGGGAGTGCACTGGTTGCGGCGTTGGGAGCACTTCAGTGCTTCTCGGTACAAAGACAGAAGCAAGCAAACGATTTAGAGGGCAGGAATAAAGAAAGACCAGGGACACCTGGAACAGCAACCCCACCTCCTGAATTCAACGAGTAAAGATACCGCGCACCGCGCATTATCAGCATTGTAGAAGTAAAAAAGTCATTTTACGGCGTTGGCGTGTGGGTCGAGTTTTTTGGCCGCGTTTTAGCGAGCGTCTGAAAGGGTTCTAGATTCGAGCTTGGGCGGCCAGAATGACCGATTTTGTATGTAAACGAGTATTATAGACTTCATTGTACAGTTTAGACACCAATTTATATGTCACGAATATTGTGGCTTTTGAGAACATTAATCATGATCAAGTGCTACCATAGAATAGTGGAAACCAATCCCTCAAGCTAGACTAACTCGTGGCTCACTGCCCAAAATATTTATGGTCTTACATCAAAACAGAGATGTCTGTTTTGGATAAGCTAATAGATGAAATAGGACATCCGTTGTGCAACGAATTGGTTAGATCTTGACTGAACTTCCTCGGCAGATATTTCATAGCTTGACAGCATATAATGTTGAAGCTCTAAGATATACACTAAAGGAGCTAGGAGAAAATGCATAAGATGCTTGTCCCCACCAAACTGTCGATAGATATTAATGTTAAACGCAGCTCAGGGACTACAGTAACGTAAACACTAACATCCTAGAACGACTTAAGCGAGATGTATTCCCTTTTTTAAGCGAGGTGTCATAGCCTAGTAGGTACCGGTATTGCAAAGGCTCGGCTCAGCGCCAAGGTAATGAAGACCTGGAATGATCATTTAAAGTTAAAATTGTGTAGTATAACATAGAATAAGCATTTACAACCACGATTAGTCAAAAACTATAGCCAAATTCAAATTCTTCCTACTCCACGGCACTGCCAAGAAAACCAAATACCATCTACCAGATCGGCAACAAAATTCCGAGATATCGATGCTATGCTCTCATGCACAATCTAACATTCTTTACCGATCATGTATTCCCAACAAAAACTTATCAGTGAGATACTAGAAACTCCTATAAATATCCTTCATATGGCACCGACTTCTGGGGACTGGTCGAAGCTTGTCGTCGTCATTCCCATCATCGCTAGTTAGATCATTCGCTCCATCCCTCTTGGAGGAAACAGGCCACTATCAGAGTTGGCTGCTGCTCTCGAGGCGGCCCCTGAGCCGGAGCTCGCGTCTCCGCCTTGTTCAGCCATGTTCTCATCCCAGTTAGATCGATAATATTTCTTCTCGCAGAACTACGTGCCTACCAAAGTCCCGCAGATTTTCGAGTATCTCAGAACTGGAGCTAGTGGTTGTGCCTCTCAAGTGCGGTTGTAAGACGTCTCTCTCGCTTGAGGGCTCCCTGCCTGAATCAGCCCTCTGGGATTTGTCTTCAGTCTTGAATCCTTTCTTCCACCGTTTGAGCTTTCGTTCTTGAGAGTACAATCACATTGTCAATAACCCAGGGTCGAGAGCTACTAATTCTAGTGTTCTTATTACCTCTCAAAACCCCGTTTGTTGGGCTCGCTGTCCTCCTGATAGAATCTGAACCTCGAGTTGAAGACGGGCGAGTCCATCGCCGTCTACATAATCGAGGGCAAGGGCGTCATCTAGAGGTTCTTCACGATCACTTCCAACGTAGAGCTGAAGCACTGCATTCAAAGGAAAGTGACCAATTTCAAACAGTTTTGCCTTGAGTGAACTGAAGCTAGATCGTGACGTGATAGCCTTGAAACCATAGTGTTCCACACCATCTCTGTCCGTCCTCTGGAAAAAGGCCCCGCTGGGCGTTTTGTTGATCAAATCAATCCGCTGCGCATGTTTTTCAGGACTCAACAGTGGACTTCTTTCCGATCTCTCGTTCAGGTGTCGGAGCACACGAAGAACCCAGGTGTTACGGTCGCCCCAATTGCTGAGATTGTTGGAATGTATATATGCCATCAACTCTTTATCAGGCCAAAGCCCCAATTTCCTTTTGATGGCGCTATCTGCTGGTGACAAGTTGGACGTTTGCGCCGTCTCTTGGTCCCTCCTAGTCCGCCTGTCGATGTCTAATAATGCCTGGAAAAACTGCCTCACCCGACTCAAGAGTGTTGCTGTTATAGCCTCATAACTTTTCGTGTCGGCAATGCTCTGGCTTTCATTTATCAGGAACTCTTTTAGATCCTCATTCGTCCAATTTTCCAGGCCTAGAAGCCGGGCCTTCCTAATCTGAATGAGTGCTGGTAGATTGTCTTTGAACTTCTCCACGGCCTTTTTGAGCTCGAATTGCCGGATTCTTTGGATGACTGCAGCATCATCGGTATTTGTTGCCTCCAATTTTGACTTTTGCCTTGTTCCACCTTGCTGGTTTGGTTTTTTATACTTGATACCATTGTGTTGACAGTATTCTTCGGCATAAAGGTGTGTCCAATTGGCAATCGCCAGGGTCGTGTGTTGCGCCAGCAGACTTTTAGCCCCTCGAAGGCCGTCCAAAATATTGGAATCTTCTTCTATTCTAGGCCGTTTTGGTCCCCGCTGATCTTTAGTTTAATCAGTTTTGATTTTATCATTCTTATAAGGGAGCAAGAAAATCAAAACGGAGTTCTAACAGACATATTTCAAGAAGAGGCAACAAGTAATACGAAGAAAGTCCTTACAGCCGCCATTGTCTCGAGGTTTTTTTGCTCGCCCGGATCTCATGTCGTTGATTAAAACTGGACCTCGGTGCCTGACAAAGATGCTAACAATAGAAATATTTGTACCCCCAAATTTACATCCCAGATTTTCCTCAAGAAATCCGTCAAATGGCTCAGGTACGGTTCCTTCTTCGGCATCGCCTCGACCAGATCCCGGACCAAATTCCTCCTCCTCCTCCTCATCATGACATTGACCGGACGGGTGACGGTGAAGAGTATGACATCGTCTCAGTCCTGCCGGATCATTCTTCCTAACATGACTAGGAATCGAAGTAATGGTGACTTTGGGTTTGCGTTTACCCATCCAAAAATAATCAATTTCTGCAGTGGTTAGTCGACTCAATTCAATGCCATGGCGAGGAACTTTCATCCCAGGCTTATAAACCCAGGCAAAGCTTCTTGTTTTTGATATTTCGAACCTAGGAAAAACCGCTGTGGCAGGCGCTGGATCTTCAGTAGAAGTAGCCATAGGATTTAATACTGCTCTAGCCTTAGACGAAAAGTCTTTTTGCTTCCAATCTCCAAGATCATCCCAAAAGGATCTACGGAGAAGCTTTTGCATGTACTGAAGTGGGATAGATGACCAAACACTATACAGGTCACCACCGTATTGATCGCCAAATGGACTCCACGCTAAAGGATCTTGGAATCGGACCAGTTTATTACCGTCTCCCATATCTACAAGCAAGTCAGTTGCTATATTTTCGATTCCTCTCGTGTGAGAAATGGAGGTCCGGAGCCAAGGTCCAAAAATGATATTTCGGGCGGAAGTAGTTCTCAAGTATCAGTTCTCACGACGAGAAGTAACAATTTGAATGAAATCAGTCTTACCGCACATTTCAGGAGTATAGCCTGAAAAAATCCAAGCTATAAAGGCAAGTCCCAACTCCGCGCGCGTGTTGGTGCCAACCCAAGGCTCGGCTCCATACTCATTGTAGTCATTAGATCTGAAATCTTGATGCCAGACCTGTTGTTATTGGACTTAGCACTACGTGTTATAGGGTAAATGGAGAAGATAAAGTAGCGTCCTAGGAATAATTTTACTCCAAGAGTGGACCAAAGATGAAGAACGCCCCGTAGAACAGGCCAAGTAGGATATTCCGGCTTGTAGGATGTTACTTACGGCATGGGCAACCTCATGCGCCATTGTCACTGCTGCGTAGAAGACTGCTCTTATATGCGCCTCATGATCAGATGGGTACCTCTGAAAGGCAAATACGTATTCTTTCATTATCCCGATAATGAGGTTCCGGCGGTCTTTTCCCTGAAGCTTTAATTGCAAATCACTGTTGTGAATTTCAGGTTTTTCTAGGTCTTCCCATGGCCGATTTGCATCAACAACTGTTCTCGTAACACCCAACCAGCCATGGATTGCAAATATGTCAGGATTCACTTCCCATTTGGTAACTTTGGCAACCTCCGCGAGCTCTACTCTCGCGCCGCTGAGGTCTTTGGATCTAATATTCTTTCGTAATTGGATAGTATAGTTATCTTCTCCTAAAGCGGATCCATTGTCTTCTGAACCTCTACTCGCGAGTAGTTCATGCACTGGAAGTCGAGGAAGTCAGTATCCTCTGTTTACATCATGTTCAGGAAGGAAAGAAGTTGATGTCGCCAAATTGATTGACTTTAGAATGCATCACTTGAGGTACTCTGTTTTAGGAGCAAAATAACAAAGCAATGATACAGCCTGGGGAACCTCACATGGATGAGAAGGAAGAAAGGTGACGAAATAAGGCATCCCAACTTCCAAAAACCAAGAGGCTAGTCGCATACTCGGGAGAAGCAGATCATAGACGCCTTGTTCTACGACCCAATTCTCGCGCCGGAAAAAATGCCATGTTGTCGCTAGAGGACGATCCTCGAGGTTGCAAGCTTCTACAGGCCCAGTGTCTTGCTTCCAATTAGCTTTGCAGCTCAGACAGAACAGGGTAAGAAAACCACTCACCTAGTGCTCTTGCTAACCTGAGTTCAATCCTGCTGAATGGCTTGGGTAGCATCTTGAGTTGCGACTTCACGCAATGGAACTGAGTTTTTTGTACAGCGAGTTAGAGGGTAGGCAGCCTTTGATGGAAGGGATATTGACTCCTTTGATTCGGATCTTATCAGCATTCCAATCTTAAGAACTACTATTTCCGCATTCAGATACCAAGAGATGGAGGAATGTATCAACGTACACATACGTGCTATAAAGACAGGCGCGACTTGGCGCTGGTGGAATGGGTGTTGTATAGGAGCGTTTCTAGGATAGTATATATTGAACAAGAGAGAGCTTTGATACTTTTCAATGGCCATGGAGGCACAGCTCTTCGTGTGTTGTCAGGAATCGAAGAAATTGCCGAGTGACTTTTCAAGATATATCGTCGACGATTAGCTCACCCCTACACTCTCACTTGAAAGTAGTCTTATTCTTTTCGTTCTAGTTCCACATTCCATAGCGGCTGTCAATTGAGGGGTCGATTATAGCGACTCAGTCAATTATTAAGTACAGCCGTATGACGCTTACCATAAGAACTCAACTCGTGATTTTCTGGGTAAAGTTTAAGGTGCTGTAATTTGATATTGAAAAAGCGGCCATGCTTGAACTCGGTTTGCAGGGACTTAAAAAGCAACCGCAATATCACCCGTACTTTTCGCTTCCATGCAACTATTTTTGTTTTACCATCATGAGACCGTGATAGTCATAGGCGATCGAATGCTACACATCTTACAGCCCAATGCCTGATTTCACCAGTCTAGTGGCTCTTTGACTTCCTCTCCTCTATTGGTCTTCGGGACTGGGACAGCCTTAGCAAGCAGCTTGCCAGACTTGCCACGCTTCAAGTAACCAGAACCATCCAGCCACGGTGTATTTTTGGTCATCTTGCTCTCGAAAGCGCTGATCTTGTCCTCCATTTGCATTGTCAGACCAATATCGTCTAGTCCGTTGACTAAACAATGCTTTCGAAATTCTTCTACGCTAAATTTACAGATCTCCTTTCCGGCAGCATTGTTGATGGTTTGACTGGGTAGATCAACTTCAATTTCGTTGCCAGCGCGTGCCTCTTTCGCAATCGCCTCAAGATCTGCCTGGTTTGTGATAGAAATTGGCAGCATGCCATTTTTGAATGTGTTGTTAAAGAAAATGTCTGCATAAGACGGCGCTATAACACACTTAATACCGAAATCAAGAAGAGCCCATGGTGCATGTTCACGAGAGCTACCACAGCCAAAATTTGGTCCTGTAACGACGAGGATCTTGGATTTGCGGTATGGCTCTTGATTGAGGACAAAACCAGCCTTCTCAGATCCATCTTGATTGAAGCGTAGGGCGTAGAAGAGAGCAGAACCTAGGCCCGTTCGCTTGATTGTCTTCAAGAACTGCTTCGGAATAATTGCGTCTGTATCAACATTTGCTCGATCTAGTGGGGCAGCAAGACCTTTGAGAATCGTGAACTTTGGTAGTCCTGTAGAGCTACGTGAGGGAATTGTGTTCGTATGTGGTGAGTTCTCCTCAGGTTGGTCTCCAATAATCTCTCGTTCATCATCATCTGTCTCAGCTCGCTCGTCGATGTGAGGCTTTGCTTGCGTTGAGGATGGAATATTTCTCGCTGGAGTAATATCATTTGAGGCAAATTTGCGAACGTCAGTAAGTTTGCCAACGATAGCACAAGCAGCAGCAGTGACTGGTGAGACAAGGTGCGTGCGCCCACCAGCACCCTGCCGGCCCTCAAAGTTTCGATTGCTGGTGCTAGCGCAGCGCTCACCAGAGGAAAGAATATCAGGATTCATGCCAAGACACATACTACAACCAGCCTCTCGCCATTCAAATCCAGCATCAATGAAAATCTTATCAAGACCTTCCGCTTCAGCTAGTTCCTTCACAAGACCGCTTCCGGGAACAATCATTGCGCGCTTTATGCTTGGCGCTACTTTCTTTCCCTTTACAATAGTAGCTGCGGCACGAAGATCCTCAATTCGTGCATTTGTGCAGGAGCCGATAAACACCTTATCCACGACGATCTCTTCCATGGGAGTGCCGGCTGTGAGTCCCATATATTCGAGCATTCTTCGTCCAGCAGCCCGTTTCTCCTTCGTAGAAAATTTTTCTGGATCCGGAACTTGGCCAGTAATCGGTACGACGTCTTCGGGGCTCGTTCCCCAAGTAACGGTCGGAGTGATGTCTTTAGCGTCAATAAAGACATCAATATCATATTTTGCTCCTGGGTCTGATTTTAAACTCTTCCAGTACTTGACGGCTTTATCCCACTCTTCAGTGCCGAGTTTGGGGGCAAGTGGGCGACCCTTGAGGTATTCAAATGTGATTTCATCTGGAGCAACCATGCCCGCTCTCGCACCGCCTTCAATTGACATGTTACAAATAGACATCCTGGCCTCCATGCTCAGAGCCTCGATGGCGGATCCACAATACTCGATGACGGCACCAGTACCACCTGCTGTGCCGATCTGGCCAATGGCATGAAGAATGATATCCTTTGAACTCACACCAGAAGCGAGTTCTCCATCCACCTGTATTCGCATGTTCTTACTCCTCTTGGTTATCAAGGTCTGAGTAGCAAGAACATGTTCGACCTCGCTAGTTCCAATGCCAAATGCCAAGGCTCCAAAGGCACCATGTGTCGAAGTGTGGCTGTCGCCGCAGACCACTGTTGTGCCGGGCAAAGTGAAGCCTTGCTCAGGGCCAATTATGTGGACAATCCCTTGACGCTTGTCGCCTAATCCGAAATATGTGATACCAAAGTCCTTGACATTGTCTTCCAAAGTCATACATTGAAGTCGAGAGTCTTCCTCTTCAACGAATGTCTCAATGCTCTTCAAATTTTTCCGGGAAGTGGTAGGGACATTCTGCCCAATGGCTTTAGTAAAGGAAGGTCTGAATGTAGTTACGGCTTCTTACATGATCCGTTGTCGCAAGAGTACAGTCAGGACGCCTGACTTTTCGCCCTGCATTCTTCAAGCCCTCAAAAGCTTGCTATTTGCCTGGTCAGCGTCGAATTTATGGGGTTGGGAGATACGCACAGGCGAGGTCACTTCGTGAACTAAATGTCTGTCTATACCAGGAAATGGAGTTAGAGATAAGTGGTACCGTACGACTCTAGTGCATGGGAACAATACCAATATAGAGTAAGATTGTCCCATCCAACCGCTCGTCAACAATATGGTCTTGAAAGACCTTGTCGTACAGGGTTTGCGGCTTTCGCTCTGCAGTCGGCATGTTTGATAGAGGAGGAGGAAGATATGAAAAAGGACCCGGAAGGAGATGATAGGCGAAAAAAGAAAGTTGAAGGTTCGACGAAGAAGGAGAGAAGTTGAATTGGGTGAACTGAGCGGGGTTGGAATCTTTTATGTGTTTCTTGTCTTGGACGCTCTTTCGAGAACGAGACCGACACCGGAGGGGCCACCCCCACCACCACCATCTCCACCCAACGGCACCGCATGCAGCGGGGGCCAATGAGATGCTTTGAATTAGTTATTGTTCAAAGAAACATGAGTTGCGACATGTAGGGGATGAGTCTAAATATATCTACAGCTACAGCGTTCGTACTTATCGACCTGCTCTTCATAGAAACAGAGTCCATCCAGCTAACGCCGTCATCGTCAGAAGTCGCGCGACTATAAGTACTGCTGTCAGAATTCCCGTCAGAAACAGCCTGGCAACAACAATTACCCCCTTATCTTGCCATGTGAGTAGCTGCTGCCTTAATCCTACTCTGATGCCTGCCCACAGCAACTTGTTATTCAACTTTTGGATGAGCTTCTTGCGACTCCCTGTTGAGTGCCAGAGAACGAGGTTATCAGCCTCATACTTCTCGGATAGCCCGTATGTACTGCCAAACAAAGGAGCTTTTCTATATTGTGTTCTGGTGCTCAACCTGATCCTCGTGTAACTACTTTGAGCAGGAGCTGTTTCCTTCCTAGGCCTCGAGCTTTCCTCCTCTGCATTCCCTCCTGTTCTCGTCTTCAGGGTAATGAGAGATTTAACTACGGCTCTTTTCGTTAGCTGAAGTTTCAACTGCTGAAAGGCCATCTGAGTGACGCTTTGAGCCATGCAGTGATCTTTGCCGTAGCTCTGTGGGGACATAGATGTGAATATGGGTGTGCTCTGCATGCTGGACTTCCTTTCTAGGGAAGCTGTCCGACATATCTCTGCACTTCGTTGTCTCATAGTGCCGAGAAGGCGCTTCGATGATATAACGATGCCTGCTAGAGATATTTGGCACCCGAAGCTCTGCTGTTTCTTCTGATATTTGCCTTGGAGGTACTTTGGACGAAGTAGAACCAATCTCGATTCGGACGGGTGTATAGGAATCTTGGCTCGCCCCTCCTTGGTACTGTCCAAAGGGTGTCGAGGAAACTCTTGTCCAGTAATGGTGGTGGTGGATGTGTTGATGGATAATGTTTGTCGTGCTGGAGCAGTTTTGATTATTGTTGGTGGCTCCCATGCCGGAAATGTCTGCTTCGTGCAGCGGCACCTCAGTGGCATTCTTGCTGTCAAGGGATCCTTCAGTGATAAGGGCTGTAGTCTCGGTTGGCATAGAATATGTTTCTCCACATATAATCCTCCTGGATTTTTGCCTAATTGGCGGCGGGTCAGGCCTTGCCTCGTCAAAGGCGACCGGTATGAGATCGCTGTAACTCCTCTTTCGATTGTGTCCTCTTGTCTGAGAGACAGGGCCCGAAGTACTAAAAAAGACACCGAATCTATTGTTGCTCCCTGCATATATATTGGCTGGACTGCCCCCTGGCCTTTGTCTATGTGTAGATCTGCACTCTGCTGCAAGCTCGAACTGGGCATTTGCGGCGTAGCAAACCTGGTACTATCATTGTAATGAATTATGGTTTCTGATGAATCGCCGCTCTCTTGACAAACAAGTGATCCGACAGGCTTCCGTAGCGTGGTTTCGTATTGAGAAGCAGGATATGTTTCTCTGGGCACTATATTCTCAAGGATACTATCTGTAAAGGGGTTATTATGTCGTTCGATGAGCTGCTCATTTTTGTAGGGAATGAGATTAAGAGCAGATGGAATCGGAAAGAAGCGATCTCCTGGAGTAATCTCTGTAATCAAGATGTTAACTATATGAACAGCACCTGCTGTGTATCACGCTGAACTAACCAACCATAGGAGTTGCAGCCAAAGACTGCGCAATGGGACTTAAATCTGGTTCGGTCACATTGTTCCAGCCGTTTTCGCTGACCTTCCATTTACCTTGTCGCCTTTGCCTCAATTCCATGTCCAATTTCTTTTGCTGGAAATTTTCGTACTTCCTTCTAGCCTTCGATTTATGTGCCCGGGCGAGCTCTATATGGTAAAGGTCCTGGGCCTGTTGATACTTCCGGGCTTGATTGGCTGCCTCTTGAGCCTGTTTACTGAGTCTTTTCTTCGTTTTTTCACTGAATTGGCTTGGGTCACTGCTAGTTGTTGCGTCGCTCAAGTCCCAGTACCCTGTTCTCGGATTGGCCCCTTGAACTCCTAAGAAATCTCCACTTTGTAACAAGCTGCTTCTCTGCTGTCTCCGAGCTTCGTTGTTGCTAGAAAACTGTTGCGCCTTTGGTACTTGACTCAGCTCTGATATGCATTTGGAAATACCTTCATCACTTTGCTCTAGAGCGAAGACCCAAGGCGTTATAGAACGAGAAATTGTGAGCTCTTTCCGACTAAGGCTACTGCCTTCTGTCTCTATCTCGTGACGTTGGGTTGTCGTATTCGTGGCTGTCATTATTGAACCAAATATCTTCCTCAAGCGACGATCTTTGACTGGTGGGACTTTTTCCTGCTGCTTACCCTCACTACCTGCAATATCAGAGATACGAGCTGAATCATGGCCATTAGCGGATGTGAGTACATTGTTGGTAGGAAGAGGAAAAGACTGTCTGAATTTGGATCGCAATGTATGACCTCGTTCTGGGCGCCGTGATGGTAGGACGCGTGATGCTAGACTACTAAAGGAAGAAGTATGTTTGGTTTTATTCGAAATTTGAGAGTCGAATGGAGTTGGCGGTTTACTCCTTCGGTCTTCAGGATGTTTGAAGTTTCCTCTTGATAACATGAAATCTAATGGTGGTGTTGGCGGCTGGGCATCGGTAGACATAGTGAGCAGGATGTATGTAATGATAAGAATAGCTATAAATGGTCTTTGCCTGGATGCGCATATAGATCTGTCAAAAAGAGCCTACTGAGACTAATTTAATATAGGGGGAAAGAACGACCGCGTGCATCCAAGTATTGTTTCAAATTATTGGTATGAAAACATCTGCGCACCCCGAAAGCATATGAAGATGGCTGATGGGTTTGGACCCGGAAGAATTGTATTCGCATTTCATCAATAAGGTCCTCTTTTCTGGGGGCTGTCATAGCCACTGCCCCTATGCCTTGATGCAGGCGCACTCGTTCGAAGTTCTTCTCCCAAATCCTGAAATGGTGTTCTGCTATTCCCAAGCAATAGTCTTGTTCCGTCATTTTGTCTTTTATTCGGACTCATGCTACCTTCTTTCTGACCCTGAATTTCTTGGTTCGCCATTTCATACGAATTCCGCGGAGTCCACGCATTTGCTTGGATATCATGCATGCTAGTAGCTTTTTTCAGAGGCGAGTTGGCGTGACTATATACTCCCAGGCTGCCTCCATCGCCTGTGTTAGTTCTGGTGGAGAGAGCACCGGACAGGCTTTGCCGGAACTGAGGTTGGCGAAGGGGAGGGCGGGGTGTAATCCCCGAGAATGGAGTTGGCTCTCGAGAGTTATATGTTGATGGAGTGAAGGCTGGTGTGGGGGATGCTGCTCTTTGGCTTATACCAGAAGCATTATTAGGATCAACATGCTTCGCGTAATTTGGATTGGGATTGGTGCGGAAGCCTCGTTTTAAAATGACAGAAGGGGTGTATGTAATTACTTGATCTGAGAGTTTGTCTGGATCGCTGCCTGAGCTTCCATATTGTGTGCCAACATTTCGGACCAGTGGGTTCAAACGAGGATGAACATATTTTATGTCATATTCACTCATAACTTCTTTGTGAATGACTGCAGTATCTTTCTCCTGCTGAGAGAAGGAAGACTGAAGAAAGAGAATCTGTGTCGAGAGCACTATTTCGAGAATGAGAGTGGTAAAGACCGTGACACTAGGACGAGGATCAGAGGCCAAAGTTGGAAGGAACAGCAAATACACCAGCACATGGCCTGGACTGAAGAGGCAGAACAGTCTCAGGCAAGAAGGAATAGGATCCCAGACTGCGATCTCCCATACGTCCCGAGTAGGGTCTGGGTGAGCTCTAGATTCAGCTGTAGAATCACCAAGGATGTTTACAAGGAATCGTAATGGCGACGATGATACTGGAGATGAATCAACTCGCACACGACGGGCAGATGTTGTACTCTGCGAAAGCTCGATAGGGCTTTCGAACAAGCGGTAATGTCGACGTCGAGCAAACGTATACCAGGCATTTGCTATGGAGAAGGAGCTTAATACGTAGACAATGAATGTAGCCTCAAAACCATTAGCCAACTCCTTACAATGCAGTGAAGGTTTGCACTTACAATATAGCTCAACCATCCAGAACTAGTGGCATCATCTCCAAACACGTCATCATGTCTCCCTCCACTAGCCGGTGTGCTATTCGCTCGCGCAACCAAGAAAAGGAAATGTAGTCCTAGAGCAAAAGGTGTTGTGTATTGTTTGGAGTCACAGTTTCTAGTCTCGATTTCTTCCGAGAGCCAGAGCAGCCAATCACCAATGTTGAGATACTCCTTCATGCGCTCTATTGGAGACTTCCTGCGCACAAGTCTCGGCATATTGAGAGAAGGAGTGATGTTCTTCTCATGGCAAAGTTGTGATTTTGCGTTGTTGATCAGTCCGCTTTCCGACTGTGCCTTTGTTTACATTTTGGTTCATATGTGGGTGGTCCTTAATAATTTGGTGGTGCCGCCCTAGTGACTTTCCTCTTTCGACTACGGTATCGCTCCCTATCATCAACTTAATTGCATTCAAACACATCACAATGGCGGCGCCGACATCTGCCTACAAAGATAGGCAGTTCCTTGCTGTTATAGGGGATGAGGTTAGCTCCAAAAAATATTCCATGTTCGAACACTAAAGCTCATTTTCAACATAGGACTCAGTCACTGGATTACTGCTAGCAGGCATAGGCGTACGACCAGAATCAATGGACTTCTGTGATGGCTTTCATAGTTGACATATTGCAGCATGTTACGCAGCCGCCAGATTCACAGAAAAACTTCTTAGTTGTTGATAACAAGACTGACAATGCGGCCATCGAGGAAGCTTTTGAAAGATTCACTTCTGAGCGGAAGGATATTGGGATTCTTTTGATCAATCAACACGTAAGACTGGTGTACATATTGCTAGAACTTGTTTGATCCTTTACATAGATTGCAGAGCGTATCCGACACCGAGTCGATACATACACGGCTGCGTTCCCAGCCCTCCTCGAGATTCCCAGCAAAGACCATCCCTATGATCCCGAGAAGGATAGTGTGCTGAGAAGAGTCCGACGACTCTTTGGCGAGTAGATAGGAGCTGCTGCTATAGAGTATAAGGAGGGAATGGACGGAGATGACCGTGCTTTTTTATGTTTAGAGTATGCTAAGGGTCTTCTTTTGCAACGACGCTTAACAATATACCTATTCATTGCAGCCGATACGCCATCCTCCTCTAGGCTTTCGAAAACGACAGCTAGCCAGAAAGCAGACTGAGAAGAGTGTATTATTTACAGTCCGAACTATACTTAGCCCTGCATTAACTGAGCTGCTTTACTTCAGTAGGTATGCTGTTCGATATCCCACTACCCACCACCGCATTCAAAGGATACTAGAAATACATAATATGTTCAAAAAAGCCATTCTATGGACGAATTTGTAAACAAGCGCTGATGCATGGAAAAGAAACAATATGGCCTGAATCTATGTGCAAAAACTATCCCCCAGATCTTGATAATTATTCGAACTATTTAATGCTGGTTCTGTTAACCTCCAAAAGTAACGGAAGCTTCCAAACAGATGATTTTCTTGCCATCAACAGTGTAGGCATCGGCAAATACAATGTACTGCCCCTGTTGATAAATATCAGCTCCGTCGAGAAAGATGATAGAAGGTAACAACTTACAGATGGAATTTCTTTAGGTAGCTCTACGTCTTTGATTATGGTTGTCTTGCCCTTCTTAATCGGACACTCCAAGTCTACATTTGAAATTTGTTCGCAGAGGTTTGCTTGTGTGTTAACGAGTCGAACCAAGCCATATTTCACTTGTAAAACAACATAGGCACCTTCTTCAATATCCTCAAGTAGAGTACCAACGGCCTCGATCGTCAGAGTCTGGCCATTGCTACAGGTCAGCCAGCGAGGTGTGTTTCGACAAAAGGCACTCACGCTGCTGGGGGATTTGGAGTCAAGTCCACACGTTGGAGAACCAGTAAGTCGTCTTTGTGGTCCTTTTTACAATATGTGAAGGGGTTTGCACCAGAAACAGCCTCGCCATCCCCCAGAACCTTCTGACCCCAAAAAGTGACAGGGCCTCGCCTGCCACAAGGGCACTCAATAGCAGAGCTGTTATGATGTGGAAGGTTTTCATGGTAAGCTTTGGTGATGATGATTATCGGTCTCGTTGTTGTAGTTCGATCTGCTCGTCAAGAGGAAGAAGGTAGAGGTAGAATACTATGATGCGCAGTATTGTTTGGCAATGAGGCGTAGGGATCTTGACCAGGTCGGCGCAAGCAAAATGACATCAATGAAGAGGCTGGACTGAGAGTGTGCAGGTGTGCAAAGTCTTGCCAGCAGAAGATCCAGTCGGATTCTTCCTCTGCCCAAGAATGCGATGGTTGTTCCATCACGCGATTACCATCTGTTTTTCGTGTTTGAAGTCTCTTCTGGGAACTTGAGGGTCCCATGCAAATTTCAGGCAGACTGGCCGGGGTATTTCCAGTTGATATAGGTACACGGCCATTATTGGATGTTCTGCTGTGAAGCCACCAATTAAGTCTGCCCATGCCGCTTGATGGTCCGTCCTCGATGGCCGCAGGTCGAGGAACTGCTGCTACTGTCATCTATGGTGCAGTGCGGGAGCTCTCATAGCCCTCCTCCGTCACCGCCGCTTCATCCTTGTGCCAGACTCTCTCTCATCTCATTTTCGTCCGTCTCTTGATGGTCTATCCATCGTCAACGGTCGGTGCTAGGTAAGAACCTCGATCGCTGACTCGCCTTTCCCCGGCACAGCAGTCGAATTGCCGTTCATCAAGCTCGGCAGCACTAGACTGGCAACTCGCGAAACAATGAAAGAATAGGACTGTCCTGTCGCCTTCCTCCATCATTCATTCGGGACTCCTCGAATCGAGCCTCTGTGCGCCTTAGGTTGCTGTAACACGTTCTTTGTGAACAATTGATGGATGCGTAATTTGATTGTTCAAGTCTGACATACCTACGCTACCCCGTCAAGGCCAGGTCTGTCTCTCTGCTGCAGCACCTCCCTGAGCACTAAAGCGGCATCTGCTACTAGTCCTCCTCCCTGAAGGAAGCCAGTCGCCTTGTTCCCCCTCTCTGCTTTCCTCTACACCTAAACACCCATTCATGCAAAACCTTCTCTTCTTCGCAAAGGCCTTCTCGACATCTTCCTGGCCCATTACTCCTTCGAATACTCGGAACTCTTGACACCATTTGACCAAGCAGATTCGTGGCGCGCAACTTTTTTGACGGCCTTCTCGCATCCATCCTTTCGAATTCGAGAGCCTTTCTGCCACCCTCGCCCTACTTTGAAAACCTTTCTCCCTCGTACCTCGAAGCATCTTTCTGCCTAGTCGTCGTGAGGATTATCTTTTGCGCCCCATCTCACGTCTGTGGCGGTCGATATACTTGCTCAGGAATCTGGCACTCGCTCGTTCAATCTCGCCTGGGACGCTCTTTTCCTTGGCTGCTGGAATCCATCGTGGCGACGACGACCTAGATCTGACGACCACATAAGCTCTTCCCACGGCCGATGACAGCCATCATCGAAGGCGACTGTTTCTCTCGCTCGGCAGCAATCCATTCAATCGAGTCGCGGCCGTCTTCAGCATGCGACTCAGGCCCAAGGATCAGTGAATTTACCTTTGCTTCCCAAATCGTCCAGCCACCCAGAGGCTCTAGCTAGATTATGACAGAAAGGCCTCTCTCGATCACAACGCAGAACGCGACTCCGGCTCAAATAGCCTTGAATGCTGCCGCTTCCACGAACGATGCGCTTCCTGTGATCGAGTCTGCAGACGAAGAACCATACACGATCAAGTGCATCTGCGACTATTCTGATGATGATGGAAACACAATTTATTGCGAAACATGCGATACTTGGCAGCACATTGAATGTTTCTACCCGGGGCGAGTTGACGATGCATCTAGAGAAGAGTTTGACCATTCGTGCGCTGATTGTAAGCCGCGACCTCTGGATAGACGGCATGCAACCGAACGACAGAGACATCAGAGGCAGAACAAGTCGATTAGTGATAGCGGTGAAAAGAAGACAAAACGACCCCCTTCTAAGAGCCACAAGAAGAAATCGAAGCCGTCCGAAGTTCAGACTAACGGCTACCATGACCACGATAGCCATCGGAATGGCAGCCCACAGGAGCAACACACACACTCAAAGAAGGCGAAGGGCCACCGCTCCACCCAGTCTATTAGCGCTCAATCAAAACGAAGCCCACCGCTAAACGTACGTCCTCAAAATCACGTTCACCCCCCGAGCCCAGCCCATACACCCCCAGACCTGCCCAGCGATTTTCGGGTACATGGCTACTCTGATACTTTCCTCAATCTCTATGATAAAGATCGAGTGCAAGAATCCCCTACCAACTCTTTCGCCAGCTTATTAGTCAGTAATTCAATGACATCGTGGCTTCGCAACTCGGAAAGACTGCAACAGGATGCCGGTATCAGTACCGAAGATGCCTTTCAATATCTGAAGGTTGGGGTTGAAACCTTGAAATGGCCTGATCTGCGAGTAGAACGAAAAGACACTGTCATTCATGATACAATGCTCACCTGGCGATCGTTGATTACCCCAACACATTTATTGCAGCCTGGCCGGATTGGAGAGCTAAATGGACTCGTTGGATTTCAAAAAGATTACTGCAGCGATGCCGACAATCGTTGGCAAGACTCCGCTCACCCTCGGCCTTTTGTCTTCTTTCATCCCCGTTTGCCTCTGTTTATTGACACGCGACAAGAAGGCTCAGTTTGTCGTTTCGTCCGACGGAGTTGCCGAGCAAATACTAATCTGGAGACGTTCATTGCTGGGGGGACGGAATATCATTTCTGGCTTACCAGTGAGAGGCCTTTAATAGCTAACGAACAAATCACGATCCCTTGGGATTTCCGATTTCCACCCCAGTATCGCTCTCGATTCCTACACCTACTTAACTTGGGTGACGAGGACGGAATTCCTGTTGACTGCGCCGATATTACAGAAGAGGAATATATCCAGCTCACGCAAATAATACATCTTGTTCTATCTGATCATGGCGGCTGCGCTTGTGATTTGAGCAATGACTGTGCATTTGCGCGATTCCATCGAAACTATCAACATCGGTCCCAAAACCTCGCAAGCGGAGTAAGGTCTAAAAAGGGGCGGAAATCCAAGCCAAATCATGTTTCGCCTACAAGTACTAGCCATGCTACGAATAGCCGTGCTGCTAGTGAAGGTCAGCAAGAACAGTATGACGAAGACGATAACCGGTCGGTATCGGGCTCCATACGAAGCAAACCTCACAGTCGAGACTTGACTCCATCACACGGTGTTGGTGAGTCAAATGGTATATTGACAGAACCCTCGGATCGCGAGAAGAGGAAATTAGCGATGTTGGAGGACTCTTTCAGAAAGATGGAACAGGGCCAACCACCACGCAAGAAGAAGAGAGCGTCCGATGGTTCGAATATGAGTGTTCCAAACCAGCTTCCTACTGCCCAAGCTGCTTCAAAACCGAGACAAAAATCTGTCGCCCCGCGGATGTCCATTTCACAGCCTTCAACATCCAACATCAATGGGTCACGAACACGCCATTATGTTGATGCAAGCACCTCTAGACGACAGTCTGGATCGCCTTTTAGTGCCGTTTCACCAACAGCGATATTGCCATCTCCACGTAATCTAGAGTTACGCACTGGCTCTATTTCAGGTCATTCGCGCCACACTTCATCAACCCCTAAAACCGTGTATAAGGACTCATCTACTCAGACAGATGATGTTGAAGATGCTTGGTGGAAGGATCCTCAGTCCAAAAGAAGCCGCTCCATAGTACCTCTAGCGAAGCGTCTCCTTAACAATCGCCACAAATTACAAACGCAGCAAGAAATCCAACACAACCAGACCCACAGTCTATCCATCAGCACTGGCGATGAAGTTTGGCACGTCTCCCCAACCGACTCTATGGATATTGATATATCCATGCAAGAAGATCACTTACAACCTGCGTCCCCGACCAACTCGCATCCTCGTAAGGCAAGCATATCATCCTGGTCCCCGTCTGTTGATGCTCAATCGTCCACGGTGGATTATAACAACCCCGATGCTCCTCCCACCATCACCTCAAGTGCCATAAAACCCCCACCGCCACCATGGCCAGGTCAACCGAACCCGTTAAACGGCATAGTTGAAACACCTTCCGTATCTAAGAACACGGATCTTCGAGTTCTATTACCCCCAACTCCTATATTTTCCAATCCTAACCTTACTGGAACTGGTTCTGGCTCTGTCACCCCATCTTCAGCAGCAGGCTCTCTTGCACAGTCACCATTCGGATCTATCCATTTAACAGCCGCATTTCCTCTGCCCTCAGCAAATGGCATTGCTCAAACCCCTAGTCCTGTCAAGACCACCAAAAAGCTCAGCCTCAGCGATTATAGAGCCAGGATGAAGAAATCTGACCCCTCTGCTATCAATAAGCAGTCCTCAGGAAACAGTCCAACAATGGGTCATGCAATATTGAAAACTTCTCTTCCTATGGTTGATGAGGTCAAGGTGCAGGGAATATTAGACGAGTCCGCCATTGCAGACTCTCCTGCAATCGAACCAGAGGGCGTGCATCCAGTCCTGGGGCCCAAATTGGAGCCTTCCCCAACAAACCATAGGCCGTTGGAGAGCCTCAGTGGCACATTGTAATATCAATAGATTTTCTCCTGGCATTATTTACCCCGTGCCTTCTTCTTTCTATATTTGTTCATTTGAAGCGGTTCGGTTTGGTTGGTGGCACTGGTATCAAAAGGATTGGTATTGGCGTAAAGGTGGCCGGCTTAAATGTTACTCTGTTCCAAAAATCCATTGCTCCTTGTGCTGTTGTGAGCAGTAGCTTTGTGTATCACCATAGCTCATCAAGAAGCCTTCACGGCTATTCATGATTACAGAGCTTTCAAATAATGGTTAATTCACCAGTGCAGAATGAAAACCTGTGTAGGATCCCGCTCTTTAAGTACGCGAAGTGCCATTACGTCTGAGTTCGATTGACTAGTATGGGGCGATTCACCCTACTAGTTATGGTAGGTAGCCTCAATATGCAAATACACTTGCACAAAATATTTACCATTATCTTTCTCCCAGCTACATCTATTTTACACTACCAGATTATCCGACTCAAATATCAACAGAGCGCAATTATGTCTAACGAGGAGGCCTAGGAGGCCACAGACCACTTGAAACCCAAGAATCTCCATTGCTAGCCTATCTTCTCTTTTTGGCCCAAATAACACCAGCCACAAGTTCAAGATAGTAAAATTAGAACTTTCAGTTATTACGCCATTCTCATCTGTTTCGACATGTAATAAGTGAAGACCATGCAGAAGTTTGAGCAGAGCCCTAATTGTCGGTTTCGGAGGAGATTGCCAAACTGTCACCGAGTATTCCATCAAACCAGTCCTAGCATTGAATCGAGGCAACCGATGTCTTGGGCACGGAATTAAACGGAGCAATTGCGGCGCTGAGTAGACAAAATTGAATATTTGTGGGATAAATAGCAGAAGAAGGGTTTTGGAAAAATGCCCCAAGATGCCAACCACTGCGAAGACCATTCCTGCAAAATAGCAGTAAGTGTCGCCGACAAACACTCGAGACGGGTACCAGTTATGCCACCAAAGAGCGAGAGACACCCCTACGAAAGGAAGAAGCATGTAGAGGGAGAACAGATGGGAGTCTGTTGCAGGATGCGGGTATGGAACCAAGAGATAAAAGCAGTCGTTGAGAATCAGGAGAAAAGCGATCACTAAAGATTGTGATACTTCAATTCCATTGATCCCGGCCAAGATATTAATGCTGTTTGGGCAAAAGATAGCAACAGCTGCCATATACACATAGTAAAGGAAGCCGAGATCAAACAAGCCGCCGAGATATGGACGGAGTGGTATCGGTACCACGATTTGCGTCACTCCGAAGTCGACGAAGTACACAATAAGAATTGGTATGCTTGCAATTCCCGGGATGAAGAACTTATGCCGCCATCGGATATCGAACAAGTCGTCACCAATGCCAAGGATTGATACCGATTGAAGGGATAGAATGGCCGAGAGGTATGATGCTAGCTAAGTGACAAATAATAATCAGCCCTTTCCTCTGAGATAGCAGCTTTCATACTAGCAGGAACAATAGAGGCAGAAACACTAGGACATGCTTCAACTAAAATAGTTTCCTACCTTGCTGTGTGGAAACCTATGTAGAAACCGTCCAGTCTGCACAGTTTCCAGTTCGAGAACAACATCTCGGTTGCCTCCTCCGGACGTAGCGGCAACTATGTCTTTGTAGAATGGGAATGGGATGAATATTATTATGATCAGGAGATACACCACCGCACAAACTGCGCCCATCGTTTCTGGTATCTCTTTTTTATGAACCTTTGACATATCCTTCCCTTTCAAACCAGCTTTCATAAAGGTAGGTCCAAGCCATCTGATCATAGAGTATGAGGCTGAGAAGGCAATTCCACTGAATGCCAATGATGCTACGAGTGGTTCGCCATCGCCACGAAAGGTGTTCGCAATAATACTGATTGATGCAAATGCGAGGGAAAGTAAGCTGCAAGTTTCTGTCAACGTCAGAGAAGAAGTCGAGGAATTCGAGGTCGTCATTGGCATATTTCGTATCACCATGGTAGTGATAAGCAGAGTGTTGTATAAAGTCCTCAAGCACGAACACGAGGAAATCAAAAAGACGAGGCTTAACGTGGCTTTTTCAGCCTCTTGCTGCGCTTGGGTGCAGATTGGCGCTAGCATTTAGCCGTTCTCCCTTGGCACTCCACAACATAACGTTTTACTGTGACAGAACTTCCTGTTTGTGATAATACACAAAGATCTAACATGGTAAGTACAAAGGGCTTATGTAACTTAATAGCCATTACTGAACTATTAAGATCCGATGTCCGATGAAAAATCTGAAATGAAGTCCTAGAGCGACGGCAGTTCTCCATGCTTTGCTTTCGTAGAGGAGTCTGGCAGATTGATCGGCTCCACCTCAGGTATGCATATGCATACATGCTGTTCTAGATATCGCCAGTTAGTAACTACTGGCTCTTGCTCAGGCTTGTTTGCCAGGTCAGTGCTATGTTGGTTTGATGCATAAATTGATGATTTTAAAGGGGTCTCAAGTAGCTAGACAGCGAAATAATAAATGCCGATATGTTGTGGGGACTCTACATATACCTATTTCAACTTGGATATTTAAGTTACTCACCTCAAGTCCTAGGGCCAAGCCCTCATCGGTGCCGAAATCTTTGAGCACGTGATTGTCCCTCTTTACCAATCCAATCTGCCACGACCCCGCCATCTCGACTAACTATTTTCTCTCCCCCACCTCATCAATCTCCCCATCCAACCTCCCACCTTCAACCTTCCACCATCCACCCCTCATCGGAAGCGCCCAGTTTCGCCTTAACTTCTGTCGTGAGCTATCCAAAGCATCACGGTAGATTCTGTCCCTGGTGGAAATTTGATATATTCGCCCTCGGTGTCTTTAAACCCATATCTCTCCCATTATTCAGCTTTTGATAGCAACACCGCCACCATGGTCAAGTAAGTCTTCCTACTTTCATTATAGAAACAAAAACCTGCACCCGTCAGCCAATTCTCCAGAAGTTCTCACTTCCGTATGGGTCTTTCGACAGATTTTCAATTCAATCATGGCCAAACATCATGTCATCCTCGGAGATATGATGGAGAAACTTTTGCTAATCCTTCTGTCTAATCCAGCTTCACGATCGAAGAAGTCCGCGCCTTGATGGACAAGGCTACGAATGTTCGTAACATGTCCGTTATTGCTCACGTCGATCACGGAAAGTCAACTCTGACAGACTCTCTCCTCTCCAAAGCTGGAATTATCTCCGCAGCAAAAGCCGGTGACGCTCGAGCTACCGATACTCGTCAAGATGAACAAGAACGTGGCATTACCATTAAATCAACGGCCATCTCTCTCTATGGAAATCTAGCAGATGATGCAGATCTCAAGGACATCGTCGGTCAAAAGACAGACGGCCGTGATTTCTTGATCAATTTGATTGACTCGCCTGGTCACGTCGATTTTTCTTCTGAAGTCACAGCCGCCCTGCGAGTTACCGATGGCGCACTTGTTGTCGTAGATACCATTGAAGGTGTCTGTGTTCAGACGGAAACTGTGCTTCGGCAAGCTCTTGGTGAACGCATCAAGCCTGTCGTCATCATCAATAAGGTTGATCGTGCTCTGCTCGAATTGCAGGTCTCGAAGGAGGATTTATATCAATCTTTCTCAAGAACCATCGAGTCTGTCAATGTTGTGATCTCAACATACTTTGACAAGACGTTGGGTGATGTCCAGGTCTACCCATATAAGGGAACTATCGCTTTCGGCTCCGGTCTCCACGGCTGGGCCTTCACAATTAGACAGTTTGCACAACGATACGCTAAAAAATTTGGCGTTGACCGAAACAAGATGATGGAGCGTCTCTGGGTAAGTCATACGCTTACAAATAGTAACCGTCCAGGGACTGACTTACATCCAGGGCGATAACTATTTCAATCCCCATACTAAGAAATGGACCAACAAGGGTACTCACGAAGGCAAGCAACTCGAACGTGCTTTCAACCAATTTATCTTGGACCCAATTTTCAGAATTTTCGCCGCCGTTATGAACTTCAAGAAGGACGAGATTCCTACTCTTCTTGAAAAGCTTAACATTAAGCTTTCCCCTGAAGATAAGGAGAAGGAGGGCAAGCAACTGCTGAAGGTGGTCATGCGCACTTTCTTGCCAGCTGCAGATGCTTTGATGGAGATGATGATCCTGCATTTGCCATCGCCTGTGACTGCTCAACGCTACCGTGCTGAGACGCTCTATGAGGGCCCACCTGATGATGAGGCCTGTATCGGTATCCGCGACTGCGATCCCAAAGCCCCGCTCATGCTGTACGTGTCTAAGATGGTTCCAACATCTGATAAGGGTCGTTTCTATGCCTTTGGCCGTGTCTTTGCTGGAACAGTCCGATCTGGTCTGAAAGTCCGTATCCAAGGACCTAACTATACTCCCGGAAAGAAGGATGATCTTTTCGTCAAGGCGATCCAACGTACGGTCCTCATGATGGGCGGAAAGGTTGATCCCATTGATGACGTTCCGGCGGGTAACATCCTCGGCTTGGTTGGTATCGATCAATTCTTGTTGAAGTCCGGAACTCTCACCACCAGTGAAACTGCTCATAACCTTAAGGTTATGAAGTTTTCTGTGTCTCCGGTCGTTCAACGCTCTGTTGAAGTCAAGAATGCACAAGATTTGCCCAAGTTAGTCGAAGGTCTCAAGCGCCTTTCTAAGTCAGACCCTTGCGTTCTGACATTGATCAACGAGTCTGGTGAACACATTGTTGCTGGTGCCGGTGAGCTACATTTGGAGATTTGCTTAAAAGATCTTGAAGAAGACCATGCTGGTGTTCCCCTGCGATTTTCCGATCCCGTTGTTGCATACCGTGAGACCGTCACTGGTAAGTCGAGCATGACAGCGCTATCGAAGTCACCCAACAAGCACAACCGACTGTACATGATCGCCGAACCCCTCGATGAAGAAGTTTCCAAGGAAATTGAGGCAGGCAAAATTAGTCCCCGTGACGACTTCAAAGCTCGTGCTCGTATCTTAGCTGACGACTTTGGCTGGGATGTGACGGATGCCCGAAAAATCTGGTGCTTCGGTCCTGACACAAACGGCGCAAATCTGCTAGTCGACCAGACCAAGGCCGTTCAATACCTGAACGAAATCAAGGATTCAGTTGTGTCTGGCTTCCAGTGGGCGTCGAGAGAAGGACCTATTGCGGAGGAGCCTATGAGATCGTGTCGATTCAATATCATGGATGTTACTCTACATGCTGATGCCATTCACCGTGGAGGTGGTCAGCTTATTCCAACTGCCCGCCGTGTTCTTTACGCAGCTGCACTTCTCGCTGAGCCAGGACTTCTCGAACCAGTCTTCTTAGTAGAAATTCAAGTTCCTGAAAGCGCTATGGGTGGTGTTTATGGTGTCCTTACCCGAAGAAGAGGTCATGTGTTCAACGAGGAACAGCGTCCTGGAACCCCACTCTTCACCATCAAAGCTTATCTTCCTGTCATGGAGTCTTTCGGATTTAATGCTGATCTCCGTTCACATACATCTGGCCAAGCTTTCCCTCAGTCAGTCTTTGACCATTGGCAAATCCTCCCTGGTGGATCACCAATCGATGGTACCTCAAAGGTCGGTGGAATCGTACAGGAAATGCGTAAGCGTAAGGGTATCAAGGTTGAAGTACCGGGTTACGAAAATGTAAGCAACCCCTGCTATTTACAATTATATGTGTATGTGTACTGACTTTACGGTAGTACTATGACAAGCTATAAGTGCATGTCATTGTCATTGATAGATTTCCCCGAACTGCCTTTTCCTATCGTTCATCTCTCATCAATCCCCTCAGCACCGATCTCCCATATCAGGAATATTACGACAAAGCTCGGTTGCATCCCTGACTTCTTAACAGTGCTATTGGAGCCTAAGAGCAGGCCAAGTAGACTCGTAACCTTCAAACTGCTGTCCCTGTTCAGCCATTGAGTTGCGATGTATGTAGCTTCCGAGAACGAGGAAAACCCTTCTTTCATCTAAACTCAATTGTGCATGGTTATGTGACTGTGATGTTTCAACTCTCTCTTCAAGAGCGACTATGATACGTCTGAACCTTTCTTTCGCTGAAAAGATTGCCAAGTGAAGATCGGCAAGTATGCCTGAAAATATTCGTACTTCCTTTTCTAATTCTTAAACAAGTAGCTTATTTTTTCAAGTTACATGATTTCTGTGGCAGAAATTGGGTATAAGAAGAACGCCTGCCTTGCAAGTTCCGTTTCGTCTCATGATTTAAATCAAAAGTTTCGTATAATCATCCAGCTAATGACCAAAGGTCTTTTCCGAAGCTTATCGGTCTCCACTGTAAGCGTCGTTGATAATGGTATTGTCATAAGTCTCTAAAGTTTAACTACTCCTCGAATGCTACCTTAATCTATGCTTGAGTGGACTCTTAGCGACAAACTGTTTGTTATATAGTAGTCAGCAGTGCCCGATTTTCCTAAAACCAAAAATCGCACATTCGCATTTTGCTTATATACTTTAAGCTGTAAGTTAACTAAAGTATTAAACTATATACAACTAGTATTTAATTAAAGCTTTATTAAAATACAACTTTTTATATACTTTCTATAATGGGCTGTAGTATAGTTAGGGAGCATAACTTTATTAAATGTTCTAAAACATAAAGGGAGCAGTATATACAGGCTAACGAGAGAAGTTCGAGGCAGTCCGCTAGCTCTGTGCCTGAGGCATCAAGCACGTGACTACATATGCTGTCTAGAACATCAAGCACGTGACTAGTCGCATTGTAACACTTTTTTAGTATTTTAAAGCTATAATTGTTATGCTATAATACGTATTTTTAAATTTCTATTATTTTTTACACATAGAATAACTAAGCTATATAAGTAAAGCTACTAGTTATAAAAATATAAAAAGTTAAAAGTATTTTCTATTATATAACAATTATAAATCTAGACTGTCACGGGTTGGACCCGGTGGTCAGGACCTAGGCCTGAGGGCCTAGGCAGAAACTGAAGCAGCACTCGAAGCTGACTTCTTGGATGGAAGGGATGAAAATTAGCAGAGCGATCTTCAGAACTATCGACAAGACTATCGATAAAACTATTGATTGACTATTGATTGACTATTGAAAAGAAGACCGTGCGACAGGAACTGGGTTGGCTGTTCCTCTCGTACGAAGGGTATATGTAGAAAGCTTCAAGCACTTGGTGCTCTTCAGCTTTACCTTCTTGAAATAATAGATTCATCATTCACGTGTTCTGACCGTGCAATCGTGAACCCTTATATAGACTATAAAAGAAGTATATAAAAAATTAGCATTTTAATAAAGCTTTAACTAAATACTAAATATATAGAGTGTAATGCTATAGTTGTTCAAGAATTTAAGTAATCAAAACGCGAAAACGCAAAATGCAAATTTTGGTTTTGGGCACTGCTAACTACTTCGATCTACAAACAAATTGACCTTCTGTAGTGGGTTTTGTTTCAAATTCCACTGAGAGACATCTTTCGAATTCTGGAAAGTACTTGTAATAGCTGATCTAATTTACATCCTATGCGACTGGGTAGTTAGTATACGTACGAGCCTTGCTCGATATAACAGTGAATCTAAAGCTGATTTACTTATTGCAATAACATCCAGCATCGGCGATACAATCGAATTGTAGCAAGTAGTGCGACTATATTAACCTGCTTACAGTTATGAGCATAAACATAATATTATCTAACTATATAATTGTTATAGTATGGTGTCCGGCACAGACGAAATCAATAGAACAGAAGCTCTACTCTGCATCACTCACTGAGATCCCTACAATCATAGGTCACTGGGAATATTCGAACGTGATAAAAACCTTCCGACTCCATGCTTTACCATATCAAAACATTAAGAGTGCCCGATGTGTCATAAGATACTGATATGGGGCCTTGTATGCAGATGCAATCTTCCAGCGACATGCCCACGACGTGCAGATAGGCGGGGCGTCCAGAGGAAAGTTGGTCCTGGAAGGCTGAGCGAGGCTGAGATGTTTCGGGTAACCTACCTACTGTAACTCGTAAAGGATTTGCGATTAACACTCTTAAGCACTAAATAGATGTTCTTCTGTTAGTACGACAACAATGATCGCAAGGTCAATTGCAAGAATCTCAAGGCGATCCTATCGTCAGTATGCAACAGGAACTTCTTCCACGCCACCTATGCTGCTGAGGATTAGGCAAGTCAGACTTTTCTCCGAGGTAGCACTCTGCAAATCTAATCTCTACTTGCAGGCAAGACATGAAGACTGCTATGCAAAAAAAGGATTCAAATAGACTCTCCGTCCTCCGAGATCTCCTTACACAAACCCTTAATGCCTCGAAGACGGCCAACCCTATCAACACCGATATGCAGATGCTGGCTCTGTTGCGAAAGTCGGCACATGCAAGTAAGGCCGCAGCTGAAGAGTTCAGAAAGGCTGGAAGGCAGGATTTGGTGGAGAAAGAGGAGATCCAGATCCAAATCATGGAGGGGTATTCCAGCAGTGTTGAGGTGATGGAGGAAGATGATGTTAGACGCGCAATCCAAAGCGTCGTAAATGACATGCAGAATTCTGGGTCTAAATTGCAGATGGGAGAGGTTCTCAAGAGGGTATTTAGCCCCGAGGTACTTGGTGAGGCGCTAGTGGAGAAGGGGGATGTTGCAAAAATTGTGAAGGCAATGTTGGCAAAGTTATAGTAGAAGTGATGCGCACTTTCTCCTGAGCTGGTGGCTCTGCTTGTACAATCACTCATCTATGTGTAATGCCGTATCTTTATGTTGTGATCTAATTTGGAGACTGTTAATTAAGAGAAGATTCTTTTTATTCACATCCTACCTAGATAACGAGCAGTGATATCTTTTAAGAGCAATCGCTCCCTTCTCTGGAGCTTTAACGCGTCGTCACTGAAATTAGGTTAAAAGAACCGTTGAATTGCTAATAGACAGAGCAACGCAAAGCCAAGTACCTCAATGCAGCAAGATCATGGTTTGATTGTTGTAATCTATATGCTAGGAGTAGTAAGGTGCAGATGAGCACTAAATTTAGGGAAGTACCTAGGTAGGTAAAGATAGTACTTACCCCTCAGCCTTCTTCGGCAGTGTCACCCTAAGTTATTTATTATTATCTATATCTATATGCGCGCACTCACAACCATTCTCCATCCTCCATCTTCAATAGATCCTATTGTATTCGGATGTACTGAAATAAGATAAGTCTCCTTCAGCAACAGGAATGTTTGTTGGCTTTACCTACCACAGCCGCACATTGCCTAACCGCTACAAACACTTGACCTACACTACCTAAATATAGCCCTCGCCCATCCATCTAGTAACGAGACATCTGTTTAATAAAGTTTTGCTTTTGAGTCTCGTTGAAGGTAATCGTATGTTCTATGTTTTCACTTGCTATTGCTATCTAGAGTTGCGTTCTCCGTGGCTGCATGTGGTGCTTCTTCCTCCTGATCAGGGAGAGATACATAGTGGGAGTTGCTTAGTTGAGTTTATTCCTGCTCTTCTATGGGGTTTTATCCACGTCTTATTGCTCGAAAATCATCGCAATATATGTAATTTCCCCCTCAAGATCGTCATGGGCTTTACATTCAATATCCGAAGAACCTCGGGATTTAAGCTAGGCTTTGTAATAATTTCTCGGAGCTGTATTGCTTCTATGGTATCAAAGCAATATCTCTACCACGGGAATATACTCTGCTGCCTAAAAGATGCCGCCTTGAGATCTAAATCTCATGTATCATCTGGGCCCGAGGGTGTTGGTACCGCTGCTTTTTCTTTTTCCTATGGTGCCTTCAAGGTGTAACCATTATGCTAAACGTATTGATGACAGGACAGCTGAGTTTCTCTCTTGACAACTCGGAACTTTCACCACTCAAAGCAAGCTACGCCTTATGTCTAGCACTATGATACTGCGAGGATTGTTACAAGGATGAAACATGTCGAAATTACTCCTGATGAGGAGTCAAATAACGCCGTCGAGGATAACCCTACAGACCTCGTTACGGAATCAGTTTCCCGGAAGCCTGGATCAAAAGCTCAAGGTAGAAAGAGGACGAAAACCGGATGTCTGAGTAAGTTCTATCATATTGTTTGAGGGTATATGAGAAGTACGCTAAACTGATCTTCACTAGCATGCCGAAGACGTCGAATCAAGTGCGGGTGAGTAAATATCGCTCTCAATCTCGAGACTTTGTTAGATCTTAGTTCTTTTCCTCTCTTGATGCATTTCTTCAGCAAAAACAGCTGGGGTTCTAAAACCCCATTTTCGACCGCCTAAAACACTAATTGACATCCAATCCTAACTTGCGAGTAGGGAAGAAAAACCTACATGTCTCAACTGTATGAACGAGTTATCCAATCCCAATTGCTTTTATTTGGGTTGTTTCTCACTTTACTAGGTGTGAAGTCGAAACGCCAGTGCGAGGGTTATAATCAAAGAGTCGTGTTCAAGGACCCTTTGAGCTTATATCGCCCATCATTTGTTTCGGCTTTCCAGAGTCCTCATTCTCAATCTGTACGTCAACACGAGGAGGCATATTCCGTATCAGCATCTGGGACAAAAAAAAGCATTGCCCCTAAACCATCTCAGTCACCTGAGCTTCATGTTCAGGGCTTTCCCGCCTCAGCTTCGGCCTCTGGGCTTTCCCCTGATGTTGGAAATGGAGAGAGCACCGTTTCATACAAAGCCTCTGTAGAACCGAGCACTATTAAATACGGTGACTTTCTAGAGCCTCCTGGGGATCACGTTCACCTAACCGATGGCCGCAATGACACTGGTGTTACTGTTGGAAGGGAACTTGGACTTAACTCAACACTTTCTCCAGGTGTGACAAATCTAAAATGGCGAGATCATAATTGTATCGAGTTAGCAGTTGATATACACCACCGGTCAGATGTCCATACGCATCAAGATGCAGTTCCAATCAAAGGCGTTATTCCTGTTTCACTATTTCAGCAGTTAGGCCAGCAAGGTAGAGCTTCCATCGAAACATCGAGATTATCACCAGGTGCCAACTCGCAAACCAGTCAGATACAATTCTCTGATGCAGGCATAAAATCTCAATCTAGTAATCACTTGGTTGTTGATGAAAATCCCATAGGTTGGGATGAGGATTATGATGATTCCTCCGACATGTCAGAGTATGAAATCACTACAACTAATGACCATTGGAATGAACGAGGCGACCAAGACGGACATCTCAGGGTTGCCGTTGCTCTTCAAGCTAGCCAAGACAATCAAGGCCTCAGTATTCGATCTTTCATGTCTTTCATTGATCGGCCAAATATGCTCGCTGAGTATATTCCTGCACCACAATCGACACCTCTGCAGGATCCATTAGCTGCAAGAATATTTTGCCACTTTGTTAATGTTATAGGTCCCAGTATATCCATGTTTGAAAGACATCCAGCAAATCCCTCTCTAATATTCCATGGGACTCCAGTTCCAAGATCACAGCAACATATATGGACTTGTGAGTTAAACCACACTCTCAGACGCTTTTCGCTAAGCCCAGCAGATACATTTCCAGCCCTTGCTCTCCACAACCCCGCCCTTCTGCATGCTATGATGGCCCTTTCCTCCTTACATATCTCAAAATTACAGAATGGTCCTGTAACTCCTTCTTTAAAACACTATGCAATCGGACTTCGACGAATTGCCAAGACCGTGAGTTCAGAAACTCGACGACGGCAGCCAGCTACTCTGGCAGCCGCGATGTTGTTAGCATTTTATGAATGCGTAAGTGCAGCTCTTCTATTCGATACCATTCCCTTTCATTCGCATAGATTTTTACATCTACCTCGACATCTATAGCTTGAGAATCGTTCCACATCCCTCGATTTCCCTCTTCTTTTTTGGCATGTGACGTTGCTTTGTTTGTATAGAGAACAAGGAAAATAGTTGACATTATAAGGTATAGTGGTCTGCTGATCACCAAAAATGGAGTAACCATCTCCTGGGTGCAAAGCAGTTGGTTTGCGAGATCGATTTTGCTGGAATGACCAAAAAAATAAGGCAGAAAGAAGCTCAACAAAGACAATCGAATTACTGTACTAATCCTTCAGAAGTGACCTATGATTTTAGCAATCATATTAAACCCCAGGCACATCCCGATGATCAACTTAATGAAGATGTGATAAGTATTTTGATGGGCAAAAAGGTCTTATACAATCAATTTGGACACGTCATGAACGACAACTCCTCTAATTTTGACTGCAATTCTAATTTTACCAAACGAGAACTGGAGACTTATGAAACTCAGCGTGATCTGTTCTGGTGGTATTGCAAACAAGATGTGTATCAGAGTATCCTGGGGGGCGGCCATCTCTTGTGAGTCTATTGATTACACTTAGGGTCTAGCGCTGATGCAATTAAGTATGGATTTCTCATACTGGAGCCATTGTCCGCCAAGAGCACCGCTTGGCCGTCTCAATGAAATGTACTGTTTCCTTTTTCTTCAGATATAATTTTCTAATGGAATTATAGATATGGAAGCTTCGACCATTTAGTTCTCCTAATGGGCCGACTTGCAGCTTTCGCAGCTAAAGATCTTAAGAGAAAGAGATCTGTGATAAGAGCAAATGGTGGTCATTGGCGACATTCAGAGGTGGCAGGGAAGCAATTCTTTGACGACCAGAATACTCAAATACCCCATTTTAGTGGAATGGTCCCTGACATTCGAGAAGCTGAATTTCCCATGGGATTCCAACAGGCCAGACGAAAGGACCAATTACCCCAGGCACACAGGGATGAAGTTGATCTCGAAACCGAGACCTACGAGGCCAAAACGGAGTGGCAAGAGATTAGGAACGCTTTCGATGTTCTCGAGGCTCATTTTGGACCCGATTTCCAGCCTTTGGGTCCAGAATTCTCTCAGCCTATACAAACACCTTTTGGCTTGGCACTTCAGTTCCGGACCTACGGCATTGCAGGCATTTGGATGAACTTCTATATGGCTCTTATCTTCTGTCATAGATCGCACCCTGCTATGCCCCCAGCAGCAATGATGGCGGCAGGATTTTCGGCACGCCAAACAGCCCCATTTGCAACCAGGTTGGGACAAATAGCAGCGGGTATAGCGCCCGACTGTAACATTGCAACAGAAGTAAATCCAGGAATAGGAGCAGCCTTAATTGAATCGGCCACTTGCTTGTTTGTGGCTGGTATACAAGTAAATTGTAGTTCGAGTGAAATTGCACCTGGGCTAATTGTGTGCAGTATCAAGATGCAGCACAACGTTTTTGGACGGTTGAAAGACTAAGAAATATAGCCCGTCTCACTGGTTGGCAAACTGCCTTAGCAATCGCTCTAGGCTGCGAAAAAACATGGACAAAAGCTGGAGAACTTGGCAGGAGCCCACCGTACACTCCAACAAATGAGGAACAAAGGCTTCCGGATATTGGAACTAGCTCGAGAAGAATCGATAGAGCATTCTCCGGCAAGTCAAGCGAAGAACGTAGGATGGTGATCGAAAAGCCAGACCGGGTTCATTATGTAAGTGACCTCAAGAGCAAAGACGAGTGTGAGTTTCTGTCACTAAAGTTTCGACCATAGGCGTTAGCGGTACTGGGATTGGAAGGTGATTTTGAGAACTTGGATCTAGACGCCATAAGCCCATCGGTATGAAAGTCGAAACTAAGAAAGGAAATCTGTCGCCACTTATAAGTTAGAAATGCTGTATTTTCAATGGAGAAATATCTTCACGTCCATAACTATTCTTCAGCAATGAATCATTTTGCATCTATGTTGACTCGTTCTTGTCTTGAATCCTAACCTCCATAGATAGACTTCATTAGTTGGCTGGTAACCTCTCTACAACTACGGCCATCTCTTCGTCTGTGTAGATTCTAAAACCCTTTGCCTTCGTCACACTTGCGAGTTGCACATTCTTGGAATCTAACTTTTCTTCCATCACTTGTTTCAATGTCTTGAGCACCAGAGTTTCGGCTTCTTCGATCGTGAGAGACTAAAAAGCAAAATTAGTGGCGAAATTTGAAATATTGAGAGCTTTACTTTGTGAAACTCGTTCTGTAGCTCGGCTTGAGCACCTTCTGAACCGGATCCGATGGCCTTCGCATCGTACCTGTAGAAAGTTCCGCTCGGTTCTGCGTGATAAAGTTGTGGTCCATCTTCATCATATCCAGCAATCAGAAGGGCTACACCAAACGGTCGGCTCATAATGCTCTCTTCGCCGTCGGCGCCCTCACCAAATCGTAGAGCAAGATCGCATATGGCTTGGGTGCAACTCTCGACCCTTAAAGGCTCGTTGTAATGGAAAGCATGATTTTGAGATTCTACTCGAGCATGCTCAACCATAGACCGTGCATCTGCTTGTAGTCCAGACATCGCACATCCAATGTGACGGTCGATTTCGACGATCTTTTCGACAGAGGATGTCTCGAGAAGAGTGGAAGTAACACGCTTTTCAACCCCGAGAACAACGCCCTCGCCTGTTGCTACCCCGATGGCTGTTGATCCAAGCTTGATTGCCTCTAGAGAATATTCCACCTGGAACAAACGACCCTCTGGGGAAAAGGTGCTTCAGGAAATTAGCATTGAATGAGGAGATAACGATAAAAGTCCTGAAAATATACAGGCGACATACTTGATACCTCGATCTGCGCTTATTTAGTTTTGTGGAAGCATGGTATACGGAGCTCTCAACTACATACCATATTCAGAGCGAGCAATAAACATTGTAAAAGGCCGAATAGCAGGAGAGAGATTCAAGATGTCGAATTAACGAAAGAATTCAGAACTGCACTTTCCCCTGATATGCTCCTGTGGAATTAGAAACTCGAGATCTCGTTGGAGTTAGGAAGTCAACCTGTTTGAAGAAAACATAGCTCAGGCAGTCGAGGTACGAAACAGTTAATTCGGGCTAGAGTGGCTCAGCATGCGGCCGCTAGTCTAGACGCGTCGGTTCGCGTCGTCTTGCATACTTACACACCCAAAAATCTCTGGTCATCGAAAGTTATCCCAATGAGTTCCATTTCAGATTTCCTATTTTGCAAATAGATTTCAATGCAACGGCAATGTCTTCATCAGCAAATGCTCGCCTCTCGTCGCGTACTGAAAAGAAAGCCAATGACAATGTGACCGAACAACCCCGCCCTCCGTCAGGCCAGTATGGGGGCAGGAGAACTGAAAGAGGGGACTCGAGAAGAACACAATCTCCTCAGACCTCAGCTGCTGGCAACGCACATCGGAGAGCACCATCAGGCTCGCATCGTACGAATCGAACAGTAGAGGAAAGACTTACGGAGCATGTCCAGATCACAAATAAAGAAACTATCATATCCAGGACAAAAAGTCCCGAGCGGAGAGCTCCAAATGCTGTACAATTATCCAGTTATCAACGGCTTAGTGAAAACAACTCAAAATATGCCATGGATCCTCGATCAAAGACAATTAAAGTAGAAACGCCTCAAGGTATGCTGATCTTTTAGGCGGAGGTTTACAAGAGACTAACCGCCTCAAGTGTCACCACTATGGAGCCCAGAAGCTTTTCTTGTACCTCACACATCCGCCCCTCTGGCATCTCGAATATCACTACCACCTCTTGCATCTCGAGCCCCACAGGTTTTACAACCAGCTCCCCTATACGATCTGACACTGGAAGTCCAGGAAGCTGTCATAATAGAAGACCTTCTCATGGTTTTTATGGGTTATGAAGGTCAGTACATTCGATTTGCGAAAACCTACAACCCTACAGTAGAGAAGGATCGCCTTGCTGGTCCCACTTTTAAAATCCTGCCTGGTTTGGATCCAAGCCTACAAGACCTAACAACAACGATGTTAAGAATGGCAACGCATTACGGGGCTATAGAAGCATTTGTGGAGGTCCAGAGTCGAGAGGAATTTGGTGCTGTTAATCACGCGCTCTGTGCTGCAATTCGAAAACTGCTTCAGGATTATTTAATCCTGATTGCCCAATTGGAGACCCAATTCCTTACCAGCCCTTCATTCACATTGCAGGTACTGAATCTACATGCACTTCCTACAAGCCATGTGATGTTCCAAATATACTCTCTCGCCCACGAAATACTGAAACGAAACTCGTTGCTCGAAGAAGATGAGGATTCAGATGATGGCTACGATGATATTGAAAATATCCTGGAAAGTCTTAGGGAGGGGGGAGACCTGGGCCCTGGTAATATACCAGGGAAGAAGATTTGTAAAGGCGGTAGTGTTCTAGGTCTTGTAACCAAGCGTCTCGAAACAATGTCTGGGGATCCCGCTGCACGATCTCTCCTCCTTTCACTTTTACGAGCTGCCAGCCGTCCGTATATGACAATGCTAAATGAATGGCTGCACCATGGAAGCATCAAAGACCCTCACGTCGAGTTCTTAGTACGGGAACAGAAGAGTATCAAGCGCGAAAGGCTTGAGGAAGATTACACTGATGAATACTGGGAAAGGAGATATACTATAAGAGATCATGATGTTCCTCCTCAGCTTGAAGGCGTCAAGGACAAGGTTTTACTGGCAGGCAAATACCTAAATGTGGTTCGTGAATGTGGTGGGGTTGATGTGAGCCAGGCAGTTACAGATGTTCCTAGCTCATTTGACGACAACCGATTCTTGGACAATGTTAACAGTGCGTACGCTCATGCAAACGAGTCTTTGCTCAACCTCTTGCTAACAACACACGCTCTACCTGCTCGTTTACGATCGCTAAAGCACTATTTCTTCCTGGACCGTTCTGATTTTTTCTCTTATTTCATGGAGCTTGGTACTTCGGAGCTTCGGAAACCAGTCAAAAACGTCAATACAAATAAGCTACAGTCCTTGCTCGACCTTGTGCTCAGACAGCCCGGCAGTGTGGCTGCTCAAGATCCCTTTAAGGAAGATATCAAGGTTGAGATGAATGAGATTAGCCTCACAAACTCTCTGACTAGAGTTGTTAATATCTCAGGAATCGAGCAAGGGGAGACATTACAGACCCCAGCATCTCAGCCAGCTAGTGAAACCGACAAAAATGCTGTTGGATTTACTTCTTTACAACTTGACTATTCAGTCCCTTTCCCGGTATCTCTAGTCATCAGCCGAAAGACTGTTTGGAGATACCAAGCATTGTTTCGGTATCTACTCTCTTTACGCTACTTGGAGCAGCAACTTGTCTCCTGCTGGCAGACTCATAATAGGGCACCGAGCTGGTCTCATAAAAGCTCGAATCGAGATGTAGAGATGTGGAAGAGACGCGTTTTCACATTAAGGGCACGAATGCTTGTGTTTGTTCAACAACTTCTATACTTTTGTACTGCGGAAGTCATTGAGCCCAACTGGCAAGCTTTAATAGCGAAACTTAATATCATGGAAGATAGCAAGGACAACCCAACTGCTGTCAGAACAGTTGATGAGCTTATGCAAGATCACGTCGATTTTCTCGACACTTGCCTGAAAGAGTGTATGCTCACCAACAGTAGACTGCTAAGGGTATGCTAAATAACCCGTCTTAAGCGCTGAACTAACCCTACCACTAGATTCATTCTAAACTGATGCAAACTTGTACCTACTTTGCAACACATACCGGTTGGCTCTCACGAGAACTAGAGAAGACCGATTCAGACTTAATAGGCTCAGACAAGCCATCACATATGAACAAGCAGCAGTGGGCTCGCCTACAAGTTGAACGAAGTCAACGGCATGGTGACTCAACGACATCGATTGCTGCTTCAGGCACAATGACAGATGATAAGCGACTTGAGAATATGTTTGAAATGATCAAGAAATTTGAAGTCAACTTCAGCCGGCATCTTCAAATTCTCCTCGATGCTCTTAATCACTATGCAGCTACTGAGACTGTAGTGCTGTTGGGTCTCTGCGCGAGGTTGAGTACTGCCAATCAAGGAACACAGTTTAGTGGTTTGAGGGCTGATGAGGAAGGAGGACCAGTATGATAAGTGAGGACCAGGAACGATTAACGCCTGCTTATTGATAGGTCTACGACAGTACCAATTTAAGATGTTGACGTGAAGCATCTGGATACAGCTACTGGAATTCATAGATAACGCATTCTCGACACAGATACCACCAATGACATATCAGGTTCTACACTAAAGTGGTCATCCACATGAATTGCTGTGAAATACCTAGCGACCCGACGAGTAATTTTGCTGACTTCCGTTTTGAGGGTGAGAGCGAGATTGAGCCAATCCCTACAACTAATAGGTAACCCTGGACAGTATCTGATTCTAAGCAGTGAGGATCTTTTTCCCCTCGAGTTTTCTAAGGCTATCTTATATGTTATAAAGAGCAATCCGAGTAGTCCTCTCAAATAGTAGGCCCCAGATGACCATAGGACTAGTCTCAATTGTCTTCGAATTCTGGAGTGGTGGTTATTAACTCAAGCTGGGCGGTGCGAACGGGAGGGGACGGGGAGGGGAAAGGGGATTTCCTGCCCCTCGCTAACGACATCAATTTTATTTACCTTTCATACCCGCAAAACATCATAAAATAGAAGAGGCCCTTTCCCACTCTCCTCTCTTGCCTCTTTCTTCATCTGAATATGGCTCAATCACTGAGAAAGGCGTCGAGTATTTTGGTTGCTGACCCGCAGGGGTTGCTGATCCTTTGGATAGGTAAGATGGTGGAGGGCTTCGCTAAGAGTGAAGAGTCGACACCGCTTCCATCCTTTCAATTTTTGTCAGTGTATCTACCCTACTTACCTCTGACCCACCTCTTCAGATACCCTGTGTTCTGTCACAGGGAAAAAGGTCCTCTTTCTATTCCTGCCGTCAATCTCACTTTCTACCTTCACCGCCCCGGCTTAGGGTCTCTCACACTCTCTCTTTCGTCCTTCCTTCCTTCCTTCCCTCCTCATTTCTTCTCGTCATCCTAACCTCCTCAACTGTACTCCTCTTCACAGCCTGACTTATCGAATTTACATGCCCCGAGAAGTTGCAGATCGCTGGGCTCGAAAGCGATACTTTGGCTAGCCATTGGCAGCGAACATCCACCATAAATCACATTGCGAGTCTTCTAGGTATGTCATTTTCATCCAAGTGTCTAGGGCTTTCTGGATTTCGGACATGGTGACCTCAGGGCTCTCGGTGAACCAGAATCAGTCAAATATCGTCTCTAACTGCATGCATAGTTACTCTCGAAGCCTGGATTCTTAACCAGAATCAGCAGTCATGCACATCAAAGAGATGCTGGCCGAGGCCGAGCGGTCTGGGCAACCTACCTTCTCATTCGAATTTTTCCCTCCGAAAACAGCCCAAGGTGTGCAGAATTTATACGACCGTATGGATCGTATGCACGGTTTAGGCCCAAGTTTCATTGATATCACTTGGGGGGCGGGAGGACGGCTGGCTCAATTGACATGTGAGATGGTGAGCGTCGCTCAGTCGCAGTATGGCTTGGAGACATGTATGCACTTGACATGTACCGATATGGGACAGGATAAAGTGGACGCTGCACTGAGAGATGCTTATAAGGCCGGCTGTACGAACATTCTCGCTCTACGTGGTGACCCCCCGCGAGAGAAAGAAAAGTGGGTGGCTGCTGAAGGGGGTTTTCAATATGCTAAAGATCTCGTCAAGCATATTCGTTCTACTTATGGGAATCACTTTGACATTGGAGTAGCAGGTTATCCTGAAGGTTGTGATGACCAAGATGATGCAGAACTTCTAATGGAACACCTGAAGCAGAAAGTAGACGCTGGAGCAACGTTCATTGTGACGCAAATGTTCTACGATGTCGAAAACTTCATTGATTGGGTCTCAAAGGTTAGGGCTAAGGGAATATCGATTCCAATTGTGCCTGGTATCATGCCGATTAATACATACGCAAGCTTTCTTCGACGAGCGAATCACATGGGATGCAGAATTCCACCAAAATGGAGTGCGGCATTGGAAGAGGTCAAGAATGATGACTCTGCTGTTCGGAATATAGGGACAGGTCTTGTGGCTGAAATGTGTCGCAAGATTCTAACATCGGGCATCTCCCATCTTCATTTCTACACAATGAACCTAGCCCAGGCTACCCGCATGGTTTTGGACGAATTGAGTTTAACTCCATCCGAAAAGCGACCGTTGAAGCAGGCGCTTCCTTGGAGGCAGTCACTTGGTCTTGGCCGACGTGAGGAAGACGTCAGACCGATCTTCTGGAAAAATCGCAATAAATCTTATGTCACCCGGACTCAGGATTGGGACGAATTTCCTAACGGTAGATGGGGGGATTCTAGGTCGCCAGCCTTTGGAGAACTAGATGCCTATGGTATTGGCTTGAGAGGCACAAATGAGCAAAATCAAAAACTCTGGGGGGAGCCAAAGTCGATCAAGGACATTGCCGACATCTTTGTCAGATATTTGGAAAACAAAGTTGAGAGTCTACCGTGGAGTGAGGCGCCTATATCGAGCGAAGCCGACATTATCAAGGGTGAGCTAATTGCTCTTAACAAGCGTGGCCTGCTTACTATCAACTCTCAGCCAGCGGTCAATGGCATCAAGTCTTCTGATCCCATATATGGATGGGGTCCAAGTAACGGGTTCGTTTATCAAAAGGCCTACTTAGAGCTCTTGGTGCCTCCCACTTTAATTGGTGAGCTTGTAGCAAGAATCGAAAGAGACCCGGATTTGACGTACTACGCTGTCAACAAAGCAGGGGACTTGAGAACTAATACCCCGGGTGATGGTCCTAATGCTGTAACTTGGGGCGTGTTCCCGGGCAAAGAGATAGTCCAGCCAACAATCGTCGAGACGATTAGCTTTTTAGCTTGGAAAGACGAAGCATTTCGTTTGGGTTTTGACTGGGCTCACTGTCATTCCGCTCAAAGTCCAACTCGTCATCTCATCGAGACCATGATGAATACTTGGTATCTTGTCAATATTGGTAAGTGTTTCCATCTCGGAGATAGCGACTGATGACTTTCTAACTAATATCCAGTACACAATGATTTTCATCAAGTCCACGGACTATTCCCACTCTTCGACGGGCTTGTGGTTGACGATTCTAATCAGGCCTCAGCATTGCTCGGGGCAGAGGTCGTTGGAGGCAGCGGCTCTAGTGCTAATATTGGCAATTAATTTATTAAGCCAAGCTTTATAAAGGATATGGATGCGGTTAGTAAACGGCTGGTTTGAGGTCACCATTGGTCTGATGATTCAACACACAGGTGGGTTGAGGTAATATGCATCTTGGGGCTTTATCGCTTTGCATATAGCATTGGTGTTTAGGCAGAATTCAACAAAGAATGGCGTTATAACTACAGGTCTCAACGATCCTACTATTACAGAAGTAGTTAGACTAGTCTACTTAAATAAATAGAAATCGACTAGAAAATAAAGATTACTAATTTAGAGCAGTGTTTTTATAATCTCAAGACATTGATATTACTCTAGATTTATCTATAAAAAATAGTAGGAACAAAACAATTGTGGTGTAGTTGTAAAAGAATGCATTTCTAATTCTATAAGAAGCGGCTATTTATGTCTGCCTAGCTTTGTCACATAACTGTCGCATGTAACGGTTATGTAAAAGTAAATAATCTTATAACAAAAGTGCTTCTCTAAAAAAAAAAAACTCTTGTGTTTTTATAAAAAAATTACTACTAATTAAAAAGCTTTTAGTGCTTTTACACTTGTTGTTACTTCTTGCTTTGTTTGTTATTACTTTTCTTAAATTCTTGCTTTAACACTACTAAAAATGTTTAGTAACTAATTTATAGCTAGTGTAAGCTACTATAGTACTAAAGTAAAGTAAAGTTAAATAATTAGTATAGCTAATTTTACTAACTATATTATAAGCTATATAGTATATAACTTAAGTACTTGTAGCTTAGCTAGTTTACTAATAAGCTATTATAAAACTTTAGTTAATTTTTTAGCTAAAAGTTTAGTTAGTTTACTAGTAAGCTATTAAATAAATTTAGTTGTATTAATAGTAGCGCAGTGTTAAATTTTAGTTAATTAGCTAAATTTATTAATAGTGTTTTTATTACTAATGTTTTTACTACTAGTGTTTTTATTAGTAGTGTTATATAGTAGTTAAGCTAAAGTACAGTTAGTAAACTTATAGTATATTATAACGCTAGTAATAGTAGAAACAAAATTAAGATATGTAGTTGCATTTCTAATTCTATAAAAAGCGGCTATTTATGCCCGCCTAGCTTTGTTACATAACTGTCGCATGTAACAGTTATGTAAGAGTAAATAATCTTATAACAGAAGTGCTTCTCTAAAGAAAAAACTCTTATGTTTTTATAAGAAAAATACTACTAATTAAAGAGCTTTTAGTGTTCTTACTTTTGTTGTTGCTTCTTGCCTTGTTTGCTATTACTTTTCTCGAACTTTTGCTTTAACACTACTAAGAATGTTTAGTAGCTAATTTATAGCTAGTGTAAACTACTATAGTACTAAAGTAAAACAAAGTTAAATAATTAGTATAGCTAATTTTACTAACTATATTGTAAGCTATATAGTGCGTAACTTAAGTGCTTGTAGTTTACTAGTAAGTTATTGTAGAACTTTAGTTAATTTTCTAGCTAGAAGTTTAAAGTTAGTAAGCTTGCAGCTTGTTGTAAAGTTAGTAAGCTTGCTGCTTGTTATACAATTAGTAAGCTTGCAACGCTTAATGCAATTAGTAAGCTTACTACATGTTGTTTTTTCTTAAGTAGCTTAATAAGTTTAAAGTTAAACACGTTAAATAGTAATAGTAATCTTGCTAACAGTAAATTTAGCTTAGCAGTAACAGTTGCTTTTGTAACTAAGCTTGTACTTTTAATTTTTAAGAAAATTTTGTTTTTAAGTTTTTTTTTTTTTAAATAACGTCTTAAGCTAAGTTGTATTTAATTATGTTAGCTAGTTTTTGCTATTGTTTTAACTTTGCTATTAACTGCTTTTAAATAGTTTAAAATACAGCTGCAATTATTTTACTATAGTTTTTTTTATATAATAAGTAGTTGCTAAGTTTAGCTTTGCTTGCTTTAATACTTTTTTTAATACTAAGTTTATTTTTATTACTAGCATAGTAAGTTGCAGTAATTGTGTTTGTTTATTGCTTTGTTTAAATACGCTTTAGTTAAACTATTGCGTAAATTTAACGCTGTTATTATTTTTGTTTTTGTTATTATTATCGTTGTTATTGTTTACTTTAACAAGTGTTTTTGCTTTGCGTTTAGATTTTTTGCTACTTTTGCTAGTAATAAAAGCTTTAGCTTTACGTTTAAGCTTTAGTTATGTTATTGCATTGTTCTTTAAAGCTTAAGCTTTGCATTAGTAGTTTAAATTTTTTAGATTACTATATTTTTTAATTAGTATTAAAGCATTGTTAATATTTACTTTTTTTTTACTACTAAGTACATCGCGTAGCTTAATATAAATTTTGTTTTTAAATTAAAAAGTTATAATAATAAAAGTTAATAAAAAGCAGTTTTTAAAAAACTTGCAAAGCTAGTAAGCTTTTAAAAAAATTATGTAAAAAAAAAAAAAAAATATAGTAGTTAAAAAAAAAAAAGTATTTATACTTCTTGTATTTACTATTTTTATATAAATATATTTTAATTTTATGTTTACATAATTAAGCGCGTTACGCTTAGCGCAGCTGCTTTTTAAACTTGCTTTTAAACTTACTTTTAAATTTTTTAAACTTTTTAATTAAATCTTGCGCATTATTTAGCAAGTTTTTTTTATACTACTAATTGTGTTTATTGCTATAGCTTAGCTATTTTACTAAGTACTTAGTTCGCTAGCTTAGAATAGCTTTAATTTTATATAATTTTTACTTGTTAGTATTACTTTAAATGCTTTTTACTAGCTTAGTTACATTTAGCAGTAGTTTGTTAAATAAGTTTTTTTTTAGCGCTAGTAATAAATATGCTACTAAAATTACTAGATAAATTTTTTAGTATAGTAAAAGCTTTAGTTTAGTAGCTAATTTGCTAACTATTTTATTAACTTTAAAAAGCTTTATACGTTGTTTTTTTAGTTTTTTATTGTTACTAAGTAATTTATACTTTTTATAAAGTTAAAAAAAAACATTGTTATTAGCTTTAATGTTAATTACTGTATGTTGCTAGTTATACTATTTTTTTGCTACGTTAGCTGCAAAGTTAATAGTAATTTTAACGTTTTGTTTTTTAAGTTTTTTAACTAGTTATAAGTTTAGTTTAGTGCTATTGTTAATTATTAACAAAGTAGTGTTTAGCTTAAATTTTAGCACTAATTTATTTAAGCTAGTATAAATTAAGTTTAAGTATGTATTGTTTAAAGTGCACTGCATAGCTATTAATAGTAAAGTTTAGTTACTGCTTAAATAACGTTATAAGTAATAATAAATTATAATTTTTACTATTTAGTTTTTTTACTTAAAAAAACTGTTTGTTTAAAAATGCTACACTGTTAACATTAAAAGTTTTGTGCTTAAGTTTTTAAACAATAAGTTTTAGAAGTTTAGCACAAATTTTAAGTTTTTGTTTAATATTAATTTTTTAAAAATACTTTATTTAGCAAGTAGTAGCATTTTTAGCATTACTTTAGCTTAGTGCTTAGCTTTGTATTAATTATTTTTAAAAATTAGCAGTGTTTTTTTACTAAACTTGTTACTAATTATAAGTATGCAGTTATACACACTAAATTTTCTAATAGCTTATAGTTTTAATTTTAAAACTTTTAGCAGTACTAAAACAAAGTTTATAGCAATAGTGTAAAATAGCACTAATAAAGTACATATTAGTTGCAATTTTTTGTTTAGCTAGTTTTAAAAAGTTTAATTTTGCTAGCAGCTTAAGTAATATTTAATATAAGCTTTTAGTGCTTTTGCTAGTTTAAAAATAGCTAAGTTTTAAAGCTTTTGTTTTGTTTTTTTTTAGTTTTAAGTAAAACTAGTTATTATAAGCTATTTTAAAAACTTTTTTTACTACTAGCTGTAAAATACAAAGCTTTTGTACTTTTTTAGTAAAGCAGTAATACAACAAACTATTGTTTATTATAAAAAGTATAGCAAGCTTTAATGTTAAAAATAAAATTTGTTTTTGCAGTTTTTACTTAAGAAAACATAGTACTTTTTAAAAATAAAAATTACTAATATATTTTGCTACTAACTTATACTAAAACTTGTTTAACATTAGCACTTTTAAGCTAAACATAACATAATTTACTAGCTTATTGTTAAAGCTAACGTCTTTGTTTTTCGTAGCTAAAAGTTATAACAAAGTATTAAGTACAATGTTTATAAGTTTAAGAATGTAGTAAACTTTTAAATTGTACTGTAATAAGTATAGTAACGCTATTACTAACTTTATGTTTAAGCAGCTGCTATTAGTAGTAGCTAGTTAAGTGCTATTGCAAATACTTCTTATAGTAGCATAATTAGTTAGCATAATAACTTTTTTCTAGCTTAACTAAATTATTGTTTAAAGTTTTTTGCAAGTATATACAAAGTAAGTTACTTTTAGTTTAGTAAAATAATAGTTTTTTTTTGCTGCTTTAAGCAGCTTACTAAAAAAAAGTACTAGTTATATAGCAGTACTTGTAATTTTTAACAAGTTATTTAAAATAACATAGTTAAGTTATAAGTAAAAAACTATAACGCTAAAGCTTTTTTTTATTAACGCGTTAATTTTAAAGTATAGTGTTTAATTAAAGTTAGCATAGTATAAAAATTTATTTTTTGTTAAGTATTTTTATACTACACTAAAAGCTAATTTTTTATTTTTAGTAAAAGTTTAAGTAGTTTTTGTAATATAACTTTTTTTTTTAAGCTAATAGCTTTTTGCTTTTTACTTGCTGCTAATAATAATGTTTTTTTTTGCTATAGTAATTTAACAACTTTAGCATAAAATAAAACAAACTATTTAAAGTAGCTAGTTATTTTAAGCTAGTGCTTAAAGTTTTTTACTATTATTAAAAATTAAATAGCTTTTAAAGCATTAATTTTTTAAGTAGTAGTTGCTATTTTTAGTTTATTTATATAATAACTTAGCAAGTTTACTAAAAAGTATGTAATTTATAACTTTTTAAAAACAGTAACAAGCTTATATTACAAAATAGTATAAATATAGTGCGTAAGTGCTAAAAGTACTTTTTAGTAGTTTTTAAAAATAGCACAATGTTATTAATAAAAGCTTGTACAAAAGTACAAAATTTGCAAAGCTGCTAATTTATTACTTGTTATACATAAGTAAGTAAATTTTTAAATTTTATTAAAGTAATATAATTTTTTTTTAGCTTTTTAAACTAATAACAGTAAAGCATTTATTATGCTTTTTTACTATAAAAAACTAATAAAAAAATAACAACTTATTAATTACTATAATATAATTTTGTTTTTTTAAAGCTTTAATAATATTAGCTTAAAGTAGTATAAAGTATACGTTTAATATTACTACTTTGTTTAGTACTTTAAGATTTACTACAATGCGTTTTTTTTTTACTTTGTTAACATTGCGCTAAACAACAAATACTAAGTTGCTAAACAAAGTAAAATTAGTAACTTATTTTATTTTACTTTAAGCATAAAGCTTGTTAAATGTTTTGTTAAGTAGTTTACAATTTTTAACGCTAAAAAAATAGTATTTTAAAGCTACTTTAGTTTTTTTCTAGCTATTAATTAGTT
>QYAI01000359.1:0-11664 GCA_003988855.1 Arachnopeziza araneosa | reverse complement strand
TCTTCTTTCCAATAGTCTCTGTCAATAGTCAATCAATAGTTCTATCGATAGTGTTATCGATAGTGTCATCGATAGTTCTGGCGATCGCCATGCTGATCTTATCTCTTTTATCAAAGAAGTCAACTTCGGGTGCTGCCTCAATTCCTGCCTAGGCCCTCAGGCCTAGGTCCTGACAACCGGGTCTAACCCGTGACAACTATCTTAGTACCTAGCGCTACTTAGAAAAAGCGACTGTTATACTACTTCGATTATTTCTTTACTAAAAAAAACTTTATTACAGCGTAATAAAAAAAAGAATAAAGTTAGAGCAATCGCTTGTGTACTACTGATAATAGGTAGTACTAGACTCGTAAAATCAAGGTGCAAAATATAGAAGAAGAAGGTTCTATTCTATGCTAAAAGTCGGGCGTTTCTCTCATGTAACAACTTGTGCAGCACGTGCCCATGCTTTTTCCGGCTCGGAAAAACCTAGACACCCGGAAGCACGTCCTGCCCCATTACAATAACATTGCCACAAGTATTATTAATAAATTCGTTCAACTTGTTAAAACATAGTCTAAGTTGCGTTTGCAGCCAGATTTCCTAAAGCGCTCTTCTAAACTTAAACTCTCCCTCGAGGATGTCTCAGAAGCGCGGACACATTGGGCAGCTCCTTCGTCCAGAACAAGATGGTGGGCTGAAAATAGAAAAAGTAAAAATGCGGCTGAGACTCACCAATGGTGCGTGAAGCGCCGAATTGCACACGCATAAAAGCCTTAATTTCCACAAGTCGTTTGCTTGATGAAATAACATTTTTCATTCGTGTTATGCCTTTTCTCCTTTCTTTCCGTTTCTTACTCTCTGTTATTCAAAGCTCTATCGTGTCGCGAATGTCAGCCAAAATGTTCTCCAAAGCCTTGATTTCCACGGCGCTCTTCGCATCCCTTGTCTACTCACAAGCAATGAACCTTAATCCAGGAGGAGTAGGTTGCGTCGACCCTTCAGGTTACACATCCTGCTATGCAACCAGCGCTACAAATTTCGGAAATTGCGGCCAGGTATGCATACAGGAATTCGCCCCCTCCACGAAGCAATTTGAGAACTGCGCAGCAGCATGCTCAGCCGCAAACTGGGCAACAAATATCGGGTGCTGGCTACAAAGCTGTTGGAACCTGGCGTATTCGTGTCGTTATCAGGGAACCGCAATGCAGTATATTGCAGGAACCGATTTGGAGCAGACGACCCTTACTTATCCGATTCCGTACTATCCTGCTCCTGATGGAGCTCCGGGTGCTTGCTGTTCGTCTTCCCTTATTTCCTCTCAGATAACTTGCTAACTCAATGGAATGAAGCGTGCAATCTCGGACAAGTATATGGCAACATGACCGACCAACTGATAGCCTCTATGACTGCCTGCTCAGCCCTTGGGAACGGCCCCGATCCTTCTGGCGTTTTCGACTGCGATTGCTGCCAAACAAGTCAGGTATTCTCAAACATCTTTAACATCTGCCCGAGCTCCAATCTCTCAAGCATCGGCTTCGACAGCTGGTTCGCAACTCAAGAGAAATTGATAAAATCCGATCAAGTTTCCTACTCAAAAATAGCATCCATGGCCGGCGGCGGGCCGCTCGGTAACTGCACTATTCTCAATACAGCGCCCGATACCTGCGCCTCAAAATACAAGCTCCCCATCGAAGGCACGAAATGGTGGAATCCACTTGCTCTCCCAGCTGGCGTGCCAGGCACACAAGCACTGAGCGATGTCGCAGGCAGCATGACCGTCCCGCCCTGGGGAACGACCAAGACGACAATGGTGCTTTTCCCGTCGTACACGACGGTTATTACGCCTGCGACTTATAATGAGGAGAATGCTGCTGCTACTACGGGTGTATCGGGGACGACCACTGTGGCGGGTGCTGCGGTAACGACTACGAAGGCCAGTGCTGCCAGCGAGTTAGTTTTGAGTTCTTGGGGTGCGAGTTTGATTGTTGTGGCTGTGAGTGGGCTATTTTGCTTTTGAGACGCATGTTTAGGGAGGCATGAGGATATAGCTATTTAGGAACGGAATGCAATTTGAAGACTTCTGTTTTCGGCAGCTAGAGATGGTATGAATTCATTGAAGACTACCTTTTTGTTCTCATGTTCTCATCGCTCTCAATCTTTTCAGCTGTATCCCCTCGACTGATGAGACATTGCCAGCGCTGGGGGCAGCAAAGAATATCCCCAATTCGGTAAATAAAAACAAGACTGCTCCAATCATCCTTTTCGCATTGATGTGGCCGCTAGCGCTGGCAATGTCTCACCGGTCGAGGGGATAAATCTCGCACTGCTGCCTGCTTCATTCTGCTCAATGTCATAGATTTCTGCAAGGCTAGCGCTTATATGAGCGCTAAAATGTAGCCACTTCAAATTGTTGAGGTGAGCCCACACCAAGCAAAGCCAAAGAGAGGGCTGAAGATGACGATGCGCACGCTGCAGGCGACCCACAGCCAGTCTGGTAGGAGGATCAGGAAACGCACTCGCTCTAGACACCTAGCGGTCTTGCCCCAGATCAGACGGTACAAGTGGCTTGCCCTCGAGGCCAGGGGCTCGGTACGGGGACAAATCAGGGCACACTTGAATCAAGTTAAGTTAAGTTAATTCGAGAATATGCATTAGCACACTATAACGCTCGTTTAACGTGATCAAATGATTTAATGTTTAGGAAATGGGTTCTGCCTGGATGGGCTACCAGCCTGCTATACTAGTTATCAGCCTGCTATACTAGTTATATAATTATTGATGGGTTTAGTGGGGTTTTACAAGATTTGGGTTAATAGAAGCGGCGGTCAATTCCAAAGTTCTGCACTAGCGGGCATCACGGTTACCGTACCGTATAAAAAATTCGGAATTGAACGTTAATTCTATGATTTTTACGAGAGTTATTGGTAGGTCAGCTCTAAGATTTTTACGAGAGATAATGTTAGGTCGATGGAGTCTCTGTGATGAGCAGGATATCACGTGAACTGAATGTCAGGTGTGGACAGCACGGGCATACAGGACCTCATTTCCGAAGTGTGGAGAATAAAGGGCACATTCAGAGTCGATTCGGACTAGGGCGAGAGAGAAGTCTACTGTAGATAAGGCACACCTCACTTATGTAGTTTTTCTTTCCTCATATTCTTCTTTTCCTTCGCAGCTAGCCTATAAGCCAAATATACTCAGACTATCAACGCACTCTTATATGCCTCTTGACTAGCCATATTCGTGTTCGTGCCGTTACATTAACTAAAGCACTGTTACAAACAACTTTAGTTAAAAGTCATATTGCTCGTTACTAAAAAAGCTTACTAACACTTATTTTCGAGACAGTTGCTTTATTAGCAAAAAAAACAAAGCTATCAGCTTACAAGGTAACTTTGTTACAAGCTAAGATACGTTTACTTCGTTCAGCAAATAAAGCACTTAGTAAACGTCGTAAAGCTAAAAAGAAACGTATTCGTCAAGAAAGTGTACTTACTGTCGAGAATGCGCACGATATTCTTAGTTAAACTAAGGTAGATAAGCAAATTCGACGCGACAGACGTCAAAAAGAAAAGAATCAAAGCGACGAGAATTTAGTCGTACGACGCTATAGTACTTGTAGTAAAGCTAGTTATAATTCAAGAACATGTCAAGATGTTATTATTGTACAACCTTTAATAGATCTACAATTAGTTTAATTTAATTTTATTCGTTGTTGTTGTTTAATATTAATTCTATGTACGAAGGTAGTAAAAAGTGACCGAGGTACTGATATGACTGGGGTACTGATAAACCACGTTAACAGATTCATCATTCACGTGTTCTGACGGTGCAATCGTGAATTCTTACACTCCGCACGTGTGGAACCGGCACCCACTACAGGAATCCCCCCAGTAGTTGCTCCAAGCGGGGTTCGTAACAACAAGGGGCAGTTATAGGTACTCTAGGGAAGAGAGAAAATAGCATCCTTGAAGCAGTTATCAGGCTAATGAATAACATTATCAGAGGGGATAGAAATCTCTGGAAAGGTCCCGTTAGCTAAACGATCCAACTTGTCCACCGATTTACCCTTAAGACAAAACGCAAAGAAAGTATCTATAAACTCCAATTCAATCTTCAACAATCTCTTTCCAGCAATTGTACCAGATTGGTTCCTTAGCTGAGCCGGAAATGCTTCTCCAAGAAGATCTCGAAGTATAGGAATATCCATAAACCCAATATGTTCCGTTCCATTTACTACAAACTCCCGACGAAAGCCCCTTAAATGATTCCAGAATGTATTTACTGTGCTATCATTATATGTAAGGTAGTCCTGAGCGCGAAGTTGTAGAAATGGCCTATCGAGTCCTGATTCTGCCACGGTTCCGTAGATACCTCCGTCAAAATTAGCGCCACAATCAAATGTTGAGGAATTCGCCATTGTCTGTGCAGCTGTAGCACCGCCCAGAGAGTGTCCAAAGATGCCAGTTCGATTGCTGTGGAACGCACTCCCGGAAGATTTAAATCCCGGTATTTGCGATAAGATGGTGGAGTTTTTAAAGGCCCTCGCAAGGAACTCGAAGTCTGCTACACGAACTTCTACCAAGCCGGCCATTTTGCTAGGGAAGCCATCAAGGACCGAAGGCGGCATTTCAACAAAGTTCCCGTTTGGATACACCGATATAAGCGCATCGTAGGGGTGGTCTGGTGCAACGATAATCCAGCCTTGACTTGCCAGGTTTTCGAACTGTGCTCTGTACATAAAACGTGACCCACCCAATCCATGGCTAAAAAAGAGTATCGGAAAGCTGCTGTTCATGATAGGTGCTTTATGATAGGATTGCGTGACAATTCCTAATATTTCTGAAGAATTGCCAAGCCAGATACCGAGAGCCGCAGCCGTTTTAGAAGAAGTAAAGTAAGGTGCAAAGCTGTAATTCCCAGACTCGACAGCAGTCTTAGATGTCGGGTAATAGACAGAGACCATAATATCCCGAAACTGAGGACTTGGTGCAAATGGGTCGATGCGCGATTCGTCGATAAGCTCCAGGCTGACAGTTCCAACTGGATAACGACCAGTGACATTGGGAAGCTGGATCCCCACAACCCCAATTGCTGCGATCAACAGACTAGGAACAGCAAAGGATAACATATTAGACGCTTTTATTGGTATTTTAAAAGAGGTTTATCAGAGAGTTTAAAAACCATCTGGTCGAACATGGCTTGGTTCTTATACAACACAATCTGGGTGGGGTACAGTGCTGACTGCCGCAGCCGAGAATGCTTAAATTGATTTATGCAAGAAACACGTCTTCTTTGACATAAATGGGCTGTAACTAAGGTCATAATCATCAATGAAAGTGCCGATTTACCATTTTAACCTATTGAGCCATCCCAATCCTAGAAGAGGTGGCGATGACCAACTTAATACAAGGTATGCGCGACCGAGAGAGAAGAGCCAGCGCCAAATCGTGAGCCCACCATTGATTTCGGCTTGATTGGTGGGACTGGTAGTGGAGGCAAGCTTTACAAAATAAAGTCGAAAACCTACTCTGTCTATCCAATTGTCTCCAAAATAGAAGGTAGTATGACACCAAACCGTTTCTTGAAATTTGAGAGAAATTGATATCAAGATAATCAGAGTCATCTCTTCCAGTGCCCCGGCGTACGAATCAATTCCATCCAACCTTTACTATCCACAGCTTCTTTCTTCAATTCTACAGTCTGGTGAATCTCGACGTATTCAAACTCGTCYATTGCATCTCTGCTAGCGTGGTATTTGGTTGATTTGGCCGTCGCTTCCTCGTTCTTTCCTTTGCTTATCAACCATTTTGGAGATCCAGGAATGAAATAGAGGATAGAATCTGGGTGCCTGGAGACACCCATCAGCTTCGAGTGTATGGACTCGCCGGAATCGTTTGACTTCTTTCCTTGCCCAAAAGGGTGCGCATGTGCTAAGAGCGTTTTTCAAGCTTTCAAACCAGAGGAGTACAAAATATATATCGTACTGTCTTGTATCTTTGATAGCTTGATCAAGTTCACTGAAATTGAATTGCCCTTCAATTCGCTCGATCACTCCCAGGTGTTGATGTTTGCAGCTTTCATATTGGGCCATACTGATTGCATAAAGCTAGCAGCATTGCTCAGAGAGGAAGCATGAGGTTCGCCAGCAAGCATTAGGAATGAATGGTTTGCCATGGATAACGAGTTGTGATGATATATTAGTTGGTCGTAGGTTGTCGGTTCACGATAAACCTAGGTTATTCGTATTGGCCGGTTTACCCTGGATACTGGACTCCTCACGTTGATTAGAAAGAAGGATGGAGGCAGCTGGAGAACCCTTATGGGGTTCTGGCTGCCTGACTAACTAGGCTCTCATGCGTGGCACGTGATTATTGTACCAACATAGGTGAAGAATCGATATATTTGAGWAGTTGTTAATAYCACCCATGGCTGTATGAAGATTGCGTACTCAAACTTACTATATTCTCCCTGTCTCTAGGGAGAAGATGAAAGTGATATTACGTTTGGATTTTCTAATGAGTCTAGAAATACACATTAGCATAGTAAACTTTTCTTAAATTTTCATCGAAGCAACATCGCAGGATCGTGTGACAACTGTTCCAAGAACCTTGGGTCGCCTTATTTCGACATCTCAACCGATGGTCAAGATATTTCTTTCGAGCCGAGACAGTATAATTGGAGATATTGCCACTTGCCAAACATTAAATATGGATTGCGAAGAGGCTCGTGCGGATATATCTCTTTATGGGAAAGAAATGATAGAGGAAAAKATTGAGGAGGGCGAGCTCAACGAGAAAATAGTTTTCAAGACCAAGGTGCAAAAAAAAGACGATGTTCCCAAGATGGATGGAGTTTTTCGAGGTTGATTTGCAGTCACGAATGGCGGCAAGCTTGGTAGCTGTCGTGTACAGTTCGGACTTTCTAGGGTATGCCCGAATTGATGTCCAGTAGGTTGACCCATTTAAAATACAGGAATTTAATTACCTATTAAGTAGCGGGAGTGGGGAACTTAGGCTTCGACTCATTTTCAAACCAGATTACATCACTCGACAACATCTACGCTAGGAGATCTTGCTTTGCAATTGAAAAACTCCGGCTTTATTTACGGAGAAGTCGTAGTCTACACGTAGAATAACAGCTTTGCGATTAATATACCATTAATTGATTGTCTCGYATTGAAGGCATTTTAACTTTTAAGGAAAAATTAAAATTCTTATATTCTACGAAACTTAGAAACGGCTTTCTTATTGTAGGATCAGAAATCAAGGAATCAAATTTTACTTCTATGTCAGGCATTTATACCACTGGCCATCCATCCGTCCAACTTAAAACATTCCATCCAAACGCGTAATCAGCATCGGCAAGTCCAACGTTAGTATCTGCATAGTGGTAATAGAGTACGAGCCCATGGGTAGTACTGGTAAACACACCCCTAGTTTGTGTTAGACAGTCTACCAAGAGGGGACAAAAACCTACTGTCCACCAGGACCGTAAATATAATCGTGACTTTTGAGTAAAGTTGATCCACCACTAGATGTAGCTGCTTTGCCATCTTTGTCGACAAAGCCGCCAGTAGCCGATGTAGAACGGGCCATCATAATCGAGTACTCATCGCCAGCASCAGGTTTCGTCCTGGTTGTATCGTCAGCTTGGTCTCAAGCAGGAGTGTCAACGTACGTTTGATAATTGCAGCAGATACCGTGACTCCACAGCAAATAGTAGTATCCATTATAGTAGAACATGTAGGAGCCTTCGCATGGGTGGTCTCCAGCTGCATCATATTCAATATTATAGGCCGAAGATGCAGCAGTTGACGTCAGAGATGAGCTCATCTTCACCTGATATATATCGCCCCAGAAGGAACCGAAGTTGAGATATGGGGTATTCGCGACGACAATCAAGTTGGGGTCGACAGCATTGTATGACTCTGCAGATGTGCTTGACACTCTAGCCGATCCATGGTCGGTCCTATCAATGATTTAGTGCTTCTTACGACAAAGAAGAACAAAAGAGGAAATTAATTATCCTCTTATCAAACAGGAACATAATTCAAGGGAGCAGTTGGCTCACCAGCTTCCTACGTCCATTGTAGTGCTGGTAGCAACTCCTATTGCACTAGTTTGGGAACCGAAGGTAGAAACCGCGTAGTAAAGATAGTACGTTCCACCTACAAGGTGAATATCTGGTGCCTACAGCATCCCRGTTAGCTGTATTCTGCTTGGATATTCGTTCGTTCGCCTTACCCATGGATCATGATTGCCAGAATTGTCGATGGAGCTTCCATCTGGTAGGACATATCCTTGTATGGTCCATGGTCCCGCCAGAGATGACGCAGTTGCGTATTGGATACCCGTTCCAGTATTAAATTTGAAATAGACACCATCGCTCTCTCGCTGAATAACAGCTGGATCATGCGCCCAGCAGTAACCAGAACAAGCCCCAGGATTAGAATAAGCTTGAACCGCGGCCCCCGCCATGAGAATAGTCACTAAAATAGACCCAAATAGCTGTAACATAATGCAAAGGTATGATAAGTGCTGATGTAGAGAAACAGGGTCTGAGAATAGTTTTCTCTCATAGAGAAGGAGGCTGATTAAAATCGCTCGAAGAGTTCCATTTCTTGGACATCACCTGCTTCTATCGGAATAAAGATTCAACAGACCAGGTAGGAAGCAGAATCTCTTTGATCAGACGATGTGATTTGTAGCTTTCAGAGTCGTGGAATAATTTCTACCTCGGTAGTGAATTTTACTGTTACTGGGATCTACACTACCTCCATTGTAGCATATGCTCGCGAAAGGTGGATCGATGCCACGGGAAAGAAGAAAAGTTTTTTTTTTACATATGTAAAGTAGACTTTCGACTACAGCTTTTTATCACCAGGGATTCCGGTCAAGTCTTATAATGCTATTCGATTACAATTCTATGACCTGCAGCGTTCAAAGGGGTAAACAAATTAGATCCATAGTACATAGCCGCGAGATATCGTCTAAGTATATATATTACATATAGCTTAGATTGTATTTAAATAATCTACAATCCAATCCAACATTTATCGCCACTTCTTGTTCTACGGACCTCGCAATTAGGAGAAGCTGCTGTTTGTGGATTTGACGTTCCATGAAACTCTGGATAGAACAGAGAATCCACAAATAGAAGTTTTTTCTACAGTAGGAAAAAGCTAGGTCAAATGGCCGTGAAGAGCACAGTTTGAGGTAAAATATTTTGCTCCAATCGCAAGTAATGTTCGACATTGATGCGTAACGTAGTAATTAAATAGTAGGCTATATTAGGTATGGCTAATTGCGGAGAGAGAAATGCCGTTTGAATGAGAAACCCTTGGCGCTTACTTCCCCGCATCAGTATAAACCTTGCCTTATTTATTCTACTTTTATTTTCTGCTTCTGATCGCCCCCAAAGAAATTCGTCCACTTGTCACGCACGAGATCAGTAACAGGGCAGACAGATCCATATATTTTTTACAAAATTCAGAAGCTAACAAGCCATCTCACTCCACATATGCATTGACCTCTCCTCCAATACAATGTATCGCGCGCTGCAATACGTCATGCCTAGACATGAAAGGGCTGAGCGACTTGGCGTCTGGCAGCTGTGCCATTGCCCACCTGCTGGACTGGAATGCAACCTCCAAATGGTCCAGCATCCGAAGGGTTGACAACCTTGATCATACAAACATTACTTTGACCGGCAACTGTTCCAGTGCACACTGTTCCTGCTGGAATCTCAACTGCAAATGGCTGTTTAATGTTAACTACGTTCTTTCAACCAAATTCCGTACTCACAAAATCCTCGTTGATATTGGTCGCTCTCTTACTCAATCCAGCACGGACCATAAGATCCTCCCACCTCTTGCTGTTCTTCTTGATGTTACCATTGTTTCCGGGAACTTGCTTGGTGACTTTGGCCTTGATGGCTTTCGAAAAATCACCTTGCCCAGTCGTATCCACTAAAGCGGTAAGAGGTCCAGCACCATCTGATGTGACAATGTGATATGTTCCTGAAATAGAAGCTTTATCGGTGCCGATCTGGGGAAGAGTGCTGCCTGACAGAACCATAGCGGCTTTCACACCGGACTCGGCTTTGTTTTTCCCTCCCGCCTAAACAATTAGTGAACGCCGATGAATCAGAAAGATAGAACATACCTCGGTTTCTCCACAATTGTTGTTGCCCACGTTGAATGTTGTGGTATCGATCTCTGTCTTCGAATTTGGTCCAGCACCAGGAACAACTGCTCCCTTGATACCTAGTGCAGTCCCATTTCCACCTTGATCTCCCTTGACAACCGCAATCTTACCATGAGCTGATACAAAAGGTGTAGCCAATAGAAGGGCAAGAATAAGGGACTTTGGGGCGATCATGGTTGCAGTTGTATGAAACGTTTAAAAGAAAAGTTTTGGAATGAATGTAGGTCTTCAAGGCCTGCTTGAAGATTGAAGATAGAGATGAAAGTTTTCTTGATGATGAGGAGTTGAATTGACATTGAAGAGGGCATCATTTATAAGAATCGCGAACAGAGATCCGAGAATACATGAATGTAAGCGCTCTTGGCAAAGCTTCAAACAAATCTCAAGTTCCAAAGCGAGTCTCACCAAGTCTGAGTTCGTTGTTGAGTTTGCAGGTTTGGAGCTAAGAATCCTCCTGAATGGCCGCGGGATTGAAGGTGCGGTGAACCCGTGACTTTCGAGGCTCAAATAGGGTTCGTTTGGGTCATGGTGTTCCAAGCTTTATCCTGACTATCCCAATAGACCCGCCCATGGAATAAGACGAGTAATAGATGCAGGGCTAGGCCTCTGTTGATTGGAGACGAGACAAAGATTCTTGAAGCTCGGGACTCGCCTGTGGTCGTTCCTGTGGCCCTTCCCGAGCCGTATTGAGGTATTTCGGGCTGAAACGATTGTACTGTGACAGCTATACTATTCCATCATTATGACTGAGAAAAGTGTGAAATTATATTTGATATTAATTCGATCGTAATCGACGACAAAGTCAGATGAACTCAATATCGCGATACAGCAGGGAGATGGATTCACCAACCTTTGGTGGGGAAAAATAAGCAAATGAGTAATCAGGAAAAACATTGTGCGAAAAAGGACATAGTTTCACGAGCAGGAGTCGATTGGAATAATTCTTGCCAACTGAAACGATTGAAGTTTCTGGCCACTGGCCGCCGACCTGGCCGCGAAGCTGGTCGCGCTTGATGGAGAAGCGCTTCCACCACACTGTCAACATAAGCGCTTCTAAATATCTAAATATGCGACAATGCCAGCCCTTCAGAGCTAAAGTTTCAGACTCCGGCTGCTGAGGGAGCACCAAGGAGCTTTTGAGGCTTTGAGTGACGCCACTCAGGTAAGATCTTACATGACTCCATCAACAACCATGGTTTAAGCGCGAAAAGCCAACATGAATCGTAGCTTGAAGGCTTTCAAGCTGATCGATCCTGGCAACTTCAAACATCAGAGAAAAAGAAATGCAAAAAGGATTTCAGGGAAGATAAGAAGTGGAACAGTTGGACGAAGGGGAGGGAAAGGAAAGCAAAAGCGGTGGCAGAATCCTCGAGGACTAACCGAGATCCCGTAGTAAAGCCGGTCCCGCAGTAAAGCCGCATCAAAAATCGACGCGTTTATTTGCAAGCTCCAGAACAACAAATGCTCTAAAAAT
>QYAI01000036.1:0-195240 GCA_003988855.1 Arachnopeziza araneosa | reverse complement strand
TTGCAATTCCATATTTTGCAATTGTGTTCTGCACAAGCCGAAACCAAGCTCGTATAATCTCAGGATCTTCAGATTTAGCTCTCTGGTAGTCGTACTTTCGATTATATCGTGATTCGATCTCAGGGCGTCGACTTATAAAGCGAGAGACTCACAGCTTGCCTAGTTGAGGTCGTACGCTATCTGAGTTCTGAACGCGTTCTGCAAGCAATAACTCGGCTATCTGGCGAACTAAGGCTTGCGTAGGAGGTATGCCACGTGTATCGAGATCTAATATCCACTCTACGAGCGCGTTTTCTTCTGTCAAGGTAATTTTTTGTTGTGGAGAGGTAAAATCGGCTCGAGAGGGTCTTCCCAGGCTTCTTCGATATAGAGTCGATTGAGGAACGTCGTACGCACGTGCAGCCGCAAATAAACTTCGAAATTGGCCTGATTGATAGGCATGAAGGGCTAGCACAACTCGGCCTTTAGTTTGGGCCATTTGGAGCTATAGTTGTGGAGCAATTCGTGTTTGAATTCAAGAATGAGGGGTGGTGGCAGGGATTCCTAGTCGCGTAGTGATATTAGTCACTTAGTGATAAACTACGTTACTCTTAAAGCTCTCGATAAGCTCGATAGTATAGAGTACCCAAATTATTAATTAATTGCTACTAAATATAGCTGTACCGAGTTTAAAATCGACAGGACGACCTTTAGTCGAAGGCATCGCAAGATCCAAACTTCTCGAGCTACCTATATCAGTACGAAGCGCAGGCTTTTTAGTGATGAAGCAGAGCTTGTTTTAGTCTCTCACATCAATAAATACACGGATAAAGGTATTCCTCCTACCTCTGCTAAAGTGCAAAACTTCGTTTAAGAAATAGTAGGCTATAATGTCGACAAAAACTAGGTCGGACGATTCGTTAAAAGGCATTCTTCTCTTCGTTCTGGATACCTTAAGAACTTAGAACACGCTCGAACTAAAGCTAAATTCGAACCGAACTTTAAGCTGTTTTATACTTTAGTAAGCTTCTCTTAATGTGTTAAAACTTTGTACTAATCTAGTGCGGGGTAGCTAGCTGCTTGCATTGAAAAACATCGAATTCTTCCTTCGAATATGTATAGCTAGGATGAAAAGAAGTTTTTGATAGGAATTGCCGCTCGAACGAAGAGAGTTATGAGTAAAGAAGCCTACGAATCTGGCAGGAGGACTCAAGCTAGTCAAGATAGCTTCCGGAAGTTTATTTCTTTGTTGGCTTGCATATGCGCAGATATGACAGCTCTTCCTCCGAGCTTGATTTATACTGGTACTTTACACGATTTAAATGACAACTGGACTACGGATATAAGACTAGTGTAGTGGGGTTCTAGGGTGCATGACATTTTTCGGTCATTTCGCTAGTGGAAGCAGGTGTTGAAGACTCTCTATAAAGGTCCTACTAAGCACCTACACAGCAAGGAACACACACAAGAGAAGATTCATAGAGTACGGAATACAGACAACAGCAGAAGATTCATGAGCATTGATCATACGGATTTTATTGACTGATATTCTTTTCTTACTGATTCATTGATTTATCTACTTATTCATTGCTTGTTGTTTACACTGCTTTCTGGTCTTTCGAACACACGGTTTTTGCTTCAGGTTCTTGCTTCAGTTGTTCTTCCGAAATATGCATATCGAGAGTCAGCTGGAAGCTAACGAGATTCTTATTTTATTGGCTGCTCCTCCTACCCTCGTACACTACTTACAACTAAAAGACTTCGCCAGATATCTCATGCATACAAGAAAGAAGAAGCAAAAACAGAGAGGCTATTTAAAAGAGTAGTCTCTGCTAATCTACAGCTCCAAAGCCAGCTTTCTCTCGAGCAGAGTACGAATAAATCCTTCCTCGAAGCTTTAAAGATGCAGTCTAAAAAAAGTAAAAGAAGAAAAGCTCTTAATCTTCTCGGCGAAGAATCTTACGAGAAGCCAGAGTTCTTTTCTCCTGCTCGAATCGTACGAGCGCATATGTTCCAAGCTGAAAAGCAAGCAAGAGAGGATGCCGAAGAGCAGCAGAAGAAGGAAAGAAAAGCTAGTGCTGCCCAAGCTAAAAAAGCAAAAGAAGAGGCTTAGCTTGCAGCTAGAATCCAGAAGCAAATTGCTTTATACGTTCGACAAGAGAAGCTTGCTAAAGAAGCGATTGAGAAGGCTGAGAAGTTAGCAGAGCGGATTCGGAAGCAAGAAGCAAAAGCTGCTGCTGCGGAAGCTCGAGAGACTGCTCGAGCACTAAAACTACAGCTCTTGCTAGTTAAAAATCGACCAGAATTGCCGAAAGCAGCTTATAAAGTCTTAGAAGTTGATTTTAATAGGTTGACAATAGAAGCAGATATAGAGAGGTCTTCAGGGCAAGGTGGGGTCAATTCTACAAGAAGGGCGACTCGAACTCGAAATACCCAGCTTCCTAGTCGATTTATTTCTTAGATATTCTAGTATATCATTTTCGAACTTCTCTTCATGATATTTTTAAAACACCATAAATATATACAAGTGATTGAATTTTACTTGATTTAATCGTCTTACCGGTCGCAGTAAGAATGCTATGCGAGATTTCGCTCCACTTAGTATTTTCCTATTTTAAAGATGAATAGACTCACACGTGTTTGATACACGATTGCTATCAACCCGAATTGATATGCACATCGAACCGATAAATGTAGCCCGAACCTCGTAAACAAATAAAGTCCAATAGGTGACATGGGTGTGACGATGACGGAAAAGATGGGGTAGAAGTTGGTTGAGATTTTATAATACTCTGCGTGCAGACATGAAGAAGGAAAGTCCAAATATTAAAGACGGAATGAGGGATAGGAGGTGGGAAACGAAATCAAACCAAAAAAATAAATACACCGGAAAACGAATTGGACTCACACCCTCACACTTCAGAAGACCGCTATTGAGGGTATCATTCGTATGTACAGTTTAATCGCTGAAATTTTGCTTGAGCTAATTTAGACCAAACCAACTTCTTACTGTATTTCTCGTAGGGTGTGAGGTACCTCTGGTGTCTTCTTCCAAATTCCTTCATCATTATTCATTACTTTCTTCCCCAGCGGTGACTTGTCCCGCACTCGATTTCTATCATCGCTGGTTCCATTGATGAGCAATTCCGGTGTATTTTCAATTCCTCTACCAGCGTCATTGCTCTTCCTACCACTACCAAGCGGTGTCTTTGCAAGTAATTCCTTTCCTTTTCCGCTAACCAGCCCGCTTGTTTCTCCTTTTCGTACACGTACCCCACCGTTAACACCGTTTGGGCCGTTTGGTTCTCCCAAAACGTCTTCCTCTTCAAATCTTTCGACAGTTTCTTCTTGATCTAGTTGCCTTCTATCTTCCACTGTACTTTTACCTCCAAACACCCTTCTTAGTTCAGCGCATGCTTCGCTGTAGCACTTATCCGCGGATTTGGGGAACTTGATTGGATTTGGCTTTTTGTCAAATGCATGTGGAACGCCTAGGATGAGTCCTCCATGGACAGTCTTCCCGATAGTTGGTCCAGCCAGCCTCTCACCGAATGCTACACCCTCTGCGTTGAGCATGTCATATTCGCAGGTATAAAGGACAATATCCTCAGGATACGAATCTTTGAGTAAGCCATCAGAAGCTGCTGCTGGAGATAGGTATGGGTCAGTGAGATCAATCATATCTGCCGGATGTATATATGATTCATCAAACAGGTTGGTTAGCATAGGAGGTAGGTTTTTTTCTGGTGCAGGGTTTGTGTGCCTTTTATCTGCGCGAGATATTCGGAAATCAGTTGGTGGGTAGAAGGATACGATTGCACGGAGGGTTAGATCAGGGACTTTGTGGTCGATTTCTAACTCGGTCGGTTCGAGATCTGATAGTTTCAAAACAGAATTTGTTGAGCTTACGGTCCGAACGGCCGTGGGGCGTGGTAAATCTAGGAGATTCGCGTTGGAAGCTGAAGGCGTGCCTTTATAGATTCCATCGCGGAGGGAGCGCTTCCCAGCGTTTTGTTTGAGATCGTGCAACATCAGAGGCACAGTGAAGGCAAAATTTCCACCAGCAGAGAACCCCGAGAGAGCCATTCGGTGCGGATCGAGGCGAAGTTCTTCAGCGTGTGCAGCTAGATAAATAAGTGCGTCGGTTCCATCTTCAACTCCAACCGAGAAAGGATATTCTGGAGCCAATCGATACTCGACGGATACAAGAACAGCATCTACATCGTGGATGACAGTGCTTGCCCATCTTGCATCATCAGTCCCTGTACCTAAAGTGAAACCTCCACCGTGGAAATTGACAACACAAGGGAATCGTTCTTCATCAGGACTCGTCGAGTATGATTCGGGCAGGTAGAAGACAAGTTTGAATGTCCCTCCACGGCGGGAGAGTCGAGATGGTATGACGACTTTGAAATTGGGGCGAGGAGGTTTGGGTTCTGCGAAGTGGTGGAACTTCATGCCAACGGCCATCAAGGCCCGCCATATTGGAGCTTTCATGTAGAGGATCCAGCGAGCATGCATGCAGTATGCTCATAAAAGTTTTAGAAGAGCAGGAAGGGTGGAGGGGAGAGATCTCAGTATATGATGATGTCTCCAAGGCCCGCCCGATTGATCTGTCAACCCACATGAAGAATGACTGACTATTGGCAGTATTGATTGGAGTACGTAGACATCAGGGGCTCAGTAAGCTGGGTGCATCCCGAATACGGGATTGGTGCATCTGGGTTGTTTGAGGAGGCGATTGGGTGAATCTTGGAAAGAATTGGGATTTCTTGCCATCCTGCAGCTGCAACAGTGGCAGCGAAGCCAGGGGATGGATTGCCCTGGAGGAAGACGTCATTGATTCTAGGATGCCCGGGTTCTTGCATGACGGCCGTAATGTCAAGGCTGAAAGAGTTTGTGCCTTGTAGCCACAATTACAAGGCTGAACATCAACCGTGTTGAGCGGCAGAAATGCCGGGGGAGGTTACAGTAGGGAAGGGAAGGGTTAACGTGGCTTGGAGCTAGTGGTGGGCGCTTTTGCCTTGGCTTTCGAAATTCTGAAACATGACGTTGAATCTCAAAAAATAGCTCACCTGCCTCTGTTCTTCTTATAGTTGGACACGCAGAAGAATTGCCATGGCCAACGTCCCGTTCCAAGTCTATCAATCGCAGCGAACCATAGACAATTATGCGTAGTAGTTGAGCGGAGGTGTGCTCCTTGGTTCCAGACTGTCGCAAAAGAGCAGAGGTTCCTGAGCAAGGCAAATGATAGATCAAATCTATCGCCCATTCGAAGCCATGGGGGCTTTGTTTCACTATGACATCACAGCTCGAAAATTACCGGCAATGCAACGCTTGGATCACGGTCGTCCTCGCACCACCACCACCACCACCACCACCACCACTACCGCTCAATTAACAAAACCTCTCTTCCACCACCACCCTTCTCCTTCTCACTAATCCAACCTTTTCCCCCTTCTTGTCCTCATTGACTCACCTTTCGGGCTTGGCTGCATTGTTCCACCGTTCTCCGCGAATTCCGCTGTTCCGCGGGCCTGTGTGCTTGTTGACAAATATTATTCAGCTTCGTGCATTTTCCATTGCCGGATAGCTACAAAACCACCGCACCGCCCTCGTTTTCTCCTCTTTCTTGTACACACCGCGAAAATGTCGTTCCTAAAGAAACCCTTCCGAAAATTCAAGGAGATTGGCACTGGATCAAGTGGCAATACTTCCACAGACTCGGTGCCTCCTGGTACACCCAGTAAGGTGGAGGGCGTTAACGGGTCTTCCACTCCAGTCAACGGATCCTCAACTCCACAATCTGCTTCAAATGGAAATACACTCAAGGAGAAGCTCAATGGCTTAACCATCAAAGATGATCCGGCGGCCGACGACCGGCAGAAAAGTCGCGAAGCTTCCCGGGACGAGAAGAAAAGACGCAGTTTAGACAGAGACCGACTGAAGCAAGAAACCAAGAAGCGGGAGTCTTTGGCTAGAATTGAGGATGAGAGATTCATCAAAGAAGGTCCCCCGGAGCTCACAAAACTCTACAGACCTTTTAGTATGAATATGAGTAAGAAATGGCATCATGAGAACCGGATTTTGTTTAAGAATATCAATTACCAAGGTAAGCAAGAATTCTACGGTTCTTCCGCTCTGCTGACTTGCCCAGAACTGGACGGCGAAATTCTCACATTCAGAGCTCGAATCCACACCCTGCGCCGTATGAGTGCAAAGCTCGTCTTCATCGTCTTCCGCCAGCAGACTATCACCATTCAAGGTGTTCTGCAAAGCTTCAAGCAACCAGAAGATCTGCAAAGTATGTAACTCATGCGATTGCAAATTCGTACTAATCATTTTGCAGAAGGAGAAGATAACTCCGGAACCATTTCCGAGAATATGGTACGAAGTGTTGAACATTACCCTAGCGAAACAATCGTGGTCGTCCACGCAAAACTACGAAAAGCTCCAAAGCGAGTTAAGAATGCCACAGTTCATGATTATGAATTGGAGGTATACGAGGTGCACAAGGTTGGGGATTTGACTGAGCATGTTCCGTTTACAGTCTATGATGCGGAAAATATCAACAGAGACAAAGAAGATCTGGAGGGCGAGGAAGACGATGATTCTGGATCTTTCGGAATGTTCTCCGGTGATGACACAACACCTGGGGATAGTCCTCGACAGTCTACAGATATTTCTCGAGTATCTGTAGACAAGAGCCGATTCTCTCCCACTTCACCTCTCAAAAGTAGCATGGGGTCTAAAGATCAATTAGCAAGTCGAAGTAGGTCAACTTCTTCTCCGTCAAAATATCTCTAAAAATATACAGGTACTATGGATGTTTTCCGTCAGCAACGCTCACTACCCCAAAGAATCCGCCTTAACAATCGTATTGTCGATCTCCGTACCGGTTCCTCTCAGTCCATTTTCCGCATTCAATCCGGTATCTGTAACCTGTTTCGCTCTTATCTTGATGCCCAGGGTTTTATTGAAATCCACACTCCAAAGCTTCAAGGAGGTGCCACAGAATCTGGAGCTTCGGTATTCGAAGTCAACTACTTTGGTCGTCCTGCATTCCTTGCTCAGTCTCCTCAATTGGCCAAACAGATGTCCATTGCTGCCGACTTTGAGCGCGTGTACGAGATTGGCCCAGTTTTCAGAGCCGAGGATTCAAATACCCCGAGGCATTTAACAGAATACACGGGTTTAGATCTTGAGATGGCTTTAGAAGAACATTACCACGAAGCGTTGACACTTATCGACGGAATGTTCAAGAACTTGTGGCAAGGGATTTATGATCGATACCAAACGGAAATTGATTTGATCTCACATTTTTACCCTCATGAAAAGGTTCAGTGGCTGGAAGTAACACCCCGAATTCCATTCTCGGAAGGAGTGCAAATGCTCAAAGATGACGGTTGGGTGGATGATGATGGTAATCCTGCTAATGAGTATGAGGATCTTCCTACTGCCGGAGAGAAACGACTGGGTGCATTGGTCAAGGAGAAATACAAGACGGACTATTACATTCTAGACAAATTCCCGGCTTCAGCACGACCTTTCTACACCATGCCTGATCCAACTGACAAGCGGATCACCAATTCTTTCGACATTTTCATGCGTGGACAAGAAATCTTGAGCGGAGGCCAACGTATTCACGATGCCAAATTTTTGGAAAAGAGAATGAAAGAATTAGGCGTCAAGCCTGAATCAATGCCAGAGTATATCGAAGGATTCCGTTGGGGTGCACCACCTCACGCAGGATGTGGTATTGGTCTTGAACGCCTGACATTCCTCTTCCTAAATCTGGGTAACATCCGACTGGCTTCTCTGTTCCCTCGTGACCCTAAATCGCTCCCGGCGAAACCACCAACTCTGGCTCTCCGCCATGAAGATGCCTCAACTGTCAATCCACCATGGGAGCACCCCGAGTTCTCTGAGCAGTATCTTGGCAAGAGTGAGGTGGAGCGCCTCCAACCCTTGGAGAAACTGATTGCCAATTATGGTGATGCAGCAAATACATCTTGGTTGGACGACCGGTACCATGTATACCGTCATCCTTCCACCGGTGCAGCACAAGGTTATGTGATCCACAATAACTTTGCAATTGCAGTTGGCGAACCCCTCTGTGACAAGTCACAATATCACCAAATTGTCAGTGCATATCTGCAGTTCCTGAAGGACGAATATAAAAACATGAAGCCTCTATGGATGATTGTTGGTGATGGAATTGAAGAATACCTTGGCGAGAAATTTTCATGGCGAACTCTTGCCTGTATTGCCGAAGAGCGTTGCGATCCTCGAAACAACAATCCTGCAGCCAAAGACAAAGATCTCGCGCGCAAACTTCGTCACGCTGAAAGCGAAGGTGTGAAGGAAAATACGATCCCATTCAATGAGTCAGTTCCCGACGAGCTGAAGCAAAAGATCGATGCTAGAATTCAAGATTGGCATAAGGGAAGAAAGGGAACCCAAGTACATCTCACTCAGATTAGACCTTGGATTGACGAGGAGCATAGAAGATACTTCTACAGTCAAACAAGTGATGGAACAATCCATGCGATTGTGGTCTTGCACCAGCTGAGCCCAGTGAATGGTTATCAGATCAAGTTTTCTCTGGAGTTTCCCAACGCACCATCTGGTACTATCGAGAGTTTGATTCTTTACGCAATGAAAGGGATCGCCGCGGCGGATCCAGAAGCCAAACAAGTTACTTTTGGCACAGGGGCTATGCCTACTATGCAAGGTGGCCGTAATCTTGGGAAGACAAGGGTCAGGGCTTTGAAGAAAGCATATGAAGGTATCAACCGGCAATTCAAACTTACCAACAAGTCAGAATTTAGAGAGAAGATGGGTGTCAGAAATGATCCTGTCTATGTGTGCTACCCACGTGGTGGGTTAGGAGCAGGTGGAATTTCAGCGATCATGGGCTTCTTGAAAGAAGAAGGTTGAGCGAAGTCTGCAGCATGATCATAAAGAGCGGGTAGCGGGAAATAGACAGAGACTTGGACATTTTGTACAGGGAGCAATTGCGATTTGTGAAGAATGGGGCCTTATACCAATTGCGCGTATGATATTGTTGGTCTTTCCATTTGGTTCTGATTGCGTGGAGCGAGTTGGCATAAATCACGGCATACCAAAATGAGTTTGTTTCCTCTCTTTCTCTCGTTATCTCTGATACTGGAAATAATTGGTGGTTTCGAATCAAATTAATAACTTTTCTTTTTCTGAGTCTTCGTCGCTAGCTAGGTACCTCCGCTCGTCGCCGCTAATGAAGAGTTCTAATTCTAATGTCAATCTTTCCCTACTTCATTGCTCTGAAGTAAATGCAATCGGAAGAGTTAGGCATGGTATGTTTCTTGCGGCATCAGAGGCGGTATATCACGAGTATTTATGAGAAGTGGGGAGAGGAGAGGCGGGAGGGTTGTATTGTTTGGGATGGGGGTTGCTGTTATCTTGAGGCTGGTTACCACGGTACAGCAGAGGCTAGCGGCGGAGGTGGAGTTTGATGCGCAGCCGTCGACCGGTGGCGGGTGTGAGCGTGGGTGGTCTGGAATCACCTGGCTGGGAGGAGTACTTGGAGCGATGCTGGCCGGATCGCAAGCTTGTGGGAGTGAGGGTGCTTCATCAACAACGTCCTCTTCTCATCCCCAGCCAAAAGTTTTCCTCGTCTCGATCACTGTCTCTGGTCGCCTCGACACATTTATGAGTTCACACTTTTTATATTTCTTCCACCTCGCATTCCTTGATTATCGTTTCCTCAATTTTCAAACTATTTGAGATGCAGAGGGGAAGGGGGGTTTTTTTTTACCATCGATGCCTTGTTAATTCTCTCATTATCTCTCACATCTTAAGCAAGTATCAACTTATAAGTTTGTCTGGATCGGTCCACACTACGTCAAGCGACGAGTGACGGTAGACACTAAGCCCTGTCACCTATTTTAAACAAATGGTGTCTCAAACACTCTGAGGGTTTTATGTTCATCTCATCATGTTCTGGTCGGAGTAGTAGGGCTCAGTAGGCCGTTCTTCTCTTGATCCATGCTCTGTCTGTCTCATCCCAAACCCCCAAGCCCTCGAAGCGAAGCTTTGAATAAACATTGAGTTGAAACAAAAACTTCTGAAATTCGTCATTGGAGTCGAGGGCAGATGTACCGGAACATGAGAAAATCTTACGCCATTATGAGCTGCGTGTGATTTCTGGAATGTTGGACTAGCAGTCGATGCAGTGACCAAATTCTACTTTCCTTCTTCATTTTTTTCAACAAAAACAACCAAGTTCTAGGTTTCAGAGGCCTTACAAGCCGGAAATATTAAATCTCCGAGTTTTCAGGCGTTTCCGTAGCACAGGAGAATATTTCGGGTTAAGTTGAGAGCTTGCTTCTACTTGGACAGAGCACAAATAGCTGATGAGTAGAACACTCGGTTACGAAAAAACTTCAAACAAGAAGAATCAAACCGCGATTGAACCGTAGAGGGTTTTTGGTAGATTTGTATCTCCATGAAAGCCCTGTGTCGCCAGGTGGAACGACTGCTGCCAAAGTTTTAAGGACTCGACTCAGTAGGAAACACTGGATAGCGCATTTATCCAGGACGGCACAGAAAAACAAACCCATTCCGTTAGAAGTCGACGGGATTAGGATGGAGTGTCGGAGATTTTGCAGACGCAAGCTGGAAAATCATCCGGGTGTTTAGAGGTGGGCTGACTCTGGTGAGACTCAAGATAACGAGTGCATGGTGCAATCATTCGATGTATCAGTGAAGACATGAGAGGAAGATGCTAAGAATACTCGCTCGTTCTCTGCGAGATAGTGAGGGTGAGGAATCATTGATGATCACGGTCGGAAGTCGGGAGCATTATGGGCACAGACTCCTGCAGCGCGCGCTGAAACGTTAGCGAGCGACAGGCTTACGCCTTTCAGCACCTTCAAACCGACTTCTCGGTTTCATCTGTTTTCCACTGCTACTCCCCAACGCCACACTTGCTGATGTCAAGGCGCATTCTGGGAATGGGGTCCGACCTTGGGCCCAGTTCCCGTCCCGAGGAACCGTCTGTCGCAGCTGGAGCTTTGCTTGGCCTCCACGAGCTGCCCCAAACACGGGGGGATGATCTGAATGATTGATTGCCGCGCTGCATAGGGCAACGGGTTTCAGAGGATGCACACTGCGTGGCTGCTCGTTATTATCCTGTCACTTCCTCACAGTTCGTGTCGAAATGTCAAATCATCGTTGATTTAGTTTTCCATCGCCGTGTGCTCGACTTCTGTCACCTCAAGGCAGGCCCTCATTCTTTTCTTCTTCGAGCCGGTTCTCTCTTTTTTTAATCCTTTCTTTATTCAAGATGAAGTTGAGTCTTTTTCGTCGCGTTGCGGATAATGGAGAAGAGTTGCGCCCGAAGATGATCAGGAGTTTGGAGGGAAGAAATTCGAGTCCGGGTGGGTTACTCGGAGGGGAAGGCGGAGGAGTCGACAGTCTTATTCCATCCATATCGGCTTCTCTCGACCTCGGAGAGGATACTGCTGCTACAACGACGGAGGCTCCAGCTTCAACGGTAAGTCTAATTGTGGGTCTACCTGAAAGTACTGATCGGACATAGAGCGAAATCCCATCACCAATAGCAACTTCCGCGGCACCTTCAGATACACCAGCACCACCTGCCTCGCCTATCACATCATCAGCTCCATCTCCTATTTCGGTCCCTCCAGTCGTTATCACCTCTGCTAGCTCTGAGGCTCCGGTTCCAACCACTACAAGCATTCCAGCAATCGTCGAATCGACCACTGCACAAGAAACAGCTCCACCTGCAGCTGCCACAACGCAGGCCGTAGATACACCAGATCCCGCTACAAGTCAAGTAGCACCTCCACCAGACACTCTTTCAGCTACACCAGAACCAAGTTCATCTGAGACGCCTGCTCCAGTTCTGGATACTGTGACTCCTCCACCTGCTTCAGAAACACCACCACCTGCTTCGGAAACTCCTCCACCAGCTTCGGAAACTCCTCTACCTTCTTCAGAAACTCCTCCACCAGCTTCGGAAACTCCTCTACCTTCTTCAGAAACTCCTCCACCGGCTTCAGAAACCCCCCCACCTGCTTCAGAAACTCCTCTACCTTCTTCAGAAACCCCCCCACCTGCTTCCGACACTCCTCTACCTTCTTCAGAAACTCCCCCAACTGCTTCAGGAACTCCTCTACCATCCTCAGAAATTTCTCTACCTGCTTCAGAAACTGCTCTACCTTCCTCGGATACTCCTTTGCCTCCTTCTGAAACTCCTCCACCATCCTCAGAAACCGCCTCACCAGCTTCTGTTGAGGCTCCACCACCAACTTCCTCAGTTGGCTCATTGGTCAGCCCTACAGCAATCGGAATTTTCCCTCCAGCCAGCACCTCAGCTGATTCGAGTGATGTCTCAGGCAACCCCATCGTTATTTCAACATCACCTCCCGGACCTCTCTCAACCACCTTGATCCCCCTTTCTTCCGGTTTTCTCACGTCTGTCATCCCGACCAATTTCTCTCCAGCTGCGGACACCCTTCCTACAGCTACAGCAGGAGGATCTCAAGCTGGGATCAATGCAGGAGGTAATTCAGGAAGCAATTCAGGGAGTGGTTCAGACAGTGGTACTGGAGGTACTATGAACGGCGGTTCTGGTACTGGCGCCAATACCATCTCGCAAACGCAAGGTTCAGGATCCAAATCAACCACAGTTATCACCGTTACAGCTTCAGTTGGTAAGTTCAATTCGCTTTTCCCTTTCAACCCAAACTAACCTGAATAGTCGGATCCCTCCTCCTTTTGACCGCCATCGTCTTCCTCATCCGCCGCATCCTGCGCAAACGCCGTCTCGGGAAAGCTGAATCTCCACCATCTTCACCTCTCCTCAATGGTCTCGACACGAGTCTCCCTTCCGGTATAACACGCAGCATGAGTCAGCGCTCAGGAAACCCAAAGGAAGGCGAGTTCTGGCCGTTTAGACCGGCTATGTTGAATGGCACCAGAATGGAGGATGAGAAGTTTCGGGAGGAAGAGCAGAGGAGCCGGCAGTATATGATGCCCGAGCCAAGTCCATTGCTCGGTGTTCATACTCCGAGGGAGAATCGGTTCAAGTTGTTTCCTGATACGAGCTAGTGGTCGTGGGAGGGGAGGGAATGAATGAACAAGGGATGGCTGTGGAGAACTAGGATGAAATTTGAAAGTTGATGTGCATATTGGGAATGGTATCTAGAATGGTAATCCAAAGAATATGGACTGGGCACGGAACCTTTATCTTACGGCACTTAAATTTCATATTTTATGTCCCGAATTGACATCACATACTTTGTCTGTGAGTCTCGCCGATTTCGTCATGTCAATGACGTAAGGCCAATAACACTTCTGATTATAAATAGCTATATATACATTATACATATAATATTATTCAAAACATCACCACCACCCTCACCACTCACCACTAACCACGACTATCTCCTCAGCCACCATGCTCGCCCTAACAGGCTGCACGGGAAAAGTAGGAGGAGCAACCCTCTCCGCGCTCCTCCAGCACAACCTCCTCCCCCCCTCCTCCCTCGTGATCCTCTCCTCCACGCCCTCATCTCCCTCCCTCATCCCGTACCAAGACCTCGGCATCATCGTGCGACCATTCAACTACACCAGCCCATCCCCGTCCTCGTTCAGCCACTGCACCAGCCTCTTCCTCGTCTCATCCCGCAGCATCGCGCTCGATTTCCACGCCGCCCCGCCCGGCCACGGCCGCGAGAAGCACCACATAGCCGCCATCAACGCGGCCGTGGAGGCGGGCGTGCAGCGCATCTACTACACCTCGCTCGCGTTCGGGTCCGGGTCGCTGGCCGGTGTCATGCGTGCGCATCTGCGCACCGAGGCGTACCTGGCTGGGTTGGCAGCGGTGGGGGTCAAGAGTACGGTTTTGAGGCAGGGGCTGTACAATGAATCGTGGCCGCTGTATCTAGGGTATTACGATCTGAAGAGTGATGAGAGAGAGGAGATTGTGCTGGCTGGCAATGGCAGGGTTGCTTGGACGGCGATTGGTGATCTGGGAGTGGCTAATGCCGTGGTACTTGCGGATAGCAGCGCGAAATGGGAGGGGAAGACGGTCTATCTTTCGAATACGAGGAATGCGAGGAGTCTGGTGGAGATGGCGAGGTTGGTGGGAGAATTAAAGGGGAGGCGGTTGGTGGTGAAGATTGTCGGTAGGAGAGAGTATGAGGATTATTATGTGGAGAGAGGGAAAACGAGAGAGAGTGTTGAGTGGTGGTCAGGTGCTTACCATGCTTTGGAAAATGGTGAGTGTGACGTTAAGGATAGGACGCTGGAAGAGTTGTTGGAGAGGATGGGTGTCCAGCCGAAGCCTGTAGAAGACACTCTAAAGAAGATGCTGAGTGGATGAGATAGTCGTCGCCTTGTGCTTCTGCTAGCTGCAGCTTGATATAATAAGGTAGGTTGGTTATCAAATAGGAAAAATATGCTATCGGAAATTTCAACTATTGTTAGCCAAGATGGGGGACGGACTGAAAGGGTATACTGCGTTAGGTCGAAATACCGAGTCAGTTACCGCAAATACTGGGGCTGCCTTCAGTGATTATCTAGAATTAGAATAGCTATAGTTTAGGTATAAATCACCATATCGTCATGGATCTCGTCACGAAAAGATTTCCCGTCTCAGACGATCGTGGTCTCAAACAAACCAAACATCCGCTGCCACCTGTGTCCATTCCCACCACTGGCTTTTGCCGGGTCGGTTTCTTCTACTACAATACCATACTGTCGGATGCAACATGTAAATGCTTTGTTCTTGGGTTTCAGCTCCGTTTTCGATTTCGAATCGTTTGCAGTCCCACTTTCAGCCAACGTATTTGCATCATGTTCTGATAGAGCTTCGGCGTTTGACCTCCGCGCTTTTGAAGGTGCTCGATAGTCATTCTCCTCGTCACTATCGACATCTGGCTGGGCTCCCGGTTTACGAGGAGGTGAGGCGCCCGAGATATCAGATTCCATGGTTGAAGCCGGTGGGTCATTCTTTGGTAACGATTTTGATTTCTGCTCTTCAAGATCTCCCCACAAATGGAAAAGTTTCTCTTTTACTTTATCGAGTAGATCTGGATCGTCTCGAAGACTATATGCGTCAAATATGGTGGAAAAGAGGAGCCTTATCACTTACTTTGCAGCATCTTCATCGATGCCCAGAAGACCTTGAGCAGCATGATTTCCGACCATCAACCACATTCTTTCATTAGCAGTTTTGCTGGAAGCGTCAACTACATGGAGAGCGAATCTCCATTCCCATTTTTTCTGCACCGATCTTCTCCCGCTTTTTTTGTACAACATATTGTCATCGGTGTCAGTGTCTTCGCCGCCACTATAATCCGATAAAATATCCATATCATTTGGACGACGTCCCACGGCGAAATCTTCCACTCTGTCGGGAAAATAATCAACGACTCGGACATGTGCTCGGTATTTGTGGTTAGTGAAAGGAGAGACCGGACCTCGAAGGTCCTGAGGAAGGAGAAGCTGCTGTGGTTCAAGAATAGCTTTGAGAGCTACAATTGGAATGTCTGAGAATCCGCACCGAACTATCCGTAAAGTAAGCAGGAGATCTTTGGACCGAATGATGACAAACCGTTCTCATTCAAGGCAAGTTTTTCAGCAGCTTGTACAGCGGATTCGGAGATTTTCTTGTTTTGCTCCGCTCTTGCTAACTTCCGACGCATTTTGCTGTTTAGCCTTAGAGGATCGGGACCTTCATGCTTACGCTTTTCTCCTTTCTTTTGTTTGTATTTGTCCCACCAGTCTCGTTTCCGTCCTACAGCCTCTTTCCATCGTAGATAATTTGGCGATTCCGAATACTCAGTATTCTTCATGATGCTGACTTGGATCTTGCCTTCGTTGGCATTCCGATCTTCTCGAAGTTTACCTTCCAGTTTGTTGCCATTATTGTCGTGACTTATACGCACGTTTTGCAAGAAAAGCCAATCTCCAACACTGACTTTTTGTTGTATGAAATCTGCATGTGGACTCCAAACATTAATGAGCATGGAGAGCTTGCCATATGGGCCAGACCACTTATCGCTATCTGGCTTGCTCTTAATATAGCCACGTCCATCATCATCATCTTCTTCCTTTTGATCTTGCTTACAAACATAATCAAAGAAGTTGGTGTTGGCTGTATAGTCTGTGAGATACACTTCCATCGGATTGTTGTTCTGACCGTAAATACGAACAACTTCTCCAATCAGATCGCAGAAATCCTCGGATCTAACATCTTTGAGGGCTTTAAATTTTTCTCTTCGGTTCATTGCTGTGTCTGCCTGTTCAGTCTTACAAGCGAATTCTTGCTCAGTAGGTAGAGACATTTCTTTTACTGAATTGGCTTTTGTCACGTAAGCCTGCTCTTCTGGACCAGGATATACAAGTTGCTTCTTTTCTGATTGTGATATTGAATACGACCGCCATTTTAAATCGGGAAGTGTTGCAATGAAAAAAGAAGTGCTAAAGTGAGAAAGGAGGGATATACATCCACTCTTTTTCTGAACCTGCCATTGATTAGCCTAATTATATTAGTTTAATCATCTTTTGTTACTTTGGCTTGTCGTATGAGGATGACATCCGCCACCTTTATGGAGGGTTTAGTTGGTAATTTTCCCTCTTGTTTAGCGAAAAGTGCAAACTCGAACTCTGATCGTTCATGTTGGATTGAGAGGTCTTTGATTCTAATCTTGCACATCCAATCTAAAGCTCAGGTTAGCAGAAATAAAAACGTCCTCAATAACGTTTACCTTTTCCATTTATTACTGGAATTGGTGGCAGCCAATCAGTAATGAAGCCAATGACATTGACAAATTTTCCAATCAACTTTTCACTTTCTTTGATTTCTCTGATGGACATGAAGCCTTTAGGAAAGCTTGGCGATGCTTGAGAGCTGTCCATGTTGACGAGCAAGCCACTGGAGTGGGAAGTTGAGTTCCCTACTTTATTGCAAAAAGAATTGAACTTGGACGAATTCGCAGTAGTCCTCGTGCAAGAGACTATGCATGATGTACTCCTCAACCAAGAAATTCCGTGAACTTCCAGCAGCCTTTGTTTCCGATATTGAACGCGTTCAAAGGAGACGCGACAGCGCTAATGGATTGACCCCACTTACTAAGTCTTCGCTTAAATCACGTGCGTCCCGCATTTGGGACCGCCTCATTGAGCTTCGTTCAATCCCACCTCCGCCTTCATCCTCGCATTACTTCAACCCACCACAACACCATCGCCAAGTCCTAATCAATCGTGATTAGCAGACTTGCGCAAATTACGAGCTCTCGTACAAGCGAACACCAAAACTGCAACCATGGCTGAACGTTACATCCCGGAGCATCGACGAACTCAGTTCAAGGCGAAGAACACCTTCAAGCCAGAAGAGTTGCGAAGACGTCGTGAGGAACAACAAGTTGAGATTCGAAAAGCTAAACGAGAGGAGAATCTAGCAAAGAGAAGAGGTATTGCAGGTGCCGACGGTTCTCGTCCTGGTGCTTCTCTAGGCGCTGAGCCTGATAGTGACGATGATACTGCTCCCACGGAGAGCCAGGTAAGTGAAGCGCATGTCTTTCCTTTTGGCGCATCTGCGCACTATGCAGCGCATACATCTTAAGGCTAGGCAATAGACATAGACCTTTTGGTAACCTGCCTGTGGTCTGTTTACTTTCCCTTGGTGGGGTACCGGCTAGCGAATTAATATTTTCGCTTGTTACCCGGAGAGCGATGACCTTTCATGGACCCGTTCTCCAAGAAATCTATAAGTTATGATCTGCTATTGGTCAAAAATATTCTTCTGTTCATATCGATATGCTGACCTTATACTTTTTTTCAGTTGAACGAAGATCTTCCTCAGATGGTTCAAGGTGTCTTTTCCGATCAAATCGACCTTCAGATTCAAGCTACAACCAAATTCCGAAAACTACTTTCTAAAGAAAGAAATCCACCTATCGAAGAAGTTATAAAAACTGGGGTTGTTAGTCGTTTTGTTACATTCCTTCGATCTCCTCATACCCTCGTTCAGTTCGAGGCCGCCTGGGCTCTTACAAATATTGCTTCAGGGTCTGCACAACAAACACAAGTGGTCATTGAGGCTGGTGCCGTCCCGATATTTGTTGAATTGCTTGGTAGCCATGAACCGGATGTTCGGGAACAGGCCGTTTGGGCGTTGGGAAATATCGCCGGTGACAGTCCATCATGCAGAGATTACGTTTTGAGCTGTGGTGCTCTTAAGCCTCTTCTAAACCTCCTGGGTGACAGTCGCAAACTGAGCATGCTTCGCAATGCCACCTGGACACTTAGTAACTTCTGCCGTGGCAAGACCCCTCAACCTGATTGGAACACCGTAAGAACTCTGTTTCTTTAATTAAACCCAATGATAAGCTCACATTTCCAGCAGATCCTGCCTGCGCTGCCTGTTTTGGCCAAGCTCGTCTATTCTCTTGACGATGAAGTTTTAATTGACGCTTGCTGGGCTATCTCATACCTATCAGATGGTGCCAATGATAAGATTCAAGCTGTTATTGAAGCCGGTATTCCTCGTCGCCTTGTTGAACTGCTCACCCACGCATCAACTTCTGTCCAAACTCCTGCTCTTCGATCTGTTGGCAACATTGTCACTGGTGATGATGTTCAGACTCAAGTCATTATCAATTGTGGTGCTCTCCCTGCCCTTCTTTCTCTGCTAAGCTCCGGGAAAGACGGTATCCGAAAGGAGGCATGCTGGACCATCTCCAACATCACTGCCGGTAACTCTACTCAGATCCAAGCAGTTATCGATGCCAACATTATCCCACCTTTGATCCATCTTCTTTCCAACGGTGACTTGAAGACCAGGAAAGAAGCTTGTTGGGCTATTTCTAATGCGACTTCTGGTGGCCTCCAAAAGCCAGATCAGATCCGCTATTTGGTTAATCAAGGTTGCATCAAGCCATTGTGCGATCTCCTTGCGTGCCCAGACAACAAGATCATTCAAGTTGCTCTTGATGGTCTCGAGAACATTCTCAAAGTCGGAGAGATGGACAAGGATGCTGCTGGTGAGGGACAAGAGAGCATCAATCGTTATGCATTGTTCATTGAGGAGTGCCATGGTATGGAGAAGATTCACGACTGCCAAACCAATGCAAACGAAGAGATCTACATGAAGGCGTATAATATGATCGAGAAGTACTTCTCTGATGAAGAAGATGCTGAAAATGAGATTGCTCCTCCCACCGAAGGACAGGGCGGCTCATTCGGTTTTGGTACCAACGGTCCTCAGAGTGGTGCAGGCTTCAACTTTGCCAGTGCCAACGGAGATTCGATGGATATGTAAATGCCCTGCACAAAACTACCTTCTATGGCCTAGCTAGCATATGTCAGGCTCTATGACCAGTCTAAATTTGCAGCACAATAATCAAAAATTGCCCACAACCCGAGCCGATTCCATTCGGACATCATCTTCCCCATACGATCCCCTGCATAAGCAAATCCCTATTACGAAAGACGCCCCAAATTCCGGATGTGACAAACGATTAGCGAAAGATTCACCGTCATGTAATTTCTTTGTTCTGTTATCGACCCCCGACACATCACCGGCGTTCTTTTGAGATTTCCGACCTTGAATGAGGCATGGTAGCTTGAAAGCTCCTGATCCCCGAGGAACTGAAGTGGAAGTATTTAGTTTGAGTGTGGTAGCTTTAAAGCTCCCACTCAGGTGGCGATGATAATTGATTGAGGAGGAGGTTGGGCATAGCGTTGGCTGTGAGTTAGAGCCTTTGATGATCAATGAAGAATCATCGAAATTATATGAATTATCTGATATATTACCACTGGAATATTTCATGTGACCAATTCGAGTCTCATTCTACTTCGGTATAAACTGATATGCAACAAGCGTGATCTCATGACTCATAAGTCATGCTCTGCCATGATCCTAAGCAGTAATTTCCGCTCCTTTACTCACATTTTTATCCTTATACATGCCTAGATAGGTAGCCCTCAACCGACTCATCAAATGCTCATCCGCAGTCATAGCGTCCACCTTCCCCACATCTCCATTCCTCTCCTTCCCCAACACCTCAATCCTCCTACTCGGCACAGGTTCCAACACCGTGCTGCCGAGTGGGTGGCCAAAATAGGCTATACTATAACGATCCAGATCGAACGGATTGGCGCTTATGGAAGCTGGAGAGGGAGCAGGGAAAACAACCCGATGCACAGTCGATTTGAAGAGGTTGTTCGTCCAGTGGGAGAGTAAATCTCCGATGTTGATCAGTATCGGTGGGGAGGGGTCGGTTTCTGTACCAGGTGGGAAGACGGGGACCGGTGTCCAGGGTGCGGCGGAACTGTAGTCTTTGGTTGCGGAAGAGGTGGTGGTTGAGGGAGGGATGATTTCGAGGCCAGGTTGGCCGGGGCGTTGGAAGAGGAGAGTTATGGAACCATAGTCGGAGTGCGCTCCTGCGCGGATGTCGACAGTGGGATTGTAGTCGCTGGTGGCGGGGAGGGGCGGGTAGTGCAAAAGGCGAAGGGTGCAGCCGCTTGGCCCGGAACCTCTGTGGCGGGAGGAGAACCTGGTTGTATAGTATGAGTCAAGTTGGAGAATGCTTGAGGATGTGGATGGTAAGAGATTAATGGTTCATAGACAGTTACATACCAATCGGAGCCGCCGGCCGATTCGTCAATCTAGAGATGGGATTAGATCTAGGAATAGAAAAGGACGAGAGAAGTAGATTACCTGGAGGCCAATGGCAAACAGAGTTAGTACTTTTAGCATGAGATTGTGGCAAGATGTTTGGAATTCTGCGATCTCAGATACGTGGTTGGTGAAGCTTGGAGGGAGAGGTTGTTGGGGTTCTCCGTCCTTGAATTCGCTGAGGTTCATGGCCCTAACATGTGTGAGCAGAGAGAAGCGGAAAACCCGGGTATTCAATACTCTTTGAAGTCTCCAATCTGAGAAATGTTATTTATGCTGGTTTGATAGGTTCTGGGATTACACAAACTCTTTGATTCTTGGTATCTAGTGTTTCAGCATGCATTGCCACCCATCCTCTGTTCTGTGACTTGTGAGCAGCTATAAAGATGCGTCAGGAACAAGTATACATTTTCCTGGATTTTGCATGGCTTTTTCTCTTCAATGGGAGACAGAAAGAAGTGTTTGGACTAGGAGAATGTTAATGAACAGAAAGTGAAACAGAGGGAAGTGTGTTACAAGAGCAAACATGTTATCAATGGCCTCGACAGAGATGTCCCTCCCCTGATTTTTCACGTAGACAAAGCCATATGTTGCAGCTGCATCGACCAACTGCTTTGCAACTTCGGCTTCTGGCAGGGATCCAGATATGTCGATAACAGGAATGATCTCTTTCGATACAGTCATTGTGCAATTTGCAGAGGATGTTTTGAGATGAGACAAGCGAGGAAGAAAACAATGAGAAGGAAGCTCGAGAGTAAGCGCAGAAGCAACTAGAGGAGATGAGAGGAAGTAGATATAACTTAGACACTAAGTTAACTTAGGAAGGGTCTGGATAAGTCAGCCGGAGGAGGCCGATTCTAACTTAACTTACTCTAAATGTGAAGAGGCAAGCCACATGTGGCGCTTAGTATCCACGATGGTCCGAGCACCTTGACGAGGCTCTGCCACAAGCTGGAGCTCTAAACTACCAAGTTCCACAATCCGTAACCTTCACCTTCATATATCTAGCACGAGCAGTCGCATTGCCATCTTTCAATTGCGCACAAAACCCCTATCCCACAATCCTCTCTACGTCTCTCTACTATCTAACCAAGTTGTTTTGCGCATATTGACCCTTCCTTCCTCCCTCACAGGTTGCATCTCCCACATCTCGACTGCGAAGCTGTCACTTGCTTGACCGTTCCTGCCATTTACAATTCAGCTGCGTGGCATTCACAACTTCTGGAAAGAACCATCTTGAATATAAATTACGCGAGCCTTGCCTTCGCCTACCTTTACGATGCCTTGTAAGTTACAATTATTTTCTTCATTTCTTCCAGCCTCACTGTCACCATCCCTCCCCGCGCAAAATGTCGCGCGACGACGCCCTTTACAGCGGACCCGATGGTCCATACAATATCACCGAGTACTTGGACTCTGTTCCAACTCCAATGCGCCAGCGCGGACACACTATTGCCGCACAGTCTCGCAACAATCCGTTCTCGACGGCGATAACCTACCGCGCACAGCAGATCCCTCGATCTGATACCCTACCTTATGCCCGACTGGCAACTCAGCATCCCCACACTTCGATCTATGACGGTCAAGCGTCATGGGAAACTGCCACCTTCTATCCAAACCAAGGGTTATCTGCGAATCACGACAATCATTTACCTACTGGTAATGAAAATGGAAATGGCGAGCTGCCAACGTACTACTACAACGATGATATGGGAGGGGTCCTATCTAGAGGACAGCGCCCTACCTCTCCACTTCCCTCAAATCCGTGGGCTTCCGTCTCGGCCACCGCAGGAGACGGCTTAAGTCCCACAGCTTACACTTTACCACCACAAATACCACCACAAATACCACCCCAAATACCACCCGGCTACTATCCGGTACCCTTTCTGCCTGGAACGGTACTGGGCCACGACTCTACTATGGCCTCACCTTTTAATAGATTTGGTGCATATATTGGCTATGCGTCGCACCAGCCTGTGTCAAATTCTGGAAGTGATGCAACAATGACGATGGATACTACCCGTTGGCAAGAGTTACAATACGAATCGGGGAATGTTCCGGAACCACTGGACGCAAACTGGAATAATTCGCAACACTACTTGTACACAACTATCATGGAGAGCCTGGGCAACAACCTTGATTTTGAAGAAACTGTGGCTCAGCTTGTGGATGATACTGACTTTGACAAAGTGAATGACCCAGACTTCTCTCTTGGATACAAGACGAACATGTTAGTTATCACAACCACACATCCACATCCGTCATTTACTGACAGTCTACATAGCCAACCCACACCACTATCCGAGTTCAAAGATGCTGTCGTTGGAGTTGAAGCCACCGCCTACCTACAAAACTTGATTGAAGAGGGAGCAGCTCATGAACCTTTACTAGCGGCACTCGGTGGGGACCCTATCGGGTTGAAATATCATATCGAAAATGAGTTGGACAAATGGAAGGAGAATGGAATCAGACCCTTTTTTGTATTTGATGGCCAATCAATCGTCGGAAAAGATGAACTAGCCCTACGCAACGCTAGGAGTTCTCTCCTCAAGACACAATCCGCGTGGTCTTTATACGGTGACCATCACCCGGACGGCGCCGTAAAGGCCTTTGGATCTTCAGGTATGATTCTCTTGCCTTCTGATTACCAGTTGCTCACCGTCCACAGGCTCAGTTCGAGTTCAAGACTTATACCGAGTTCTACAAGAAGTCCTTGCTGAGCGGGATATGGAATTCATTATTGCTCCGTTTAGTGCATGTGCTCAGGTACACCTCATCTAACTCTTTCAAGAATGATAAACTAACAGAACAGCTCATTTACCTTTTATATTTGGATGTGAAAGGTGCACACATCATCGACACCGTGATGGGCTCGAAAGAGTTGCTCTTATACGATAAAACCGCAGAATCTATGCTCATCCACCCACCCACTGCTGATGACTGGGATAACAAATCATTTCGCGGGATCTTTAGGTCAGAAGCGATTGAGAAACTTGGAGTGACCTCTGAAATGCTTGATGATGCACTCCTTATGGTTGGTACTTCATTCCTCCCTCCCTTTCCGCCACTTCTCCAAATTGAGAGCATTATCTCTGTCCAACCCTTCACTCTCGTCGATGCCATCAACCTCCTTCGAACATCAGAAAAATCTGTTACCAGCACATGTGCAGCCTTCCAAGATATCCTTGAAAAACGGGATCCGAAGTGGTTGGACAAATATCGAAAAGCAAAGATGGGTGTCAAGCATGCCATTATCGTTCAAGAAAATGGTACCATTATCAGCCGAGACTATGACAACCTGACCGGCGACAACAACGAATATCTTGGGCTTCAGCTTCCACCAGAACTCTATTTCTATCTCTCAAAAGCCTTGATTGGACCAAGAATCATGAATTATTTCATCTCTCTTGAATCCGTCGTCTTCCCAACGCTTGACGGTGTCGATTCGGAAGAGTACAAATATCTTGTCACTGAATCATTGATACCTCTGAAGGAAATGACTACGGCATTAATCGCTAGTCGCATTCATCGTGTGTTTCAAAATAAAAACATTACGATCAAGTATTGGTTTGACGACAAGCTTTCCCGTCGTCTGGAGCATAAGAACATACTGTCAGTGCCCGATTCGAAAGCTGATACCTGGAAAGTTTTAGATCCAGAGCTCAAGACGGTAGAGAAGGCCCTGAATGTAAGCGCTGGAAGTCTCTCGTTTGCAACTCTCGCACTCCAAGAAAAGGATTTTCCATCCAAGACCAAGGACTCGAGGAATGGTAAGGAAAAAGTCTATCTTAATTCGACACCAGAAATACTCTCCAGTGCTCTTTGGCGACTCCTGCATCTTCGAGGTTACATCAATGATAAGCATGAATTGACAAGTTGGGGTAAGGCTCTAGCAGTCACCCTGAAATCTGTTGATCCGATCAGCAAACAATACAAGGATATTCATCAAGTTGAGGAAGCAGCATTCCTAGCATTCGAGCTCATTCGATTCGAGAACCTAAACTCCAAGCATCGGCATCCGGAGCTGATCGGTGGGCCCCTTCGTGGTTCTGAGGAAGACAAGGCGAATTGCATCCTTATTGGCCGTACTGCATGTCTACTCAAGCTCAGACACAAGAACGTTGGGTACACTGGGCCTCTCAGCAAGAACTTCTTGGCATATCATTCACTCGTGAAGGCTGTTCGAGAAACCGATCGAGACTTGGTTGAAGGTATTGTCGCATCTATGCTCTTAAGTGATCAAATCGATCGGACAAAGAGCCGAAACTATGGTGAATTAGGTCGCAGGTATGTTTACTTGAAGTTTAAATGAACAGGTGCTAATACTCTTTGTGAAGCTTGCCCTTCTCCAAAGCGATCAACACCATATTCGGCATTGCTGTCACTACATATCTCGATGACTTCCTCAAGCCTGAATGGACCGCGGAAGAACGAACCTCGAACAAGGCTCATTACGCCGAGAAATTTGTTCCACACAGCGTCGACTTCGTAGAGGATCTTGATGTCGCTTTCAAGTTCTTCGATGCAGTCTATGCGGGTGTCAAGACCCTCTCAACCGCCGAGCTTCCAGAGGCTGAACGACAAGCTTGGGATGGTGCTAAGGCTTATTTGGAGAGGCGAAGATAAAAGTTTGTAGGGTTGGGCGGGATTGATTTTCCACGCTTCTTTGATGTCTTGAAGCCTTGGGCTTGATTCTCAAGATTTAATCCCTTGTTTCGGAGAGATCAGGCAGATAGCCTCGTTACTAATTGTGGCGTAGCAAAGCAAAATAAATCTCGCCAACCAATCTATTAGTCTCTTCTAAAGTCTTGTGAGATCTCGTAAAATGAAGTGCTCTACTAATCCATCTCATATAATTCACCATGCCTCTAATTAACCGTCAAAAAATTTATCAGATACTGCATACCCCTTATTTGATATATACTACCCTCTGACCCAAGTTGTATTTCTGCGATTGCTAACGATAAGCCTTACTAACTGCTATAACGAAGATTAGAAAAATGCATTCTTAAGGACAGCCACTCACAGGGCCAGGCAGTAGGAAAGAAATGCTTTCTAATATGTTTCAGTTACTTCTCAACTATAGGATACTAGAATCGGTTGATCAGTGACACGCACGAAGATGTTATGAAGTAATAGCAATCTACTGAACGGGCATTACCCTCGGCCCTTGCTTGGCATTACTCATCCCCCCGTTCTCTTCTCTCCTTGCCAGCCCGGTCAGTGGAGGGAAAAAGAGGTGGGAACTGATTTTTCTGAAGACATGATCGGTGAGGGATGAGAGAGCAGTGGTTGGAGGTTGGTGGTCGGGAGTTGATGGGGGCTGTAGGACAGCACGAAGGGGGGGGGAAGTATGGTGATTGGAAACGCGGTGAGGGAATGCGTAGGCTAGGTATGACGGGGTGGAAGGAAGTGAGGGGCAGAAGGTGAGAAAATGGAAAAGAATGGTCAGATGTGCGAGAATATGAGATGTGTGGCGAAATGATAGGTCTGGTGTCGGCACCGCACTGGCCGTACTATTGCGAATTTTCAAGACGGATGGTTCAAAAAAGATGATTGACATCTGCGATTGCCTTGCGGTGAGAGAGATCTACATTATCATAACTGGATCCTGTACAAGATGCAGTTTGTTGTTACGAGTTCCTCTCTTTTCGAGGGCGCTGCTTGTTCTTGCCCGCAGCTTTTGTAACGATCGCGAGTTGGACAGCGCAACAAATATGAGCAGAAGGAGTAAGAGATGAGATGATAAGCGACATTTAAGGAGAGAAAGAGGGAGCAACGAAAAATGAAGACCCGAAAAGGACCGAAATGAAGCAGCGCCAGCCACCAATTTTGAGGTCTGGAAATAGATTTCGGATGAAAGTTGACACGCTGTGTGGGACTAAGACAGTTTGTTGGTGGCTGCGCTGTGTGACGTTTTTTTGTCGGTCTGTGAGTTCGCATGGGAGGAAGCGCCGCGTGGTGTGGCGTTGGACTTGTCACCTCTGGCCGAGATGCGGGGACCAGGCTTGCCAGGCTTGCCAGGCTATCCAAGTTCGATGGAGAGTCCGAAGCTTCATAAGTACACTTCGAAATTGTTTGTACTAAGTATGGCACTGATCAAAGACAAAGAATCATGTCACCTCCTTGAGCAGAGAAAGGCGGACGCTTCAATGAGAAAGCTGGATATCTTAGTGCTTGTTAGTGCAAGCAAGATCAGCTAGAAACTCGATGGGGAATAGTCTGGAAGTGCTGTTTTAATTGTACCCACTAAACGGTTTCCTTGGTTCATCGACGGGAGATTTTCGGTTACGTCTTGTCTTTTTTGGTGGGAAGCTCGAGATCCGATGTTCAGTTTGTAAGATGGAGTCGTTCATCGGACTCTTTGCCGCTTTCGAGTTGTCCAAAGATACGACCCAGGGGGGGTGCTTCAGGATAATGGCATCATGAGTACGGTAGGATTGATAAGGTCGAACTTTGCCGCCGACGAGGTTGAAGTTCTGTGAAGAAGGAAGATAACCGGCGACCCCTCTTTATCGTTACATTGAGAATCCTTTTGGCATCAAGGCCGGAGTGAAAGGGCTATTGTTTTGCTGAGTCTTCCTCTTCAAAGGTCCAAGTGTACCTGAAATGTACCTGCATGGTGGGGCTCTGTGATGAGCAGCACGAATCAGTTTGGTCGCCAGCCCAAGGAGAAATGGGTTAAAGTCACAACACCCACGAGAGTATAAAGAATGATTGGGCGAGCCATCCAGCACAGACAAGTCCGACCTGTGGCTTTGACAATCGGCAATGTATGCTCGGACCTGGTGGAAAATCGATTGCGCAAAGGTTAGAGTAGCGGCCTGTGCGCGAACTCGATTTGCAGCGCCAAGACTCACCCGACACACAGACCATCTGTTGACTCTCCGCATCGCTACACCACAACATATGCGGATGGCTGATGAACTTCTTAGTCTGCACTCACTGTTACTCAAGCCCTCAGATGTTTCGAGTTGAACTGCGCACGCTTGTGCATCGGCAATTCTCCGCAGTTAAACATCAAAGCGGGACGGAGGTGCTTCTCCAATTGGACAATCAGATGACTCTCCTTGAGCAAATCATAGAAAGTAAAGTCGATCAATCCATGGGTGATTCGGAAGATAAGCCACGGGGAGGTGGGAGAGGGCTGAAACCACCAGACTTTTCCCGGAGAGATAAGTGATTGATCAATCAAAGAAAGATATAAGTCTGGTATCTCCCCAACTTTGCCTCTTCTCCTGAGTTGGCAACCCCGTTTTTTCTTGCACTCCTATCGCCCAATATGAAGTTTCCAAGCTGGCTTGAGTGGTACAAGAAACCATCTTACGTTGACGTGAACGAATATGCAAACCTCATCAACCAAAGAACAGGAGCTAGCTCAAGGGCTGGCTCAAGAGCTTCGAGTCCCGCTCCTCGTCGGGCCAGTTGTGATGTCCCATCGAAGCTGGGCCTCGAAAGGATCATGAAGAATAGGACTTGTATGCATTGCTGGTTCATGCCAGTTCACCATGGCTAACCTAAGTACAGGCAGTCCTATGTCACTATATGACTTTTATATGTACTTAAAGCACATTGAACATTCGGCTGAGAACCTAGAGTTCTATGTTTGGTTCAAGAACTACGAAGCCGGTCGCTTGACGGCTTTCCCAGAAATGCCACAAGCACCTTCTCCACTCTACGAAAAGTTCGGCTCAAAGTCAGATGATGGGTCCGAATCAAGCTTGAAGAAGAAAGAAAGCATCGATGATAAGATGTCGCAGGCCACTACCGCCGAGGTAGAGGCGCAAGAGTTCGATTTCAGCTTTGAAGATTGTAAGGCCAATACTCAACCAAGTTTGATATCCATACTGACTCTTATTAGCTGAGATATACGAACGCATTTCCGCGTTTGTTAGCCCGGGCAATGCATGTGGCAGCAACGCTTGTTCCCCCTCAACGCCAAAGTACAAGCGGCCATTTTCCATCGCGCACAAGATTGAGGGTGGCAATCTCGAACTTGCTATCCCGAGATCATCAAGTGAAATAGAGAGCGCTCAGCGTGCCGAACTTGACACTATCAAGACTCTGTTCCTGGTTCCTGGCGCACCCAAGGAGTTGAATATCCCAGCGCCGATGCGCATCAAGGTCCTCAAAGCGCTGGAGACTTCGACTGATGCAAAGAACTTGGCGCCTGTCGCTGAACACTGCTGGATCCTTCTCAAGTCTTGCTCTCATAGGAATTTTGTCCGCCTAGGAGTTTCAAACGGAACATTCGAGACAGTCTGCATGGCTACCGGACTTGGAATCGTGCTAACTGTGGCTGGCATCCTCTCCATGCTTGTCCTCGCCTTCTTCTCACCAGGCTTCAGACAATCCTCTCGCTGGAGAGGCGTTGGTATCTGGCCCATGTGGAGCATAGGCGTTGGTCTTATCCTGTCCGGTCTCAGAGGTTCTTGTTTCTTCTTGCTCCTCTTCTCCCGTCGACAACCTCTTCCATGGGAACATTTCGATGAAGAAACAAAGGTTGCTGCGCCAAGATTGAGGATAATCCGATTCTTCTCAAAACTGATGATCTTTGACAGAAAACTGAAGGTCAAGGATGATAACTTGAGGAAGTTGCAACGAAAGGTTGTGATGCAGAGTTTGATCGGTGGGATGGGATTTGCGACCATCATGGTGGTTATCTTCTTGTGCCTTCCTATCTGGAAACCTCTATAGTTGTTGATTGCAGAAGGGTGATGATGATACCAAGCACGTTCATTTAATGTATTTACTTTGCCATGAGAGTTGTGGAAATGACCGTGGGTGTTAGGTCGGGTAATGCTGAGATGTTTGCAGCTGGAAACTGCCGCGTATATATTACTCGTAGAATGGCCGTGCGCCAAGCGCCACGCGCCACTAGTCTATCAAGAAACACGAATAAATCTTTCAACGACATAGAAGATAATTGACTCGCAAATCACATATTCCCCTTATCGCTTATAGTTTGAGAAGGAATTAGCCTCAAAATTATCTTAAACTTCGTCTCCTTGACTGGAACTCTGCATTGGTCATGTAACGGTGAGGAAAGTCTAGTGTCAATAGAGTATTTTTCAGGTCTTTCCAGTGAGAAGAAGTAGTCAAATGATTATCTTACAGCAAAACTTGACGCAAAAGAACAGATGAGTTACTGCTCTGAAAAATGGTGACTTTACTCGGCCAATAAAGTTCGTTGAAAGCAGAGGAAGGGGAAAGCAAGCTTCAAGATTTCCGACTCGCGCTTCGAAGATTGTCTTCGACTTCTTCTTGCTGCGAACATCATGACATCGATTCGACGCAAGGGTTCAGATGAAGGGGTGTGGATCCGAAGTGCCGGTTGGAGAGAGCCTTCGCTGTGTACTTGGGTACTGGTCGATGTGAGCGGCATCGGTATCCCAAGCCAATGAAGATCTGAGAGTACGATATGATAAGCACTCCTAAAATTCATATGTCTGTCAACAAATGGGCTTCAATCATTATCATACCGATCTCTCTGCCTCTTTCATATATTCTGCACGGCGAATCTGATTTCGCAAAGATAAATCACTTTGAGACCATTGAAAAATTGAGTGTGGATGAGCAGGTTTAGGTTTGGGCCTGCACCAGTAGTTCTGCTCCTAAACCCTAAAGGAATGTCCAAGTCCAGCGCCTCCTGACCCTACCCAAGAACGTCAAGTTCTCAACCCCCAAAAGAAGTATTTTTGTTTGCGAATCCATCGCCTTGCTTCCGAGATCTCAGATCCTCCAGTCCTCCTTCATGTCACCTAATAATCCGCCTCATCTCATAATTATTCATGCTTCTTTTCCTCCTCCTCCTCCTCTCAGCGTCGCTTCTCGTCTCTTTTCTCGTCTGTATCATCCCCTGAGGATCGCTTGGAGCCAGCGCTACCTTCTGCCTGTTGCGAGCTCTGAATGGATTAGTCACTCAGTCAGATCATTGTTTTTCAGCGCTGGGGAAACATCCATACCGAGCCAGCAGAACCCGAGAAAGAAAGACGGTGGACCAGACCTTTCCCTTCCGGAGGGCCGTTTTGAGAATAAGTAAACGGCTGATTATCCACCCTGTTTGGTACTGTCAGCATTAACATGGCCGCTCCTCTCAACGCGCTCACATACGTGACGGTCGCCTCATTCGTATCCAAGTTGATGCTAATGGAGCCTCCGTTTCCGGGGTTTGCTGCCGACATTATGCGATATTATTGTCAATCAATTCCTTGACCTGAGGAGGGAAGAGGAGCCTGCGTCATACTTATAACATATATGAACGCTTTGAATCAAGTATGAAGGCATGGCCGACAACCACCGATCCCATTTTTATCTCCAGGCGGCTCAAGAACAACTAAAGGGTCACGATTGGTGCTCCCAGGAATCCAGCTGAGCGGCATCGCCGCTGCGGCCAATACACCATAAGCAACTCGGTGACTAAATCGGGACGTCGGGTGGGTTGCTATCAGATATAAATCGGGCGTAGAATTCGAAAGCAGTCCACATGTGAAGCTTCAACAATGAAGCAGGGCGAAGGTGGGGCAGACTGAACCAAACATTTTCCCCTATGCATCACCGCGCCGTATTTCGAGACGAAATGTAAGCCAGTCGCCGACACTTTCTTTGGACCTTGAAGAAGATCTTCATGCGTTATGGTCTGATAATTGGCTGGTAGCTCAGGATTTTTGGAAGGCCGGACAATGAAAATGCAAATGATAGATAGAATGACTGAGGGCTAGATAGATAGCTTGCCTCACCGCCGGGAATATCCCATTCGGTGGCGTCCGGAAAGCACGGATGGGGTACTCAGGACTTACGGGTACGAGTAGGATATTTCTATCCAGAACAAGGAAGCTATGACTCAAGTCGGAATGCTCCCAATTAGGAAAATGAGGAATAACAAGAATCTAGGTTACTAGAATAACCTCTAGCTTGCGTAAAACAGAAACAAAATGTTGTAGATCATGTATTGCAGAACGAGAGCCAACACTATCTCTATCCAATCCCTCCAGAACATTCGTTTCGCAATCATCACGAGCTTAAGAGACCAAATCAAACTCAAAATAAAGCCAAAAGAGTGCTTGCCTTCTATCCCTGCTCGCCCTACTCTCATAAACCCATCCTTCACTCAACTTCCAATCATCGCCCAAACTTCCACGTGAGAACCAAGTGGCTGAATCTTACGACTTTGTTTGGCTTCCAGTTTAATATGGGCTACAAGCAGAAACAAAAGAGCCGATGCAAACGTTGATGTTGATCTTCAAGGATCCGAGTAAGCCGAAAAGAACGCCCAAGAGGATACCCAATAAGCCCAACAAGTCCTCAATGGCGACAATCAGGACACCAGCAAGGCTTTGAATTACAGCTAGAAGGCTAGCGACAACCGCAGACAAGACGCTTATTGCACCTTTAGGTGTGTTAGCATATTTTCAATTCTTATGGTCGTGTTGCGAATGAGTGGAGGGGAAATACCAGGTTGACAAGCTCCAGAGATCCTGATCAAGATTGAGATGAGGATGTTAACCAAGAGAATGAAGGTGTTGCCACAGGTACAAAGGTCACTACCAGAGACTCCCGCAGCGATGTAGGCTTGGACATCGATTATGACGGCAGCGACAAGGTTCACGACGGCTGTGAGTTCAACTCCAATCGCTACGGCGGTAGTACTGCTGACGGCTCCACCAGCACCATCGATTATGCCACCTGAGCAAAACAATTAGTTAGCAATGTTTTCCGAAAAGAGAGAAGGATAAAAATGGGGAAGATATACCGATGTTGGTGCAATGAGTCTGCACGTTGCTGTAACACGTATTCATGGTGTCAACAATGGAATTGCGCTTCTCGACCACGGCGATTTCAGGTTGAGCCGTGGGAGCGCTGGCAACTAAGAGAAGACATTTAGTGATTTTATGGACCTTGAGAAGTGTGATGTCTGATACTTACCATGGGTGATGGCCATGGCCGCTAAAGTAAAGGTGGTGAAGAGAGCCTTGCCGAAAAACATTTTGACAGAGGTTGAATTATTCAATTAATTGCTATTGAAGAAATTATTTCTTGCTTTTGATATTTCTGATGCGCTGCTTTGCTTGTTTAAAGTTGATACCGCTGAGAAGAGTGAAGAAAGACATCCAGAGGAAATTATACCGCTTCTTATAGATTTTTCGCTTGCTCTCACTTCTGGCCAGCCATTCAAAATCAGAAAAAGCCAGGATCGATTTTCATTTGGCATGTCTTTCTCTCTCCTCAGCCCCGAGTCAACTCTCAGCTGCCCAAAAGCCTCAAGTTTCTGTATTCACCAATGACGCGTTTGCCCAGAATTGAGACAGGGTTGGCATTTCTGAGGTCATGCTGTCCGATGTACTTTTCAAAGATTGGAGTACTGCAGTTTGGTGTTACTGAGGGTATTTTGAGGCTAATATCATCAACTTCACAGCAGCAAGCTGTTGAGAGGGACGGGAACCTGCTCCGAGGCATTGTGATAGATACAAAGTTACTCCGCAGCAGGTGGGTTACAATTATGACCATACTTTGAGGACTCGGAGACTAGAAAAATATACACCTTAGCTGAAGTACAGCATGGATGTGGATATATTGCCTCTTAAGTGTCGGATAGTACACGAATTTTCATGAATCGCTATCGGTGTGGCGTGAGATTTTTGGTCAAGAGGTGCTGCAAATACAAGCCAGCACATAAGACATACAGCATGTAGCTACAATGGAGATTGCCGGCCATACGAAGTTACCCGTGGCTTGTAGAAAGATGATATTCTATCGTATCAAATGGCCTCCAGATTGTCGGCAGCTTGTCGGCACCTAGCAACCCGTGAGCCACTCGTGATCAAAGAGGAAAGGGAAACCAGACCCAGATGCCTAAGAGCATCTAATAATAGTATATATGGCTCGAAATGAACCAGCTTTTACCTCGGTATTCAGCTCACCTCCTTCTATGGCTGAGAGTCTGTAACCGCACCGGACGAAGCTTGCTTTGAAAGTGTGCCCAAATGATACGTAGATAGCTCTTCATTTCTTCATTTTCTGCCTCATCTCTTGGTTTCGAGGGTACAAATACCCTTAAATAGCTATTTAAGTGCAGCTTTTTCAGCCGCATTCTCCGAGCAAAGGTTTCACAGTGAGCCATCGGAATGTTCCTCTCTTCTTGGTGCGCTAAGGATGATAGCAGGTGAATATCTTCAGATGTAATGCTCTGCGGAAACCAAGTTCTAACCTTCGATAAACTAGCGGACATTGCAATCTTGATAAAAAACCATACAGAGAGGTTGTCCGCCGTTCCCAACTATCAAAGATCGACGCTGCAGAGTGGGGACGGTAAGGATTCAGCAGCGTCAGGCCCCGTGTCATACCTGGTAGACCCTTGTAGGTTCGCTAACAAAGTCAGTCTCAATAGCAATATTTCATTTGTCGGGACATGTCACCGGTACCCACCATTTCGTTACATTCCTATGCGTCAACAAAAGGCCGCTAACTTCAAGGTTAAATCCTTCCATCTCATCTTCTCCACTTGTCCTAGATCGGATCGAAATCCCCAGCAACTTTTTTCCTCCGCATTTTAAGGTTCGAAGAAACAGTCGTACTTGAATGCAATACCCTAGCTTCTAAGATTAGTGGGGAGATTAAACCAAGAACACAAATATAAACCCAACCTCCTTTTTCATTTCCAGACAATCTTTGCGAGATAAGTTCCGCCTTCAAATTCAGGAATACAAATAGGGCTGGGACTACAAAAATTGAGTTTTTATTAGAGCGAGTCTTTTCTCTTTGTTGGAAGGCTGAAGAATTTATGTGGCGCTTATTCTGTTGTCTAGACCAACAAAGACCGTAATACAGAAACACAAGACAACAGGCCTGGAATTTCATCTATCATATTGTGATAAGAGAAAATATGATTCGAGTGACTCAAAAAAAATCAAAACAAAAGCCAACGAAAATGAACTCGTTTGGAAGATGTCGCTATTGGCTTGACAAGATCAGCCGGGCCGTCATTTCAGCGTCGAATGTTGTACAACAGGCAACTGAAGGCCAGAAATACTATCCGCCGGAAGTTACCATCGGATGAAGAAAATCTGCTCGGCCAAGCTGAAGTTCTGGAACATCAGTAATAGGATTGGATATTCATCGAGCCATGTCAGACCTCAAGCTAGGTGGCTAGCTACACTTGGCATGGAATACTTTCCCTAGCTCTGACTCGCATTCATGGCCAGATGTCCAACAGGAGTTTTGGCAAATTTTTCGATGTAGCAACAGAACCTGAAGTTGGTAGTCCAAGATAAAAAGCAAGGAATTTGAACATTTCAAGTTGTTCGTACGCTAAAAGTTTTACACTCATCGTAATGTTTGAGATTGCCAAAAATGATCAATAATATGCTGAATAGCGGTCGGGGATATTGAGGCTACTCTATGACGTGAACGATCGTCGAGCACTGCACTATAAGTTAGTTTGTATTGGAAGAAAAAATCACAGGGTAGCGCGACGTGGGAGGCGAACGAGGATGGTAATTTTTGAGAAGAAGAATAAGATTGAACACGAGCTATAGAACTCACTTGAACTTCAGATACGACTAGATGCATGTGTGTTATGGCAACAAAGTTAGTGAAGAAAGAGTGACCTGAAAATGAACGTGCACCAAGAATGTTCCCATTGACTATATACCACCATCAACATCCGCATTTCCATCTCATTTCCCATCATCCTCGAGGCACCAGTAAAACCCATTCTTTCTTGGGAAAGGTTACCTCTCTCCTATCACAGACCATGACAAAATGCTTTGCGTCGTGTTGATGTAGCTTGGTGACGGTGTATTATTTGACGTGGTATACCAGATATCGTAGTCGATTTGCTTTGCCGTCCATTGAGTATCCGCACTGTAGTTATTCGGCCGCTTTGTTTGTTTGTAGGATGTGTTAAGAACCTCATCGGGCGTGATGAAGGCCTCATGAAGACCGATAGAGTTGGACGTGTTGGTAATGGTTTAAATGGTGTGTCGTTGCGTGATTAACTATCGTAGTTGACGTGAGATGGGTTTGTTTGAAGATAGAGTGTTGCTTTTAATCTACCTGTGTATTGTGATTCGACTATCGCGGTTGAGGTGGTTTGTATTTGATTCGAAATGACGTTATTGTTTCGCTGTTATTGTTTTTAGTTCAAATATCGTAGTTGAGATGTCGCTTCAATTTTACCAGTGTGTTGTTTGCGACTATCGAAGTCAGGGGGCTGCTGTTGTTATGTCGCTGTCGACGACGGACTACGTCGATAAGATTTTGGCTGGTGATAAGGAAAGAAAGTATTCAGATGATACTCCTTCCCGGATCATATCTCTGTTGAGTAGCATTTGAGTCTTTTTAATCCACCATTCTGGAGGTGGATTCAGCGGCTTGGTGATAATTTGAGGGGGCGTAGCTGGTCGCGTAGTAGAGATCACGTGCTCTGGTGTTGGAAACCATCCGCATACTGGCAGGACATTGAGAGTCCGCATCAGATGATGGTAACTTGTATAATCGAGGCGGTTGACCATTGGGTGAAACTTGTCGAATTGGCAAAGTTTCGAGATCGGAATGCACTGTGTCGCTGGGTTAGCGATTTTCTATTGAAGGTGTCTGGGAATGCAGGTGCAGGAGCAGGAACACGGTTAAATAGTGTTGCGTTGAGAGTACATTGCTACACATGCTCCGTTTTAAAACAGAAACAAAAAGGATGAAAAGAAGCCCAGGTTTCTTACGTAGATGTGATTAACGTGGATGTAAGTTTGTTTGTAAAGCGAGCTTTGTCCTTCGAGATACATTATATCCGCGGATTGGGTAGTGGAGGCAACTTCTGGCTTTGCTTGTCTTGGTGTTAGGGAGATTGGCAAGCTTCGTGAGTATTTGTGCTCATTGGGGCGTGGGTTTGCAGTGAGAAGAGCTACAGAAACAGTGACTTCTCCAAAGTAGTCCACATATAAGTCGAGAATAACTGCCGGGTGACTGGAGGCTTTGGCGTTCATGGGAGAACCGTCAATGAGACAGTTGTAAGCGTCTCCATTTTGTAGCCGTGGAAGGAAGACGATACATCCAGTTGCAACTATTAGAAATAAGTGTCTATGTTATCGAAATACCACATTTAACTTACCCTTTTCCGCCGAAAGAGGGCCACGAATTGATGGAGAGGAAGCCATTTTAAAGGCTTGGTCGAGGCGATCAAAGAGAGAATTGTACTCGATTTGAAATCGAATTAGTGAGTGAAGTGTCTGGTCGAATGGACAAAGTAAATCGACAGATAATGCTCATGAACCAGCAAGGATGAACAGTCTTGTGGATTTCTTTCTTGATGTGCACCTAGGGAGAAGAGCAGAGGGGAGATTGGAATCAACATCGAGTTTATATACTACTCCTAGCGCCTGAGTCACAGCACAGCTATAGGAAATCTTTTCGCTGGAGTTTTTCAGGAGTTTTGACATGACAGCATTGAAGCTACAGTAGTGTAAAGAAGTTTGGAGACTGGTGCTCACTAAAAGTAGCGAGGCGACGTGGTTAGGTAGCGTACTTACCTTAGTTAGCTCAAGGTGGAGTTTTGCTGAGCCGTTCGGTTAAAGGTTCAATCAACGTGAGAAATTCGTCGGCCATTGTCAAAATAGGAAATCTTTTACTACATCTATGACAGGCCATCGAAATTCGTACAGAGTTGATTTAACCACCATGGGAAGTGTGCCAACCGGCTCACTTAGGCCAAGTTCTTAGAGAAAAGAGAAGAGAACAGACTCATGGAAAAGACAGTCTCGTCGGCCGCTACTGAGGCCGTTCTTTTCCAACTCATGACTCTAAACCTATAGATTCCAGGGTGTTGATCTACCACCATTGCGAGAACCTTGGAACTGGCATAAAGATAGATAAATTTATGAGGTCCTAATTGAAAAATTTAACAAGCTAGATGACGCTAGAATCAAAGAGATTTACAACAGGATAGCATAGATCATGAAAAAGTCTTGATTGCACCAAAGGAGCTTGTCGATTCATCTATGGTTCGTTGCACAGAACCAAAGGAAAAGCTTTCGGGTACCAAACCGAGGAATAAGAGGGTGTAAGTATGAGTCTTTTAGAGACCAAGTCTAAGGAACAAAAGCGGACTAGGTGCGAAAATCTGGGATTTCATGGCCGCTTTATCACTTTTGGACCTGGTGATTTGTACCAGGCCACCCAGTTTAGGTCATCATGGAGAAAGGCTTTGAAGTTGTAGAATAACAGCAAGCAAACACGGCCGTTCAAGAGACACGGTGTTTTGAGTTGGTATACCCTTGAGGATGATAAATACTTCCTAGTCCTTAATAACTTCAGTCAAATCATGGGGGATAAAAATTCGTCAGGCAATATAAACTCGAAATGACCAAACGCTAAATTCATTCCACCCGATGATTGAAATATTGATTTTTGATAAGAGTGGAAAGATAGCGTGCCAAAGAAACAAGCAGTTGAAAGACTAATAATAGAAATCCTATTATCCCACTAGGGTTTCAGATTTCTTGGACTGAAAAGAGAATAGAGCATGACAGAATCTACAACACTTGGTCGGTACTATGACCTGAACCAAGATGTCTTCTACTTGTTGCAGTGATTGGAAAGAAGCTAGAGAGGTTGCAGAATTAATTTGCATTATCCACGCTCCGAACACCAGTTTCATGAGATCAACAAGTCGTCAGATCCATCAAGCGCCTCTCGAACAAATATCAGATAAGAGACCAAGCTATGCGTTGCGAATGGATGTATCATCCAGGTAATCGAAATCCTGGGAGTAGAAATATCCGTATAAACCACCTCCCAAAGCAATATTCATTACAAAGGTCCATAGCCTAATCTCCCATTATTTCGTCGTCATTTCCGTCAGCACCATTCGCGTCGCCATTCTCTTCGACGCTTCCCTCAGGCTCCTCGTCTATCAGTTCTCTCCGCCTTAAATCTGCAACGCTGTCTTCCTCGGGTTCTTCCTCTGCGAATGGATCTTCATCTTCGTCTTCATCTACTACAAACTCTGCACTCTTTTTCTTCGCTGCTGTTTCTTGTTGAGCTTTACTCTTGTGATTCTTCTTTGACTTGGACTTTGGTTCGTCGAGGTATGCAACCACCTCCTTATAGTTTGGTCCTAGTTTTTGTTTGTTTCGCTGAAGGCGTGACCGGAGTTTTCCTTTCAAAGGTCCGGAAACGTCAATAGCCTGAGCTATAATGGCGAGGACGAGTTTTCCTGCCAGTTCACAAAGCTGCTTTTCTGCTCTCAATATCTTAGCTTGATGTTCATCACTTGTATCGTCCTCATCTTCGTCATCTTCGGGTTCGGAGTCTGGATCTTCGGGATCCTCATCATCACCAGGTTCAGCAAGCTTTTTCTTGGATTTCTTTGCAAACTCTTTTTCCAGCAGATCAAGAATAGATGTTAACTCCTGCTGAACCTCGGGAGCAATCTCCTTGATGAGTGTCTGTAAATAAGCATGTCCCTGTGCAGCTTTGCCTTTTGATTTGTTTGCGAAATGTAATTGATTCGAAAACAGGACATGAAGATCGAGTAGTGTCCCAGCTCCAAGCAGTCGCACCGTGTCAAGTGTGGAACGCGATGAGAATGAAGCGATCAGGTTTGTGATGAAGGCTTCCTGCCACTCCTTCAACTGATCAATTTCCGTGTCTGGAATCTCCTCGCCAGTTCCCACATTTTGCGAAACAGCACGAATCTTCCACATAAAGTAGAACATTGCGGAACGTATAGCAGATAATACAGTCTGGTCCTCTAGCGCGTCAAGTGCTTCGTCGTTAGAATCCTCATAAACGCCGCGAGCGATAATATCGAGGAGGATATTGATCGGAAGTGGATGGCCATTACCAGAATCAGTTTCTAGACTTTCAACAGGGCTGGAAATACTTGAAAGCTGCTCAAGTCGAGCAAGGTTATGTGAGAGCTCGAGGAGAACCTTGGTTCTTAAAGTTCCACGAACTGAAATATCACCAGCCTTGCTGATCTTTTGGAGCCTAGTTGTAACATCGTCCCAGAGGGACTGCATCTTGCCCTCCGTGACTTCTTCAAGCTGTTCGTTTTTCCGGGCATGTAATAAGGCTGCGCCAACTTCTGCAAGAACGCCTTTATCGCCATGACTGTTAAATTGAGTACTGATCTCGTCAAGCAGCTTAGCATAAACTGTTGAGTCTTGGCGTAATTCTTGAAACACGTCAAGATTCAGAACATGCTCCAATCGTAGAACGACCGTAGCCGTCCGAGGATCCGCTCCATACTTCTTTAAGAGTCTTGGGATCAAACCAGCTAAGTGGCGTGCAGCGGTTTCTTTGGCTTCTAGTTGCTCTGCTTTGGCTTGCTTGGTCCGGTTACCTTTGTCTGGCTCATCAGCATGCGCCAGACTGAGCTTGACGACGGCGTTGAGAATCTCTAGTAGCACTAGTTCCTCCTTTTCGGTTGGCTTGAAGATTTCCCTCAATGCGCGTTCGGTTCCATTGCCTTTGGCTTTCGAGGTATGATCAAACAACAGGTAACCAGCGAGCATTTCCCAATCTTTCAGCTCTGATATTTTATCATAAAGAGCATGCGCAGCAAGAGTGAAACGAGATTCAATACCAGCGACATTCAAAGTGTCAGCAGCATCAATCTGACTAGGCATTTCATCGGCGTCTTCAGCATCATAAGCGACAAGGCTCTCAGCTAAACATTTATACCTGATCCATCCAGTACGAGGACGGTCATAATCTTCATCGTCATCTGCACCTACAGCATCTAAAAGAGCCTCCTCGCCACCGACCTCTTCTACTCTTGATTCGACTAAATCTTCAATTGTGGCCGCGAAGAAGTCTACTACAGCGTTACGGACTCGGGGTTCGGAATCAAAGACGAGTTTGCCTATGGCGTCAATATCATCAGGCGCAAGCATTTGTGCTTCCCGAATCATGTCCAATAACTCAACAGTAGATGCTCTCACGCCAGGTTCAGAGTCTCGTGTGGCCATTTCAACTAGGCGTTCTCGGAATCGTTCAATGAAACTCCGCAAACCTCCAGCATCGAGAGCTTCCAAAAAATTCTGCAGCTGCATAATAGCTTCTTGTCGTAATGGCCCGTGTACGTCTGACAACATCCATCCTATGTAGCGTAGATATGAGCCTTCAAAAAAGTGACTCGGATATGTCAAAATCCAATTCCCTAAAGCTTCGACGCACTCTGTCCTAATCTTTGGGTCAACATCCCGATAACGGTGTACGTAAACGCTATCAAAATAGCCTTTGAGAAGGTCCTTCTCAATGTACTTTTTATGATCGTTGTTCATATCAACCCTTTTTTGAAACTCTACAACCCGGGCAGCATTTGGGCGTTTGCTCTTTTTCTCAGATTCTAGCTGTCGCTGGACCTTGGCAGATATCTCAATCTCACCATGTGCAACTCTACACAAGGCGCTAGTGATAGCCAAGCATATTAGAGTAGAGGTATGTCGAAATGGCCTTAGGGAAGATGATGACATGGGCACGAACCAAGCTTCCATATTTTGCATTAATGGAACCTCGTCGTATAGTATTTTCTTCGCATGCATAACCTCGATCAACTTCTCGAAGAATCCCATGAGAGCTGCCCGGAATTCGTTTGCACCCTTCCCTTTGGCTATAAGAGGATAATCTGTGATATTTTGCTGGATTTCGTCAGCCGTATTGCGGTACGGCGGAACAAGAAAGGACTTACTGCTTGATATGCGTCTTGCAAATCACTCAACCTGCCTTCACAGTTTTCTGGGTCGTCAATATCATCGTTGCTGACTTCTAATTTGCAGCCAGCACTTCTCAACGCGAAATTGACCATTTCTCTCATTGCCTCAGTTCTGTCAGCTTCGAATCGATCCAACCACGCAGTTGCAACATCCTCTAAGGGTTTCCGGCTTGAGAATACCTCAGCTACAACAGAGTTAGCGCTGAACAGAAGACCAGTTCATACTCACCATAAAGGCCATCTACATCCTGATCTGCGATTGCAACTTTTCGACCACCTTTTTTCGATCGAGTCGGCAGTTGGATCGCAGGCGCTTCCTCGCTATTTGTCGTACCGTTGACCTTGGGCTTTTTGGCTGCAGGTTTCTTCGTCTTCTTCTGCTTTTGCTTCCTTCGACTGTCCCGTAGTTCTTCTTCCGCCACGCTCTCGACTGTCGCATCACTGATCTCAGCATCCTCCTCTAGCTCTGACGCGTTATTTTCCGCGTCTTCCCCTCCTCTCTTCCTCTTCGAATTGTTGGGCCCAGCTTGCGATGACGGCGCATCTGGTACGAACTTCTCTGGGACCTTTTTGGCGCGTCCAGATTTCCGTCTGCTGCCAGCATCTACTGGAGAGCTCGTCGCGTCAGTATTGGAGATATCCATGAGCGGCATTCGTCGAGTAGTCATTTATACATTTGTTGCGACTTCGAATTCGATGTTAGATGGAAAGTTAGGGGGGGTCGGCGCGTCGCAACAAAAACGCGGTGTTGGATGAGTGGAGGATATTCGTGATGGTTGATGGTACAGGGGTTATTATTAGGCGATAACCCCCTCACTAGCGATATTCAAAGCCAAACTAAACTTCATACTGTCTTCAAACCTCTCAATGCAAAGTCACAGGATGAATTCTATTGCATGAGGACAATATTTTTCATTTACTAGACTCTCGTTACGGCGTTGCTAAATATAGAATATCAACCATGAGTTCCCCCTTTCCACCTTCTGGGTCTTCGCCTGGAACCGGCAATCTTATTGTCCAACTCCTTCCCCATCAGATATCAGGATTATCAAGGATCACGTTCCAGTATCCATTAAAATTAATATCTCCGTCACCTTCCGCTAGCCAAAAGAGCGTTCTAGTGTTCTTCTTGACTTATGGAGGAGGATTAGTCGGTGGTGATAAGGTCCATCTCACCATTGAAGTCAAGGAAAATTCAAAACTCAGCATTGCAACTCAAGGACACACCAAAATCTTTAAATCACCAAGCCGGGATGTTGTTACCAGGCAGAAATTAGATGTAACCATCAAAAACGGGGCAGCGCTTTGTTTATTGCCCGATCCAGTCCAACCTTTTGAGGGTAGTGTCTATGAACAATCTCAAAAATTCTTCGTACATGACAATGGCTCTCTATGTCTGCTGGACTGGGTCACCGCTGGGCGGTCTGCCCGAGGAGAGGATTGGGATTTCACTGCATGGAAAGGTAGCAATGAGGTCTGGCTCCCATCTCAATGGGGCAGCAAGGATAGATTACTACTGAGGGACAACATCATATTGGAAGGAGATGTGCGGAATCCCAATAACAAGACTGTTAGGGAAAATATGCAGAAGCTGGGGATCTTTGGCACGCTTGTGTTGCGAGGTCCGCTACTAGAAAGTCTCGCCCGCTTCTTCCTCCGAGAATTCGCGGCTCTTCCTAGAATTGGAGCGAGGGACTTCAGATCACAAGATCGAGTCATTCAAGATCACGGTCTGAGTCTCTCGCAAGAAGAGATCTGGAGACAGAGCCGTCTAGAACAAGAGAAAGTGACCGGTTTGCTATGGTCCGCTGCAAGGATTCGAGGATGCACAATTATCAAGTTTGGAGCATATCAGGTTGAGGGTGGACGTACTTGGATCGCTTCCATGCTCAAAGAAGAAGGTTCTATATCCAAGATATTTGGGGAGGAGTCCACGATTTGTGTTCGATAATTATTGGTGGAATACCTGAGCAAGAAGTAAACTCAGAACCAAAAGTCATCAATATTGATTTGACATGCAGCACCCTTTTGACCACAAGATCTAGGGATATAGTCAGGTTTATATACCAGGGGTAACTCTCACCACTGACAGATTATCTCGTGGCGAGTCATAAAATGTGGTGAAGAGGTCTGATGGACTTGGACTTGATCCAAAGTAATGACAAGTACTGCAGATCTCTCACTTAAGTAAAGAAAGTTAAAGATGCACTACTTTCCGAGCTTTGAATAAAAAATTATGCCTGACTGAACAAGACCTCGGAGGGTACTAGAGAAATATCACGTGAATTTCACTCTTAGTGCCTGATGGGAAGACTTCGGGTCTTGAAACAAGTGTTTTCTAACTTTCCTTGTTATCACCACTCAGTCTCAACCCTGGAGGCTGTTGGAATCGATTCGGAACCAGCTACAAGGTTTCCAGCGTTTTAGTTCATTCACACCTGCCGCATTATCTGATCGCCATCGCATCGATCTCCATTAGCGGTGCAGCAGAGCCTCTCGGACCATAGAACACGATCTTTCCAAAACGGCTTGGCGTTGGACAAACGAAAGGGAAAGACGGCATGGTCCGTTGAGACACAACCATAATCGGCACAAGGGTTTTGCGCATCATGCTGCCCTCCGCGGCTACCCCAGTGTTGCTCAAATGGAGGCTGAAGTCTGAGCAAAACGAGGCACAGGCCTTGGGCGGGAGGGCGTATTCCAGAGACTTTTCAACCAGCCCTTGTACTTCCTATCCATTCTATTTCTCTTCACAAACTTTTTTTTCAAAGCGGGCGCGTTCATTTTTAAAGTCTAATTCCTTAGGATTTATTCCGTGTCCGATTGGTCAGCTTCCTAGCAGCTGTTGTACCATTGATCTTTGATATTCTTTAAATCCAGCAATTCCTGCCAACAAGGTCAGATACCTAATTGCGCACTGCAAATTGAAGAACTAGCCTAAAGTAGTCATTTATTGTCTCAAATTGCTGTTCTTGGCTGTACATTTCTGTATCGCTTGGCAATCTTTGGAAACATGCACAGACTTGAATTGTTTGACAATATTCCTTGTCACGCCTCAAAACGAAGCTTGCGAAGGGGCCCACACACAGTCTCAAGACGTTTCAATAAGCCAAACCAATTCATTGTCACCATGATATTCCTTCCTACCTCGTCAGCAAGCCTCGCGCTTTCTCCACAAACCGTTTCGGGCATCATCTGTTTTGATCGGATCGACCTGCCGTCACCATCCTGCTAATCCTTTCATTGATACCTCGACCCACGAAAAAGCATGCTCAGAAACATCTTTCTGACGAGCTATGGTAAGTACGAACCACTCTAGGAGCAATGCCACCTCATCCAGTGACTGTTTCCAACTGTGTTGGCATTGCTCCACGGCCCAAAAGGCATCGACATTGTCTCAGGCATTGACTGGACTTTCTTGGCAGTATCTCGCATGTTTACGCTTCTCTCTAGAGGGCTGTTCTCGGGGTCGAGTCTCAACTCCATGCGGGGCATCTTAAAGTTCACTATAATCCAGAGAAGTATTAAAGGACGTCAAATCCCCTCTTATCTAACAGCATCAGCGATCAACAGTTCTTCACTTCACTTTACCTCACTTCACTTCCATTCAACCAGATCTTTTCATTATTACAGCCGCTTGCGATTGATTCGTAACCGCTTACAATCTTTACAATCATCAAATTTTATAACTTTTTTCAAACACCCCAAAGCTATCAACATGTTCTCTAAAGTCTTCCTCCTTGCTCTTGCAGCTTCTCCTCTCGTTTCTGCTCACGGAAAGATTGCTGTCATGGTAAGTCTATATATCATTCTTTCAGATTCTCTCTAATTATCTTTTTAGACTGGTGATGCTGGCGGAAACACCACCGCTCTTGGTATCCAGGGTGGTGTCGTTCCTGGTGCAGGAAAGAACTCCGTCACTGAAGTTGACACCACTGTCTTCAACTCCAAGGCCGCTGCCTCTGACGGGCTCGGAAAGACCTCGGCCGGAAAGAACACGCTCGCTGGCATGTCCGCTGTCGTTGCACAATCTGGCTCTACCCTCCCTCAAGTTAGCCAAGGTGGAACTCTTTCGGGAACTCTCCACATTGTCACCACTGATGGTGCTGGACCATATACTGCCATCGTTGACCCAACTGGAACAGGTGCTTTCTCCACAGGCACTGAAGCCGAAGTCACCACCCAAGTACCAGGCAAGAACGGTAACATTGCCGCACCCAACCAACGCCGATTCATTCCCCGCATGCTCGTCGCTGTAGGCATCATGAAGCGTGCTGCCAACGTCAACGAGGATTATCCCGTCGCTGTCAAGATCCCAGCTGGTACCACTTGCACTGGCACAGTCGGAGGTCAATCCAACGTCTGCCTCGTCAAGCTTGCCAACCCATCTGGAGCTGGACCATTCGGTGGAGTCGTCGCTATTCAGATGGCGGGCACTTCCGCTACTACCAACACCACTTCAGAGGCTACCTCTTCGACCAAGGCCACTAAGAAGCCTGTCGGCGCCAAGTTCCGTGCTTAAAGGGGGCTGATCAGAAGTATTATCAAACTCAGGTGATTGAGTAGATATGTATTGGTTGGACAAATAGAAGGAAGCGGAGGATATTATTTTGAGGGTTTTCCATGGGTTCCTTTTTTGTACATTCAAACTGACTTGCATTGCGTATGGGCGGAGCAAAATACCACATTCATTTAGATAATAAGATTATATCCTCACACTCTATGTCTTCCCTATGTGCTTCTGGATCTCAGTGTCCCTTGCAGCTCATTGAACGATTAAGGTGATCATTATATCTTCTATATTTTCGCAACTTCCACGAAACGTTTCATGGATCAAAATTATTGTAGGCGACAAATTATTTGCGTGGTGATGGTTATTGAACTGTTGTTTTATCAGCCAATCCGATATTTCCATCGAAGAAAGTCGTCGGTAAACGGAGGCTCGAGTAATTGGATCGATCACGTGATTATACCCCTGATCTCTATTTCATACTGCGTAATTAGCTTCAATCAAGAAACAGCTTTCGCTTTCCAGAATTCTTCTATTAACCTCATTATTAGAATTGAAAGTTTTCGATTATCAAAAACCGTAAGGTGATTGATCGCAACAACGGTTGCCTGCTTTCAAAGGCCGTTCTTATGCAGGTTTGCACGAGGCAGACCCGCTGGCTCTGCCGCAAGGCTGTGCAAGCACGATGAACATAATGAAAACGATGACATTTTCCTCTCTAGGATAAGTCACTCTTTCACTCTTGAGAGAGTGAGGCTATCTGTTAAACGCAAGATATCCAAACTTCAAAAGGCTCCAAGCTAACCCGCGAAATGGAGGCCGCAACTGCCCGTACATTCGAGTCTGCTATCAGCACCCTAAAGCAATCAGTGAGCCCGGCCGATGCGGCTGTTTTCCAAAATACGACACTTGAGGATGTATGGAAAGCTGTCGAGGACATTCAGAATGAGCAAAGAAAGAGAAAATTTCTGAGAAATATACGGCGTGTCGAACCGTTTTTGAAGTCCCTTGAGAAATACTCTAAAGTTATCGAAGTAGCCTGCAACGGAACACAGTATCTTCCTTGGATTTGGGTAAGATCTTTTATCTCACCAAAGTTTAAGCTAACCTCTTTCTTTAGGCTCCCATCAAACTTATGCTACAAGCAAGTCAAATTCGATCACGTGTAACTCATGTGATTTGAGCTAATGTTAAACGTCCAGATTGCTGATGAGTACCAAAATGCCTTCGACAAGCTGCTCGATGCTTATGCTCAAATTGCAGAGCATATGCCGCACCTTCATCGAGTTGTTGACACGTTCAAAGAAGATCCTAATTTCAAAGTTGTAGTTGGAATGGTTTTTGCTGACATCCTTGAATTCCATCGTCGGGCATATAAGTTCCTGAGAAGGAGATGTAGGTGATTTAGGCCAAGCAAAAACCCTTCTGACAAGTAACTAGCATGGCATATCTTCTTTGATTCGCTATGGAAGTCTTTCGACTTGCGATTCAAAGGCATATTAAAACGTCTTGCTGACCATCAAGAATTACTCATGAAAGAGGTGACCACGATCAACGCCGTAGAAGTTCGCCAATGGCGCATTAAAGCAGAAGCATGGCAGATAAATTCGGAAAATGATATAGCTAGGCGAGAAAAACAGAGCCGAGATTTCTATATTCATGACTCGATTGCCTGGCTGAAGGTTTCCGACGAGCAAAACGACGATGAGCTTGAGCAATTGTCAAATAAGAGACAAGAGGGCACATGTGTATGGGTTTTTTCTAATGATATTTTCCAGCGTTGGAAAGATGACGGGCATGAAGACCCAGTTCTCTGGGTGAAGGGTATTCCTGGAGCAGGTCAAATATCCAGGCATAGAGTACAATATTTACGCTGACATTGACTAGGCAAAACAATTCTTAGCACATTTGTCATTAGCCAGCTGCAAGAAGAAACTGGTTTTACGACTGCGTATCACATTTGCAACCACTACACAACAGGAAAGAGCCTATTGGGGGAGATCTTGCGAAGTATCATAGTACAGTTTCTCCGTGGCGACACCACTCTTGCTCCATATGTTTTTGAGAACTACGCAAATAGAGGCTTGGCTCCAAGTATTGTTCGAGTCAAAAAGTTATTGTCAGAGCTCGTCCTAACGATTCCACGTATTCGGATCATTATCGATGGACTCGATGAGTATCCTGAAGGTGACCAGAGAGTTATTCTTTCGGAATTGCTTGCTCTTACTAAGGTGAATTCTGGCCAGTGCAGAATTCTGTTTTCCAACAGAGAGGGAGGTCATATTGATAAAGCTTTGGGAACTAGACCGACTATATCACTTCGAGACCAGTATAAAGATGTCAAGAAGGATATCGAAGCTTATGTTCATACGAGTCTAGAGGATTTCAGAACAAAATTTGACGATAATCTCATTGACGAAATCGAGAAACGTATCGTGGATGAAGCTGATGGTATGTATTGGCCTTTTGTCGCGAGTACCTTTCTCACCTCATGCAGGCATGTTTTTATGGGTACGCCTTGTTATGAAAAGTCTAGAGAATTGTCACAGTCGACAAGAACTCCAACAGGAGGTCAATTCTTTACCATCGGGCCTTGATAAAGCGTAGGTGAAGACTCTCTCAGAGCGATTGGCTTTTGATCTCACATAAAGCAGGTATGGACGAATTCTCGACCGAGTGATGAATGATCTCAGTCCTCAAACAAGAGAGAAAGCTATCCGAATTCTGGAATGGATCGCTTGCTCGTTTCGAATAATGAAAGCCCATGAGATCTGCGATGGCATTCTTTTTCATAGTGCCGATATGGTTCTCGATGAACAGACAAAGCTAATTGATAGCTTCTTGGATATATGCAAGCCACTTATAGAAGAAGGTCCGAAGAACACGATTGACTTCGTGCACTATTCTGCTAAAGAGTGAGATCACCACTCCTATCCAATCACCGCTAACATTAGTTTGTACGAAGATACATTCTCCATAAAGCAAGTGGCCCTTTTCTAAAGTACAACAGAGCGCATTATGATCTAGCTTTCTCATGCGTAAATTATATGAACTCAAGCAGTTGCTTTATCGAAGGTGATGAACAAGATGACGATTTGAGAGTTCGAGTTCTGAAGGGTTACCATGGGCTACATCACTATGCCAATGAGTATTGGTTTCAACACTTACTACAGTACGCAAAGTGCGATCCAATTGATGATGAGGATTTGGACGAACCTTTAGACGAGATTAAAGATTTTTGGAAGCAGCGTCCAGGTGAGGGTGCAAAGTCCCTTAGGTTGGAGGATACAACATCTGCAGATAGTATTTTACTTCAATTGGAGCCTCTGGAGTCTCTGCCGCTAGCTCAACAGATGGGCCGCGACATCCTTACTTTCGCCAAATTTCTTTCTCAAGAGAAGTACAGCCATCAAGATCCAGAAAGTTAGTAAGGAGATCATACTCGCATTCAATTGCTAATTTGATCATAGGTTTGAAAAGCGAAGAGAGAAAATTCGACCCAACTCGCTTCAGTGAAGTGAGCCAATTATATCAGAAAATCGTACGTTCTCTAGTAAATTGCTCGCCGGATGATTGTCCTATCGGAGCAGAGCCTCATGAACTTGAAAAATTCAAGAGGATATATTTAGATTCTGCATTCATTTGCCGTTATCGCGAGTGTCCAAGATACTCCAACGGATTTACAACGTCGGCTGAGCGCGATGCTCATGAAACACGGCATACGAAACCACTACGATGTTCAGACCCTTCTTGTGATTTTTTTGCTCGAGGATTTACCAGCAAAACTGGACTTATGAAACATAATCGCAAGTATCATCCACTCCCAGAAGAAATGGATCTACCGGATTTCGAACCAAGAACGGAACCAGAACCAGTGTTTGTTCCACCTCCACCTCCATCACCACCACCAGTTGCACCTCCTCCACCACCACGAGCTGCGACGCCGCCACGACAAGCTCCTGTAGTTGAAGAAGAGGAACAGGAACCCAGAGTTATTGTTAAGAAAGGAAGGATGTCTAGAGCGAAAAAAGGACTACCTGTGCACTACTGTAATCAGTGCTCAAAGGTATGATGCTTCTCTCCGTTAAGACGCAAGCTAATTACAATATTTACAGGTATACAACCGTGCTGAATGGCTTCGGTAAGAAAAACTTTCCGACATTCTTGAACACTAACTTACGAGATTCTAGAAGGCACAAGCTCAGTCACGGAGATCCAAAGTTCATTTGTAGATGGGAAGACTGTGGCCGACGGTTCTTTCGCCCTGATCTTTTAGATCGTCATGAGTTGCGACAGTGAGTCACTTTCTTACATGATGAATATTACTAATAGCATTAGTGAACGGATGAACGGGAACACACAACTTTCTAATAGCCAGATCATTGACAGTGGCGGATCTACTCCTCAACCAAACTCGTCTCAGTCCTCAGGAACCGCGATGTCCGTCCAAGCAGTATTGAACTCAACCCTGTCAAATGATGCTCAAATTCAATAAATTCAATCGAGTCTTAGTATTTTATATATAAATTATGTACGAAGTCCATCATCTAGTCAGTCGTTATATTGATTAATCTTAGAGATTTAAAATGAATGGAAATTAGAGAGATTTTCGCAAGCTCATGGCTAGATCTGGATACCGACAGAATTCATTCACGAAAACTTTGGGGGCAGTGAATGGAGTCTAACTCAAGTAGTATAAATTAAAATAGAGTCAGCCATAAGTAGCATCTCAGTGAAGATTTCAAGCTGCGAGTTCCTTCTTTTTCCTTTGCTGAGAGTCACGTGGCTAGAATCCTCAGCATGTGACTTTCAATTCGATGTAAATAATTCGATCAATTCTCTCTTCAAATGGCTTCAGAAATGATTTCAAGACACACTATCTGATGATCTTCGTAAATACATACAAATTTGACTCCATTATGGATGAAATTGATTCTTAATTCTTGTTCCATGACTCGCTTCCCGACTTCCACACCGAGTTGGACCGATTCAACGAGGACAGAAGAAATCATGCGACGAACTCAGTCTCTCTCCTGCAGTCAGTCAGCCCACACACCAGTCTGGAGGAAGTGTTTTTTCGATGATCCTCACCGCCTCCGGGCGTAGCTCAGCCACCGGGGAGCCTCACACAGCCCCGCCAACCTCCTGCAGGTTACCATGAACCAACTGTTCAATGTTCAAAGATGCTCGAACAATTCTTTCACTTAGATCTCCAGATCAATTTCCAGCTGCTCTGTACATATGAACCTTTTGTTTTCGCGAAGATCCATCTTGGTCAAAATCGATAAGGCTGTGAGGCTTGGTCTGCTCTTCGCCTAACGCTGGCTTATGCGCCTTCTCAAATCGTACCTCAGTCAGAAAAGATGGCTTCGGTTCTCGTTGAAAGAATAGAAGACATTCAAGAGCCATTAAACAAGCGACAGCGGTTTGATTATGGGGGCAGTCAGTTCCTACGAGGAGGTGAAGATGGTCTCATACCCGGATTAGAAGAGGCAAATGGAGCCTCTGTAACGAATATCGATCAGGATAATATGGGAGGATCCTGGGCGCACTTTTTGCAAGGTGTAAATACATCTCAGATTGCCCCAATGGTATTTCCCGTTGACGGTTCAAACTTCAATGATTATCAAATGTCCACCATGGACTCCATGGACATGGTTGCCGCCACGTCCGGTGAGGTCAATTATATTTCCAATTGGTCGGATCAGAATTTCGACGATGGATCCATGGATGTTCTTCAGACTTTGGCCATTGAAACTCAACCACATACGGAGCAGCAAACCCTTCCAGAAATCAGCGAGCCTGTCGACCAAAGTCAATGTTTTGGGATGGTAAGCGCCTCAAAGTTATTCCTTTAGCCGCTGACAACAACAGATAGCTGATGTTCCAATAACTTCAAGGCAATCCAGCCTAAAGATATTTGATACTTCAGCAATAGATCTTTGGTTCAGGCGCCCAAACGAGTTAATTGAGGTGGAAAAGACTCAAGTATTCGCCGAGCTGGATGAGCGAACAGCAAAGATCCTCACGAATATCAGTAAAGAAGAGGGAATCAGATTTCAATTGAGTTGTCGAACAATCAATAGACGTGCAGTATCGACTAAGAAAGGCGGCAGGAAACCCGGAGCCAACGATCTACAGTATGTAATGAACGCTATTATTTATGGCCCCGAGGACCTTTGTGACCCCGTTGGAAAGTATCTCACCAGGATTGGAATACATCTTCAAGATCCTCTTAATTGTGATCGGGATGTTGTATACTCCAACCCTCACATCATTTCTAGATCAGATGAAGTCGTAATGACGTCGGCTATACAAATTTCGATGTCTGCTCCCGAAGTTGAGATGGCCATTTCTCAGGATGATCTCTTTGCCGAATTAAGCTCAGATGCCCATCTCTCTCTAACAGATGCACCGGAAGCTATCAAAACACCACTCTATAAGTATGAAGACCATGATGTATTCTCACATCGTCAACTAACGTTCACTAGCCACCAGAAGAAAGCGCTGACGTTTATGTTGAAGAAAGAAGACGGGTGGCAGTATGATGGAACACAGGATGATCTTTGGGTGAAAGAGGTAGACGAAATGGGTCAAGTGATGTAAGGCTTCATTCAAGTCAAACAATCATTCTAACTTTGCAGATACACGAACACGATAACAGAGATATCACAGAAGAAACCTCCCGATGAATCCAAAGGAGGCTTACTAGCTGATAACATGGGTTTGGGCAAATCACTGACTATGATATCACTAATTGCACTCAATACTTGCAAGATATCTGATCCAATCATGTTCAACTCAGAAGGCTCATTTCGACGGCTGAAATCCACATTAGTGGTAGTTCCTTATTCTCGTCAGTAGATCTACTTCTGAGAAGAAGCTCATACTAACCTACCACTAGTTCTTGAAACTTGGGATTCACAATTGAGCAGGTAATGTTATCGTTGAAGCTTTGCGCAAAGCCCAATTCTGATCATACTTAGACATCTACATCCAAACACTCTTTCATGGACTCGATTTCATGGAGCTCAAACTCGCAGTACAATATCTTTGGGTAGTTTCGATATTGTCATCACCACATTTGAAACACTTGTCCGCCAGCAGAAGAAGCAGGAAAGTCCACAAAAAAAGATTGGAGAGGACACATTGTTCTCCTATTTTTGGCACAGAATTGTCCTGGATGAAGGTACGTGATATATAAAGTCGAAAGACGAAAACTTACTTGCGCAGCTCACACAATTCGAAATCGAGCAACCGCTATGGCTCGGGCTGCTCGCTCAATTCAGGCAACAAGTCGCTGGGCCATAACAGGAACGCCAATACAAAATAGAGTCGCTGATTTTTCGAGTCTTTTAGAATACCTCAAAGTCTATCCATTTTCGAATCCCAAGACCTTTGATACAGAAATCGTGAAACCATGGCTTAAGTCTCCTGCTGAGAAGGATGTTTCTCGAATGAAGAAATTAGTGAATTGCATATCTCTTTGTCGGACGAAAGCTGTCATCGATCTTCCGAAGCGCGAGGATTTGATACGCAATTTGGAGTTCAGTCCAGAAGAACACGAGTTTTATGAGTTTGCCAAGGCCGGTACCATTCAGAGATTAGATACTGCCTTATCTTCCAATCCTCTGCGACCAGGACAGTATCTCAACGCTCTCCAATGGCTGAATGAATTGCGACTCATCTGCAACCACGGGCTCGCCCATTCAAAGAGAGATCCCAATAAGAATCTAGCCGTTAAAGGACAAGATCCTAAGAACTGGAATAAAGCTACTGCCAACAAGGCTTTTGAGACCATGGTTTGTAGTGGGGAAGCTGTGTGCTCCATTTGCGATAATGTCCTTATGGATGGCGCGGGAGGTTTAAATACGGATACTGCAAAACCTCATCTTGCCAAGTGTCTGACACTAACTTGCGGCTCTTGTATCAAGGATTCACCTCGTGGCCAGCCGATACCAACTTGTTCATGTCTTCCTCTTTGTAAGAGTGTTGAAGTATCTTGGACGCCAGATGGTGTTGTGCACACTGGACACTCAAAAAACTTACCAGATATTTCACCGAAGCAAGTTTCAACAAAATTGAGAACACTGCTGAAGGACTTACAAGAGTGCCCGGAAGGAGAAAAGAGGTAAGTTTATCCTACAGCTAAGCTTATCTAAGCCTAATGGTCGATTTAGTGTCGTGTTCTCTTATTGGACCTATACTCTTGATCTCATAGAGTCACTTCTCAAAAAAACGGGCATCACCTATACTCGGATCGATGGACAACACTCTGGAGAGAAGAGAGAAGAATCAATTCAAAAATTCCAAACCGACGAAACAGTACAAGTAATTTTAGTTTCTATTACTTGTGGAGGCGCTGGGTAAGTTATATTTGATCTAACCTCGGATTCAGTAGCTGATCACGTTGTAGTTTGGATCTCACCGCAGCTTCTGTTGCATATCTTCTTGAGCCCCAATGGAACCCAATGATGGAAGAACAGGCTCTATGTCGCATTCATCGATTAGGGCAAGAGAAAGATGTTAAGACAATCCGATACCGAATCCGGGGTTCATTTGAAGAGGTAGATCTCTCATTTCGAGTGGAATGCTATGCTGACAGATTTGCAGAAAGTCATAGCGGTTCAGGACCTGAAGAAAGAAATCGCGGCTGAAGCTTTCGCGTCTGAAAGTCGACGAAAACCGTTGAATAATGCCACAAGATTGCAGGTGAGTTAATAGTCTTACCCTGTTCAACTCTGCTAATGACAATAAAGTATTTCCGAGATCAATTGACATGAAAGCTGCCAACAGCCATGAAATCTCTGAGCCAACCCGGTCAACTCATTCTCTGTGATTCCCCACACCCACATCTAGTGTTGGCACGAAAACCTGTCAAACTCACCAGCGCTTGAACATCATCTCATATGCGGAGTTATTGTAGGACCGTCAGGGAATGATTTTGTTCTGTGGACTTCACAGCGCGGACGAACTCAGCCTGCGAAAGCATTTTGCAGGATCGGAATTCGAGAATTGAAGCAGGTCCCATTGCTGGGTGAAGTGATTCGGAATATTTTGGGACAAGTGAATAAAAGAGGGCAGGGAGTGGGGCAGAGTAGGATATGTTCCATCTTAAAGCGACGAGAGACTGGAAGTGGATAATCAAATCAAGAAGCTGCTGAAAAGAGTGATTGTGAAAGCACTTAGATATCACATAATAGAAGGACTTACTTTTAAGTTTTGAGAAGCACTACACGTCTTTGAGGTAGCATTTACTCAATGTAGCTATTGAAATGTGGCACGAGACAGTTAACTCAGTCTCGTCTCTAGAACAGAAAACTGAATACTTTGTCAAGATGCAGTGAGACTGCGCCTTGAATTTCAGACTTTTGTAGCATGAACAAGATATATTCCCCGTACACTCGAGGTTTTTTGATGGGATGTAACATTCCCCTCTTGTGACCCCTCTGGCTCCTTTTTTCTACATGAGGTTCCTTCCATTCCTGAAATGTCAGATTTCTGCTTAGAGACTCTTTAGAGATTGGACCAATCAGATATGCCCATGACTCCAAGTTGGGTGTGGTGACTTTTGAAATTTCGGACACTCGTTCTGGATGCTCATTGGACTTTTGTGTCTACCACTAGACGCGCATTTTTTTTTGGCCTCCACCCTCCAGAGGGAATCTCATACTAAATTTCCCTCAATCTTCAGATGTAGTGCGACAGTCAGACCAGATCCCATACTTCTTTCTACACTTCACGTCGCTTCTAATCCTGTTGCTGATACCTGCCGTCCCAGACCTCTGCTCAAAGCAAATTCAAGAAGAAAGTGGCCTTGGTGAAGAATTTCATGATGCTCAATCCGTCAAGCTACCATCTCTTGTACTCCTCCGACATGACCAATAAGATCTACGGAAATGCGCCATCTGCTAGTGAGGATGAAGAAGAATTTCAACACCGAAAACGGCCGAATTCCGACTTCATACGTCGAGAATACAAAAATCCGGTTTCCAAATAACGCGGGCCAAGCAAGGATCTGTGAATTTTTTACGTTGGTCAAGACAGCGCCAGAATCTCTCTCTTGTGCTCTTCTGAGGCGATCAATGAGATCCACGTAAATGAGGCAGTGAAGAATTTTGACAACGAGTTTGCCCCTCCATGGCTGAAGGGCTTCCACATCGGGCATCTCTTACCGAAGAAACGGCCTCTACGTCGAGGCTGTGTGCGAGGCTTTCTGTGATTGACAACACTTCTCAACCCTCAGCCCCTTTTGTCTCTCGCTTAGCAACCAATTGTTTTGTCGCATAAAGACAGAGAAGCGATGTATGTTTTTGAGATTTTGGACACTCGGGATTTATGTTAATTGGTCATAGATAACAACTGGTCGTAGGCCTGCATGAGTTTTGGCCTCCAAACTTTGGATATGAATTAGGCCTCATAAAACGTTTTTCTTGTTTCCAAACTTTGGATTGTTATTCTCTCGCTAGGTGAACTGACGGCAACGGTGCGGCTATGACCTTGATAGGATGAGATGCTAGCTTTCAAGTTGTAGCCTCTCGAGGTCGTGTTCATTGGTTATTGACAGAATGGTAGGCCTCACAAGCCCCTGCCTGCACTTGAGGCCTACAACGATCCTTCCACCTCTCAAAGTATCGCTAGACAGCCAATTATATCACCGCAAATCGTGTGAGGAGGGTGATGGCTTTTGGGATTTCGGACTCGACAAGCTCTGATTGCGGATGCTTGGCCTCCAGAACTTTATTTATTCTCCGGGGGCAGTTCGTCACTCAGGAACAGTCACGTGGCTCTCCTCCTTCACCTTGACATTCACACCTCCAGCAACTCCTTTAAGCCAGCTCCTGAAATCTATCTCGCAATCCTGTAGCAGGCTGGGAATTTTGCATTCGAGAGTAAACATCCTGGTTTGTCAAGAAGGAGAGTGACTTCCCTGGCCAATCAGATTCAACAGAAAGGAAGGGAAGGCAAGGTGGTTTTTGAGATTTTCGACTCTCGTTCGCTTAAAATGGCCAATTGGATACTTCAAACCACAGGGGGCTTGTACTCTTTGCCTACGGATCTGGCCCCCACCTTGTCTCAGTCTTGTCTTAGTCAACATCATCATATTCTTGAGGGTGAACACCATCTACTACTTGTAAATTGACAGATCCACCGCCCTTTTCCTCCAAATATTATCGCACCTGAAGATATAGACTGAGTTCTAGAGAGAGCGAATTTGAATGTCTTTATGATCTCGCTGTGATTGTGACAAGGGATTTGGTAGTAAAAGCGAAGCATCCTCGGTCAAAATTTGCCAAAACATATCTCATTCAATCTCGTGAAAGGATCAATGGAAAGTATCAAAGTGAGATACACGTGAATGAGAGAAGCGCTTTCTAAAAGCTTGTAAGACATAACCCCTGGAATCATAGCTTCTACGCTCTTTCGCTCTCACTTCCTACGTGCTCAACAGTAGCATCCACCTTCTCAGTCATCAATTCCCTCACTCCCTTGGTGCAAAGCACAGCCACAAGAGCAAGCACAATAAATGGAATGACACTCGCCCAAGCCAATCTATAGGCGGCCGCATACGCATGATGGCTGGCATTCATGGCGGCTCCAATGATAGCATTGCTGATCCCTGGAACTGCAGCAACAGCCGCTGGACTTCCTGTCGCAAGAGCACCCAGGAGAGGGCCTACAGATGATTTCGGTAGTCCCGCTTTGACAGCTGCTCCGGCGATGCTAGGGCCGTAGACTGAAGCGAGTTTGTTGTTGACAATCACATCGACGACTGCGGATCCGAAAGCACCACCAATGGCTCGAGCAGAGAAGGCGAGACCGGTAGCATTTGCGAGATAGGCATGTGGAGCTGTGAATTGGACTAAAGCGATCAGGAGGGTGAGTGGTCCTGCTTGTCCGAAGCCAGCTATCCATGTTTAGCTTAAGAAGGTAGGGGATTGTAGAAAGACTCACATAATACATTGTAACCGATTTGCGCATGGTTGTCAGACGGAGTGATGGTAGAGTAGCAGATGGAGCTTTGGTCGTCAGCTCACAAATCGGATGATATAATTGAGACTTACACAACCAGAAAGCTGGTAAAAGTTGCCACTAATGGGACTTTCATGTCCTTGAAAGTGGTTGCATACCAACTATTAAGTTTAATCAGCCATATTTTTGTGAATTCAGGCAAGGCTTACACAATGGGAATAGACGAGAAAAGATTGACCAAGTTGAATGAGAGCTGCCGGACCGAGATCTTCCAAGCAGAGTCTTCAAAACCTAGATTGAGTACGAGCTGAGTGGTGATGCTGTTGACCACACTGAAGAAGATCCATCTAGTAGTTATTTAGTGACTTGGACTTCTATCGATACTTGAGGTCATACCCTTCGACTGCAAATGCAAAAATAGAGAGTCCGAAATTTGGAGTCCCTTTGAAGAACACATGTGCCACAAGTCCGTCAACTCTACCTTTCCATTCATACAAGCAGAAAAGAAGTCCAAGACCGGCTCCGACTCCAAGAGTGGCCGCGACATGAGCATCGCTCCACTTGTAGCTCCCACCAGCCCAGTCCAAAGCGAGCAAGAGGAGTGCTGAGGCAACTGTAAATAGGAAACAGCCGATTGGATCCATGGCCCAAATTGTAGCTTTAAACGACCTCTTGGGCCTATCAGCTGGACGAGTAGGATGGTAGAAGACGAGAAAGAAGATGGTGTTGGCGAGATGAAATGCAGCTTGGCACCAGAAGATACCTCGCCAGCCATCAATACCTCGGTTGGTGAGACCACCACCTCCAAGAACAGCGGCGCTGTGATTGTTAGTATACATGATCAGAGTTCAGGAACTAAGCATACACTCCCGCAATCGAACCAGCGGCGAAGTTCAGTCCTTGTGACAATGGGCGATACTTCATGGGCAGCACCTCTGCCGTAATTGCTTGTGCAAGACCACAGTTGCTCAGCGTAAAACCAATGAGAATGCCTCCACCGATGAGGACAGACATGCTCTGAGCTCTAGCGGAGATGACGGCTCCAATGAAAGCAAGCAATGGAGGGAGGGAGACAACCCATCGCCTATCCACGACATCGGAAAGCCTACCCACGATTGGAGAGAAAGCCGCTTGTATAAGAAGCGGACCCTATAGAGCGAGTTTAAGGTTAGAGAGGGAATGGACCGAGCAGGGGAGAGATGTGATACCTGGATGACCCAACCAACAAGAGCGGGTTGACCTAAGTCTCGGATAATGAAAGCCAAGACATTTGAGGCCCCGACAACGACAAAGACTTGAGCGAAGACACTTTGAAATTTAGTCAACCGTAATAAACAATGCAGGTTTGAGATATGTGGTAAACAGGTCTATCGTGACTGTACGTACGCAAAACATGAAGCAAAAACAACGGCCCAAGACCTCCAGCTGAGTTTTATGTACTCATCTGCATCGGAGGTCTGAGCAGCGGGGTCTTCCGAGGAACTCCTGGGATATGGCTTAGAATTAACATGGACATCCTCCACCTTCTCAGAAGGCTTGACCTCATCTGAGCTCGACATTGTGCAGCAATGAAGCGAACTCAACTCGACAAATTCAAACAGACAAGAAACTTCCAGCTGCCGGGGAAAGAAGAGGGAGAACGCAGGTAATATTGAATTCGGCATGCCGGGGCTATCATATTCATCAAACCGACAGTCTGCCGATGCTGTCAGACAATTACGAGCTACCACGATCCTATGGTGTTGAGGCGCACTGCAACACTACCGGGATAACGAACGGGTAATATAAATAATTCGCCGACACATCCCAGCTCGGCATATGGTATCTTGACTGTCAATTGATGCCAGCCATAGAATAAGTTTTGATTCGACTACCGTTACCGATCGATAGCACGTCGGTAGACTTCTGGTCGCCGACGTGTACAGGTTTGGCCATCAATAATCCCAAGTGGCTTTCATCTTGCATACGATACTTTATCAGTACTCAATGAAACATATCCCGATATCTTGTACGACCGAACCCTCGCAGAAGCGTCGGGACACCATGAGGATCCAGACTATGGCAGGCGCCTAGACTGATGCATCGAAACCCGACTGGAACCAATGCTTTCAAGTAGCAGATGCCAATTCCAGCAATCCTTTCAACTCCTTCATCAGAGACGAATCCTCAAGCTATTTTTATGTTCAGCCGATTGTAAGTTTGGTGTTGTTGAATTGACGAGAAGAAAGCTCGACGAAGCCTCAATCCGAAGGGGGTTATACTCGCGCTAACGAGCAATGATCCGCTGTTCCTGTTTGTTTCGTAACCATAGAACAGAAGCTGCGACACACGAAGAGTCAATCGACTAAGAGCGCGTACCTACCTAGGTAGATTCTCCAAAACACGTGTCGAAAGCTCGTTGGTATTTCACGATTGTACCTAGGTATGATAGAGGCTTCTACGTCCTGCCTTTATTTAAGGGCATCATATGGACGTGAGTAAACCAAGTCATTGCCATTTGTAAAGTGAGTGAACTCATTTCTTGAATGACTTGGATCAACCCCAGCTTGGTTTATTCTCATTTGATGGTTGATGATCAGTCGAGAACTCGAGTATATCCGTTTCCTTGAAAGAAAATCAGGAGAGTAAAGATTCTCTAAACTCTCAATATTCAATATATTGAAGTGCTTAAAGGAAGAAAGTGGTTGAAAAGAGATCAAAGTCGAATCTCATATAGGGTTGTGTCGACTCATACTTCTCCCCTCTTCCCTCTGGCATATTACTCAACATACACAATGATTTGAGGCTTGAATTAGCCTATCATATTTCCAACAGCCATTCACGCTCACGTACTCTACGATAATTTGTCAGCTGATGGGTGAAATTCAGGAATTCCCTTACCTTCAACAGTCTTTCGTGAATGTCATGTGACCTCAAATTGGTTGAACTCGAAGGCTTGAGAAATCATCCTTGAGACTCCGAACTCTTCACCGCCTAGAAAACGCTCTCAAAATCTCCCAGAACAAAGACTTAACGATGCGCAGATAGACTTATTCTTAGACTCTCACGCACTTACTCGTGACTTGACAACCAATAGGTACGGCCGTGAGCGCTCGAACCCGACCTTCTGAGATGGCAAACGCCTCAAGAGGCTTCGAGTCGCTGCACAATTCCGAATTTGGTTTCCACCATCCAACAGTTCCGCTCCAGACTTCCTAGCTCGCCTGCACCTTCAACCTTTTGGACGCTGAACGCATGTTGAGTGCCAAAAGGAGCCATCAGTCAGCCAACAAAGCCTATAAAAAGCCTACGCCAACAGCCAAAGCCTTCTGAGCGTCAGTGGAGGCCGCTCCGCTCTCTCTGGGCACGAACTCACTGTCCCACATGACAACGCTTCAAAATAGGCGATCAATATTCCCCAATCCTGTAGGGGAAACACAGCCGTGGAGACGGTGATCCAGTCCTACACGTCAACCAAATCACCACTCTGGATAGCTCCCAATTCAAGAGATAATCACGATGAATTTTTCCTAATTCACTTTTTCATCTCCATCTCCCTGCCTCCTCCTCCTCACCAGCACCCACCGAGCCCAAACCAGAACCCCCTCCTGCCAAACAGCCTCTACACCCGAACCCTAATCACCCAGCCAATGACCGATGCTCCTCCGCGGCAGATCGCCTCGATGGGGGAGAGCACACCTCCGACCCCACCTGCACTGCAGCGCGGGTAAAGAGCTCGCATAGGGGCCGCGGGGGGGAGATCGCTACCCCGGATCCGGGGCCGAGCCAGGTCGCGGTGTGGTGTGTGGGGCTCGCGAGGTTGGATGTGGGGAGGGAGTACCCAAAGTCCGGTACGGGCAGAGTTGGGCTGGGCGGGCTGGCTGGGCTGGCTGGGCTGGCTGGGCTCGCTGGGCTGGTCGTGAGCAGCTGGCCTCTCTATTTGGCTGCGTCGGTCAGACTCGGCGCTTACCTGGATGCAGATGAGAGGGCTCGACGGAGCGTTAGGGAGCGGTCCCGATGGAGAAGCCTTGTGCGAAGACTAGGCCCGGGGAATAAGATGGGCCTCCTCAAGCCCGAGAGGGAGTGTGAGTGAGGTATGCGCGCTGGACCGTGTTATGACTTCATCTCGTCACGGTAATGAACAAGAACGGCAAGAGAGCGTGATCGTGATATGACTAGGAAGTAAAAACATACACACGTCCATCCATGCAAGGGCGCGTTCCTGCTCAGAAAGGACCCAGCCGAGCAAAGCATGAAGGTCGAAACGATCCATCGCCAGTTGCAGATCAAGCGAGAGGCTAAAGCGGAAGACTCGGGGAGTAATCAAAACATGGAGAAAGACAGAAATGCACTTGTTTCAAAACGATTTGTTTCAATATATAGATAGATAGATTTGCTAGCTAGCTACATTGAAGGTCAATTTCCGACGCTCTGGGTGATGAAATACAGTCTGTCTAATCAACAAGTTGGAAGAGAATTGAAACATGCCAGGAACCGCTGAGAAGAACTCGCTTGCTGCAGATCGTGCTTGTGATTTACAACACAGTCCTCCTCCTTCCCCACTACATTCAAAGCCGTATATGCTGGAGTGGCGGGCAATTATACTACTACTTGGAAGCGCCTGCACCTAGTGGCAAAGCTGGTAGCCCTAAGTTTGAGTGTCAGTACTTTCTCTTGTAGGATTTCTTTTAGTTAACTTACATCCATCAACTGGTTCCGCAGCTGATGGCTTGATTGTGCATCCTTCGTAGGCAGCTGTTGATTGAGCAGTGATACCAGCTTTGGGGCAATCCACATTAAGATTGCAGTTGTTGTCCATAGCCTTTTGGAGTGTGGTATCTTGCCAGCCGAAAACGTAGTCACCATGAGCTGCTGCGCCTCTGGAGGAAAATCAGCTCTATTTCCTTTCGTACTCATGATCCAGAGATTACTTACCCGATACCCATACTGTAGACGAATGGGTTGGTGCCATCCGTAGGCCACATGCTCTTATCGGCAAAGGTTGAAACGTTCCACATAACCTCATACATGATTTGGGGAAGCTTGACGGGGTGAGATGAAGGGCATGCACCACCACCACCTGCACCGTTACCTGAGTAGGATACATGGCTTTGATGGTCTTCACTGTCGAGGTTCTTGCCATCCCAGCACCTGAGTACACGTGTAAGTCATCATCAGGAAGTGGATTATTGAATGCCTACGCTGGGAAGATGATGGTCTGACGAATCATCTTGCAAGAAGTGCTTGAAGGGATCTCGACGCTGTCGCTACCAGAGCAGGGAGCACCTCCAACAAAGGTATTGTCATTTGTTGATGTCCAGCAACGATGGCAAATGTTTCCACTGGAAACCTTCTTAATATCTGTATTTTGAGCATTGCCAGCAAGCATACGGAAACCCTATCATTGATCAACTTGGTGCTTGAAATGATAGAAACAAGCGAATTACCTTTTTAAATGCCGTCGTCTTTCCACTTGGGATATAGTAAACATCGAGACCACCATTCTGATTAAGCTGTCCTTGGGGTCCACCATTGCCAACTTGTGGAACACGATGATATGATCCATTCTTGTGATGGAAGAACATGACAGCGGTCCAGTAGTTTGATAAATCTTGTTTGAAGGTGCATGAGGTGCAAGTTGATTGAGTTGCCAAGTCGTGAGAATCAGGGTCCATGGTCACATTGAACGAATTTCCTCCGACAACTTGATGAAGATGAGGAGAGTAGAGCAATCCTGGGTTGACCAAAGGATCGATTCGATCAACTACCAACTGAGAGCATGCAAATCGAAGCATGTTCTGTGCTGCTGCGCTCTGTGCGAGCACAGTGACAGCTGCGAGAGTAGCCCACTGCATCTTGATTGTTGATGATAACCTTGAGCTTGATGTTGACGATGACAATGACAATGACGGAGACTGCGAGTAAGATCGACGACAGAAGGGCTTGTACCGTGAGAGTCTTATATGTCCTGGAAAGTGCCTTTCATGCCGCCACCTCGACGTGTGGCGAACTGCCGAAAAGGCATCATCATTGGTTCTTCTCTGGATAATATCATGATGAGTGGACGGGTGTTCGTGAAGATTTTGTTCTTGCTCCGATCACCTCCCAAAGCAATTAAGGATAGCTGGCGTTTGGAGCATTCGGTCTTTCACTTAATCAATTTTATATTTCGGCTGAGAGGAAATATCAGATCAGGCGAATAGATGCTCAGTAAACTATAGGTAAGGTCACAAGATGGCCTGCAAACTTGGATGGCAGACAACTGAGCGACAGCCAGGGTAAAGTGCGACCCTTGAGTCCAGAGGCTAACAGGCAAAGGATTCCCCGCATATCTCTTGCCCTGCCGGCGTAACCGGTGCCTATAAATTGCACGGGATCTGGGGGGAGACCGGCATTTCGCAGCTTCGAGATCAGACAGAAATTGACGTCGTAGAACTAGCTTGGCTACTCTATAATGAGGCCGAGACAAAGACACTGATATAATTTTAGATCTCGATCTCTTGAGATAACAACCACGAAATGTACCTGCAGCATACTTGCGTATCCGGCTGAAGGAAAACTTTCAAAGTATGACGGCACTTGTTTTCTGATGAAGAAGCCTTGCGACTTGTAAATAATTCACCTGGTTGTGACTTGGTGATACAGAGATCATGAAACTATTTTGTGGGGAATCCGGGGTACATATGAGATAAGCTTCAAGATTTTCTCGACTCAATAACAGCAGCGGGAAAGTTGAAGAAGCCACGGGCAAGGAATATAAAGTATTAAGGTCAAATATCTTGTTCACGTGTTTTGACAATATTAAACAGGCCTGGCCGAAACAAGCTCAGCCAACAGGGTAATTTCTTGGCCCTGCTAGTTCTGAACGGGAAGACTTCACCAGTTGAACTATGCCTAGGCTTATATAGCAAAAAAGAGAGAGAAAAGATGAACAAGGTGATCCGATAGGTATCCAAAAATTCAAAATTGCGGATTCATGCCTCTTCCAAGCGCTTTTCGAATGGTCGTGAAGCACAGAAAGCACCCTCAGATGCTGATCGTGCTAGACTTCGAGAAATAGCTGAGATCATAGAGGATTATCATTGAGATTTGCGTGACGGAATCCTATTCCGAAGAACCGTCTTTTGTGATAGCTCGGCTGCCATGATTGCGACCGCGTTCGGTACATAAGAAGCAATCAAGATCCCTCGAGGTGGGACAGTGACAAATCCTATAGGGTGTTGGAGACCAGAGATGCCTGACGTTGGGTGCCGATGCCCCACATTGGTGGGAATCTCGGTAATGCCGCGATGCAGCAGCAGCGTGGCAACAAGGTGCTTATTCTCGTCAAACCTACCAATCAAATGCTGCAGAATGAATGCTTTCCATCATCAAGCCTAGGGAATTTTCACACTGGCCGAGTCCAAGGCGCTCCTTTTGGCCTCCACCATCTTCAGACTCTCATCCCATTAGTGAACACCATAAAACTTAATTCTTCCGAGCACGCAAAGAGAAAACTTGAACACAGCTTCTAGGAGCCTGATCAACTTTGGTTAGTTTACCCGCCATCTTGGCCTGCATCTGTACAACTCCCGACCAGAACCTGTCGCGGTGAGGAAGAGGGATATGTAAGCAAGCCGATTATGAGCTGTATATTGGAGTGAGCAGTGCCAAGAATTTCGTAGTTCAACCAAGATATTGTTCAGTGGCAGTTGACATTCAGTTCATATCGTTCTGGCTCGAGGATCGGTGACATAGGTGTGACGTGCTTCCTTCGCCTTCTTTCGCGTACCCTCGAAACTTTGAGTCAGGAGCAGTTCTCTTGTTGGCATCCTTAATGTTGCCCATGTCCTCAGACCAAAGCCCATTCCAGCCCGGAATCCACCTATACTTCAAGATCGCAGGATCCATCCCATCGCCCAGCTCCCGCTGCTCATCACCGGGTATCCTGTCCCCGGCTTCTCCTCTCTGCCATCTCTCCAATATTGCCCTCAATACTCTCGTAAAAGTCCTCTGATATTCAATGCCTACGGTTCCAACAAACGCATCCAGTACTCTTAAATTGATTGTGCAATTTTCAAGAATGAGAAAATGATTGTCGGCCGCCGGGTCGAGTTTCGAGGCTAGAATGATGAAGATGAAGGATGATTGCAAGAGGTAGGTACCAAAATATCGATAAATAAAACGCAACTTGGGATCAGTTTCTAGGATCGCACGAGAAAGTTGGGCGCAGAATATTGCGTGCTCCCCTGCTGCAACGAAGGAGGAAGAGGACTGCCAGGTGAGATCGCGGTACATCTCAACAAAATCCATGGTCCCGTAGAGGAGTATGTGCAAACAATGCCAGAGATGACGGGAATATAGGGCAATCTTGGGGGTAGGAGAAAAAGAAGGAATGGAGAAGTGAGAGTCGAGAGAGCGGTGGTAGAATTGAAGATTCTGTTCGATGTTTTGGCGTATATCTTGCATGAATTGGCGATGAGAACCAAATGTGGAGTGACGACGGAGAAAGTGATACTCTAATATTTCGCCGAGGATGCTAAGTTATTAGTCTCTGTGTTGTAAGTCGTTGGCACCAGTACCTTGAGAGTGGAAGCATGACGCCGAAAATATCCAAATTGTTGACTGAGTAAGTGATACCTCTGGGGTTTTTGGTTTCGTTTAAGCCAAGCTCCCGCAATGGAGTTGAAGACTCCCAAAGCGAATCTCGACAAGGCTGTGCTAGGTTTTGACATTCCATATCCGAGAAATAGGGTCGGAGGTTGAACGAGAAGGAAGAATGTCGATCAATGATATACGTTGCCCACCATACTCTCCTCCTCTCCTCTCTTTCTTCATTATTATAACCTACCGGCTCAGCACAAAGATTCAGCGTCTTTACACTTAGCTTCATAAAATTCAACAATTGAGGCAGCTGGCTCCCAAGATTATTCTCGCTAGGACCAATTGAGGAGAGCATAAAACATGTCACTGCGTCATCTAGTGATGGCTCGATCTTACCTGTCATGACAGGTTCCATAAGACGGAAGGCAAGCGCTAGTAGTGTTCGACGTATTGTGACAAATTCGCCGTTGCCAAGATGCGGAAGTGGAAGCGTGTCATCTTCTGTTGGCATGTAGCATGCCAGGCCTGAATATTGTCAGTCAGTCAGTTGTAACAAACGATGCAAGACTGAAAACAAACAGAGAAGTGATGATAGCAAGGCAGGACTGGTAATCCGCGGACTGTTCAGGTCGAGCAGATTGCATTTTCGAATGATTCTCGTGTGAAAGTCTTGATTGGGAGAGGTGTAGAAGTGATCAAGGAGGCTGGATGCATCTTCCAGAGAGCAGATCCGAGAACTGTTTATGGTAATTGCTCCCTGCTTCTCAACATAAATCCCAAATGGGATCAAACATCTCAGCACAGGATAACATTTTCTTTGCGCCTCCATAGAAACCTTCTCGTGGTTGGGCTCATCTTGCGTCTATCATTATCAACCACACGGATATCAATTTCTTTCCAGCTTATCATACTTACCGAGAAGCTTGCCGATCTCCGACTAGGAGTAGCAACTTTGGGTTTCCTGCCTCGTTTGTGCTTGACTCTCTCACTTGTGCAAGGGAGATTCAATCCTTATATACAATCTTCAGTGAAGGAGGGACCAATGGATTGCAAGAGAATACTTTTACAACGACTGCACTCATGGCCGAGGTATGAGCATTTGATTTTGAGGAGATGGCATTGATCGCATGCTACCAGGTTACGTTCGGGTTTATGCCCTGTCAGGTGGGGCTTCATGTCGAATTCATCGTTTGGACAGAGCTCTCCCCAGCGAATGCTCAGCTGTTATAGGATGTAAGGCAGAAGCGAAGTAGAAATAATAACTGATGCACTAAGTGTTATGTACCCAGTGGAGCAGAGTGGAAATAGAGATGGAGAAGACACGGTGGACGAGAATTGCGGGGGTGGCGACCGTCTGGGCTGTTAAATTGTGGCTGATACGTGTCACGAGTATTCTCCTGAATCTACTTTGTACCAGTATCATCCACTCGACTGCGGAGAAGTATCAAGATCTGTGCAAGGACCCATGCATGCTAGGTATATTTCAGATGGAACCAGGAAAACTTCCAACTGGAGACGTCACGTGAGTATCACCAAATGCTAACCATTTCTAATATTGATTGCTCTGGAAACAAACTCTCCAGATTATGCACAAATACTCGACATGCTTGATTAAAGTTGGGACTGATTTATTTCACAGGAACTCCGAAGCTTCTTATACTTTACTCTCAACCTCAACCTGAGTAATTGTCTGCTCCTTGTCCATAGAGTTCTTCATTTCGAGGTGATTCTCAGGGAACACGAACGCTGTAGTGTTGTTAGCGGAGCCAGGCGATAGAATAAATGAAAACTTACTCTTGAGGTCTTTTGCCGGTAAACCCATCTCAAACATCTGGTGAAGCTCTTCGAGAGAGCTTCCAGCCGTCTCCGGCAGCATGAAATAAGTCCAGATATTTGCACAGACCATCAAAGATCCGTAAAGGAATCCAATCTTTGCCCCCATCCCAGCCGCATCCGCATTGAACAGGTACGGGAAAGTAAAGCTAACCAACCACGTGAAGAGCCAATTCGTCATTGTAGAGAAAGCCATCAAATTGTTGCGGTTCTTTCCCGTGGCGATTTCGGACGTAATAACCCAGACTATCGGTCCCCATCCAAGGTTAAACACCAAGAGGAAGATGTATACCATTGCAACAATTGCTTTATTTAAGGAATTATCTTTGTCTGTGACGAGACCACAAGCACCCATGGCAATGAGACAGCCAGCCATCAATGCTCCAGAAACAAGCATAATTGGTCGGCGTCCAAATTTTTCGATAGAGTATTGTGAAACCCACTGTGACCCAAGCAGTTAGCATATCTCTTTTAAGTCTTATCTTAGGAGTAAGGGATCGAGCACCACTGAAAGGGGCTGTCTTGAGTGCACCACTTGAAACATTTCTCTCAACAGCAAAATGACAAGGGATTGATAGAGCCTGGGGATTCTTACGATGGCAGGCATAGCGACAAGATATAGACCGAGTTGGATAATGAAAGGATTGGTGATGCTAATGGCAATAAAGAAGACGATTCCGTATCCAGTAATGAAATTGATTCCGGAAGATTGTTACCAGGCTTAAAGAGCGAATCCGAGATATGCTTTACGGCCCTCTGGGCCCCATGTGAAAATTTCACGCCAACTTGAACCTTTTTCATTATTGTATGACTTAATTGTGCTCTGAATCATGTCGACTTCGCTCTGGATGACCGCGGGTCTATTGCCGTGTAACATTTTTAAAGATGCTTCGGCTTTGCTGATATGGTCAGCTCCAAGAGCCACTTATGTACTGTTAGATCCGTGAATAAAACAGCATCGAGAAAACTTACGCGTGGAGACTCTGGAATGAAAAGAAGAAGCCCTGAAACCAAGATGATAGGAAAGACCAGTTGTACAGCCATCGGGATATGGAATGACCCAGTGTCTGTCCTCTCCTTGGTTGAATTATCGACTATGACTCCCAAGATCAATCCAATTCCAATGATATATTGGTACATGGAGACCAAAGCGCCTCGAAGCCTGGCCGGAGCACAGTCGGCCACGTACAGAGGAACAATACATGATATCAGACCGACAGCATAACCTAAACATATCAGTCAGCGGATGTCTTAATGATGACACTTTCAAGTTACATACCAAGTACGAGCCGACCCGCAATGATTGTCCCTTCGTTTTTTTGGCACAGACCTGAAGAATAACTCCAACAACAACAGCGGCGCTCGATACAAACAAACTTCCTTTTCGGCCTAGCCAGTCTCCGATCAGATATGATGAACCAGCACCTAAGAACTTGCCAACATTTATCATGCTCGTCACAATGGATTGCGTCTTAGCCGACAAAATGTGTTTGCCAGTAAGTAGTAGGATCCAGATCTCCAAAACGGTCGATGAAGGTTGGCATTGCCAGAATACCTGACCAAATGTTAGCCAGTTGCTCTTAATTGAGGAAATGGTATATCATACCAGAGAAATACGAGCTGTCATATCCAAATTGGAAGGCTCCAATGCAGATGAAGCAAGATATGGCGATAACTTTCTATTCTGCCTTTGCATATGATAGTGCAGACATGTTGGCGATTGGAATTGGTTTGATGAGGGTCGGATGATTGAAATTTCTCAGAGAGAAGACAAGTGTTTGGTTATATAGGTTTGAACAGAAGTCTCAGTGCCATGTTTTCGACCAACAAATACAAAGCATTGGTTTGAAGAGATGAAGGCATTGGCGTCTCGAATCTGTCAACTGGTCGAGCCTCTTCAAGGGAGCGGAAGGTAGACGGAGGCCCCTTGCGTCTCTCAATTGGCCAGCAACGGGTGAAATTGGCCTTAGCGCGGGGAAGCAGTTGACGGATGGGGAACCCCGCGCATTCGTGTTGCATGACGCTTCCGCCACAGGAGGTCGTTTGACTTTGTCGCTTCCAGCCACATGGAAGACTGGAAGCCACCGTCAATTTTGCCGACTAGGAGGGACGTATGCTGCTGATGAAATGCACCAACTGGCTGTTTGCCAACAAAGAGCTGCCGATCGAGTTACCGCAAGAAAAAGAGAGCCGTGTGGTGGCGACGTGGCTTGCCGTCTTCCTGAAGTGTCAGCGTTGACGATGGGAAATGTGCATCTTAGATTGGTGGCATTGACTCAATATTGGCTAGTCTGGAACCATTGACCATAATTCCACACCCTGTGATCGCCACGCTCATTTTCACCAGCGTCTTCCCTAGTTTTCCTTGATAAATAGCCGTTCGCGCAGTGGCTGCAATTCGCCGACGTTAGCTCACTCCAATTGCAACGACTGGCCCTTGAAACTCCTTCTTTCGAACTTTTTTCCTATCTTCTGACATTGCCACAATGACTGCCAAAGACATCTCAGTTCCTCTCTGGAGTACATCGTTGGATCATGAACAATTTATCATTGGCAAGAGATCCCCGTTATTTCCAGACTTGGACGAGTTCCGGGGAATTCCATTTGGTCATATTCCAGGTCGTTGGAAACGTTCAGAATTGAGAACAGAACTCCCTACAGACAAATTCGAAGCCTTCAAAAACGGGTAAGTCTTCTTCTCAATGTTGATTGGTCTTGGTCTAACAGGCGGTAGACCAAAATGTCCGCAGCCTCGAACCCCAAATAACTCGGATACTTTCCTGGCAGGCCTTGAATTTGCTGATGCTGTTGAACAGTCGGAATTTGACTGTCTCAATCTGTTCGTTATACGGCCAAATCAAGAAGCTCTGAAACGAATCGGCGCACAAAACCTCAAGTTGCCCGTACTGATATGGATTCATGGGGGCGCATATGCGTTTGGAGCTGGTACGGATCCAATGTGGGGTAAGAAGAGATGATGAGTATGGAGATCTTGGAGCTAACCTGAAGAAGATCCCAGCGGCCTCGTTCAGCGCTCGATTGATGTCGGTAAACCATTTATCGGAGTGAATCTAAACTACCGACTTAACTATTTCGGATTTGCAGCCTCATCAGAGTTGTTGGAAGATCAGCCACTGGGTTGTAATTTCGGTCTCTATGACCAGAAGATTGGAATAAAATGGGTTTCGCAAAATGTTGGTGCGTTTGGAGGTGATGCTAAGAAAATCACAATTGCAGGACAGTCAGCTGGTGCAGCTTCAACAAACATCCATATTCTTGATGCCAAATTCAGCAGTGGGGCCTCAGTGTTCCGAAGAGCAATCATGCAGTCAGGTTCTGTTGGCTGTCTTGGGCCTACACCACTTAGTCAGGCACAAACCCATTGGGATGAACTTTGCAACCGCTTCGGCCTCAAAATTAATTCTCCAGAATCAAAACTGGCCGCGCTTCGAAAGGTGCCGAAAGAGGACGTGTTACATGCCGCCAAAGTTCTAGGCTGGGAGACGTTTCCAGTGGTTCTTGATGAGAAGTCCCTCAAAACCACGGAGCTAGGTTGTGGTGCGGAAGTGGATCTGGATCCTGTTGGGGAAAATGAGACCGACAGAAGCGGAGAACCTCCATTAGAAATCATGATCGGAGACTGTGCTGCTGAGGTGAGCTTACTGAAGTCTCCTTGAGAGAGCCATCCATACTCACACTCACTCCTAGGGAAGTATCTTTATACACCAAAGTTTAACGACTATTCATTGCCTCAAGGATGTTCATGCAATTTTCAGCAACGCCTATTCAGATGCCACTGCATGCAAGGAAGTCTTGGAAAATTACAGGTTGGCTGAACCCTTGAATGTGAAAGAGATCCGTGACCGCCTCACACAGTTCCTCAGCGATTCAATGTTCGGAGCACCCCTTTACCATGCTAGGAGATTCTTTAGCGAATATCATGGAGGTAATACCATTCGTCGTACCACCATTAAACCATTTAAGGTCAGGTTCGGAAATCCATTCAAGGCTTCTAAAAATTTTACTGTTTCACATCACTGTGTTGAACTTATCTATCTATTTGACGCCTTCCACCAGCATTTAAATCAAATGGACGAAAAGCAATCTCAGTCTGAAGAAGGGAACGAGATATCCACAGAAATGCCTCCAGGATCCTCAGCTCCGACTACTACTGTCAATTCTGAAGTAGGATCGCCTGTGGTGTCGGTAGGCCATTTTGATCAACCATTCTTTCAATCTCCGTCTCCACTGACAAATCTCGAACTGAAAAATCAAATACAACAGGATTGGATCAATTTCATCACTAAAGATGATATGACGGGATTTTCTGAAAGTGAGCTGGAATTATCACAAGATCAGATGAAGATATATGACAGAGATCACGTTATCCGGTCAGACAGACTATCACAGAACCAGGATATGATGGCCGAAGAGAGGCGTTGTTTAGTTCTAGCGAAGTATCCGCACGGGACTAGGAAAGCAATGATGACCTTAATAAAGGGCTCTATGTAAGACTATTAGCCAAGGCCGTCAGATTTACCTAGGTACAGTAAATGTGTACAAGCAAAAGACAAAAGAGAGGACTATCACGTGACATAGCTGTTGGAAACCCTCTGCATATAGATCTCCCCACCAGCGATGATCAAGAAAATGAAAGCAGGTTTTCCCAACTGAAGAAGGAAACATTTCCCCTTATCAGCCTTGCATCAGCCTCCTAATGGTTGCGTGCTCCAAGATCTCGTCTCATACTAGAGAGAAGACCCCTAAAAAGATAGCCAATTACCCCATCAACGAATGGCGTTAGCCGCCACACAAATGAGGAGTTGCAGAGGCACATCATAAAGAAGGTTAGCGCTGGAGGGAACCTGCATTTTGAGGCTCTTTGTATCAGAACCCCATGATTCAGTGGATAACCCACGTTATAGAAAGAGGAAGGCTGAGAAAATGAACGTGCGAGGCTGAAAACTACAGCACAGAATGTAAACAAAAAATTCCAGAGCAGAAGATGAAGGATAGGATCGGGAATAAAAGTGGCAGTCTAGATAGATTCAGAGACATTGACTGTGCATGATGCATACACATCACATGCGCAAATGCTATCTCTCTTCAATAGCCAAATTTCGGGCCGGCCGAGACATTCTGGTGATCTCTCGATGCAACCGTGCCTGGTGCTAGGATCTCTTATCCGTAAACGGAAAAATTTGACTCTATCCCAAGTTTTGGAATCGCATCAAGGACAAATAAGAATGCTACAAATTTCGAACTCAAGCATGAGGCCTAGGAATATGTATGGGTGGCCGAGTTTCGAGACATTCGTCCCGTAGGGAGAGGAAGCGATTGATGGAGAATTCTTGATATCAAATTCATGCCTGGCGCATGTTCAGGCTCTGCCAGGCACTCGCGAGTCTTCTCCTGAACCGGAATGGAATACTACAAAAGCGGCGCCTAAAATCACGACAGCAGAAACTGTAATCACAACATTTATAGAGTCCCCACAGCCACGGTATGTATCTGTCTCTCTTCGTAAGTCTGCATGTTTCTTTGCTCTGCTGCTTTCTTTCTTTCAGTATATGATCTCTCCGTTGCGAAGTATATTTCTAGGAAAAGCACGCCATTCGACCCTCACCGTCGATAAAGACAGCACCATTGGAGAAATATACACTCAGCCCAAATTTGGTACACGAAACTCGCAATGGCTCCGGATTTGAATACAGTTCCTCCTTCGCCTCGACCAGATCTGCCAACCATGGTAGAGGGACAAGTCGCGACGGCTTCTAAGCCTAACATCCTCTATATCATGGCAGATCAACTCGCTGCACCTCTCCTCAAGATTCACAACCCCAGGTCTCCGATCAAGACTCCAAACCTCGATGCTCTCGCAGCTGGAGCCGTCGTCTTCGACTCTGCTTACTGCCCCTCGCCGCTCTGCGCTCCCTCCCGAATGTCGATGGTGTCTGGCCAGCTCCCCACCAAGATCGGGTCATACGATAACGCATGTTCGATCGACCCGAGTACCCCGACCTACGCCCATTATCTGCGCGCTGCTGGATATGAGACAACACTGGCCGGCAAGATGCACTTTATTGGCGAGCAGCTGCATGGTTATGAATCGCGATTGACTAGCGACATCTACCCCGGCGATTACGGATGGAACGTCAATTGGGAGGAACCCGATCGCAGACTGGAGTGGTATCATAACGCCAGTTCTATCTTGCAGGCGGGCCCATGTGTTCGCAGCAATCAGCTTGACTACGATGAGGAGGTCATGTATAGGTGAGTTCTGATTGGTCGATAGTGAGACAAGTAACTAACTAACTACGATAGGTCAAAACAGTTCCTCTTCGATCACGTTCGGAAAGGTCCAGGTGCTCGCCCATTCTGCATGACTGTCTCACTCACACACCCTCATGACCCATATACTATCGAGAAAAAGTATTGGGACATGTACGAGGGCGTAGAGATTGAACTTCCAGAGGTTACTATTCCAAAGGAAGAACAAGACCCCCACTCTAAACGCTTGCTCAAAGTTTGTGATTTGTGGGATCAAGAGTTCACCCCAGAACAGATTAAACGTGCTAGACGGGCTTACTATGGTGCTGTTTCTTACGTTGATGATTGCATTGGCAAGTTACTCGAGACTCTGAAGGACTGCGGATTGAGTGAAAACACAATTGTCGTATTCAGTGGTGACCATGGTGATATGTTGGGTGAACGTGGCCTCTGGTACAAGATGTCATACTTTGAGGCTTCAGTTCGAGTTCCGCTTCTCATCCACAACCCCAAGGCTTTTAAGCCTCACAGAGTCAGCTCCAACGTCTCAACTCTTGATATTCTTCCTACTCTTGTTGATTTGGTTGATACTCAGCTCTGGCCAGGTCTACCTATGGATGGAAACTCATTGCTGCCTCACCTAATGGAAGTAGCTGGTGGCTCCGATACCGTATTTGCAGAATACTGTGGTGAAGGTACCATCGCTCCTCTGATGATGATCAAGCGTGGACCCTGGAAATACATCACTTGTCCTGCGGACCCCGACCAACTCTACAATCTCGATACCGACCCTTTTGAAAAGGTCAATCTCGCTGCTGTCGCTCCTAAAAGCCCAATTAACCCTGAGACGGCCAAGGTCCTCGCTGATTTCGTGGCCGAAGCCAAAGCCAAATGGGACATGAAAGCCATTACTCAATCCGCTCTAGTATCCCAACGTGCTCGTCGCCTCGTCTGGTCCGCGTTGAGAGTCGGCAAGTTCACCAGCTGGGACTACAATCCTCTGGATGATGGTCGAGAGAAATATATCCGGAGCCATATCCCGCTCGACGACTTGGAGCTCATGGCTCGATTCCCGGCGGTGGATGAATTCGGCCGACCCACAAAGACAGTCATGAGCCATCAAGCGGGCTCACTTCGTTGAATGACTTTTTCAAATGGTCTTATTTTAATGATGACATGATATGGAGGCATTTGTTTGTTTGATTTTAGCATGCGTGGGCGCTGGTGGCTACATTGCATAACTCTCCTTTCACATTTGAACTCTGATGCATTCTGGGGCATATAAAATCGTTCTTTACGCACAAAATACGCGTCGTGTATAGATGATAGCAGGAAATGAAATGCGGAATCTAAAATTCTTACGTCGAGTTGTGTTATGAGTTTTGAATCAAATGGATCTACTGTACCGATTTGGCGTACCTTGAGGTACTACATGCCTCTCTTCAAAGTGCCACATTTCTTCGTTCCTGATTGAGCCTCGCTTCCTCTTTCTCCACAAAAAGCAGTGTGGCTTGCAGGTTTGGAGGCCAAAGATCTAGACTTTTAAACAATTTTTGAGCCTCAAGTGTCAGAAATTACAGAAGCCAGCTACGTCAGATGCTCGGAATCCAACACCGTGATTGGATACTTATCTTGGAATCTCAAGTAGTGTGAGTGAAAGTGGAGGCGAAACAGCTGATTAATTTGATGATCTCTGGTGATTCTCACAAGGCTGAGTGTTAAAAATCACAGAAGTCAGCCAGAGCGAACGCTGTTTTTCTCGAGCTCTGATTGGGTAGTGAAACAAGTCCAAGTGGAATGGAAGCCAAGATAAAGATGGGGTCACCTGCTGCTGACGCAAGGCTGAAGGGCCGAAAATTGCAGAGGCTAGGTAGGTAGAATAGATTCGGGTTTCTTGGGGTGTGGTTGGATGCTGTCTATAGCATTCCCGCTTGAAAAAAGATGTCTGAGAAGGAAAGGTTAAAGGAGTGCGCAGGGAGGCGTTTTGGATAAGGGCTAGCTCGGAAATCACAGCGGCCAAGCAGAAGTAATGGTGATCTCTAGCATTTAGATTGGATGTCTATCTTCTACTTCCAAATCGTAAATAGGTGTACCGGCGAAAGTAGTGGCCAAAATCCAGCATCTCAATCCAAGAAGATCCCACCTTGAATAAGGCTATGCCTGGCTGAAGTAGGGGCCAGCCTCGCATCTGCCAATCGATGCCACACGATGCCAGAAAAATGAGGTCGGAAATTGCAGCAGCCAGCGAGTGTGAATGCTGCTTTTCGCGGACTCTGATTGGATCGCTGACTCTCCCACTCCACGGCACGCTGGTTTGCATTGGAAGCTAAGCTAAGGCTAGGGGAATTACCATATCAATGCTTCTCCAATCGAGTACTGAACACGCTGTGTGAGTTTCACTATTGATCATAATTCTAGCTCATGTACCCTCGAACTGGACATTCTGTATCAAAACAAGAGGCATTTCCTGTGGGATCTTCTCGTGCAAGAGAAGTGTTTTCGTTACTACCACAAAGGTCTAGATTTTTTTCACCAGCATTTTGACCATCAAGTTCTCTGACAGTCCCATTGGATGAGTTGCTGCTATTTTCAGTTGAACATGTTATTTTCTCTCTGAGTTGTCCCATCCTCTGAAATGTCAAGAAGATTGTCCTCCGCGCTGGCTACTTTCCACAACTGCACTCCCATACTAGCAGTAAGTGTACCTCTCTACTTCAGAATGCCACAATTTTCGTATTTGTAACCGACACATATCAAGTTAAGGAATAGATATCGTACCCAAAATCTAACCCGAGTTTATCGACAGTCATCTGTGCTGTGTACTTTACCTTCCTAACGTGTTGCCCCTTGATTTTGTGTCTCTTAATCCTATCATGTACACCCCTCTAACTCTGTTATCTACTTCTGCCCATCTCCCTCCGTCTGTCTCTCCACGTTTTGCACAAGTTGTGTTGAACTGTCACCCGTCAGTTGTGAATAGCTATGCCGCAACTTCCCAATCGAGTAGTCGCGGCGCCCTTTTCAGTCTGTAGTAGAGAGTCGATGGATAAGAACAGGCTTTAGAGGGTTGGAGTGTCTGCCTACTCTGTGTTGGGGTGCAGCGTCCTTAGAGCAACGCGTGTATGGGTAGGCTTCGGCCTGCCCTAGGATGCACAAACAGTTAGCTTTGGGACACTACTCAGTTTTCCTGCAGTCATGTAGATTAGTTTCCAAGGGCCAGTGTCTGTGTGTTTTGAAGGTTTTTGCTGACACTTACGTGTCTATCTTTTTAGGTACAATTTACAAATCTGGAGATTCGTATGGCCAGCAGTTAGACTTGGGGACAGATCGGAAGGAGACCGTTTCTTGTACATTAGCAAATCAATTACTTAAGCTTCTTTCTTAATTGCTTCTAATAATGCTCTTACTAAATAAAGTAAAAACATTTACTTCGTAATACAAATGGTGTTGTTTTTCTGATTTTCTAGTATATTAGATGTTAAGATTTCGTTGCTGTCGCTCTTTCTTTATTGCAATTCAATCTGACGTCGCTAAAGCTAGTTCTTCTGTCTTTCTGGGATACCTTCAAGAATCATTATTCCTTAATATATTTTCGTCACTCTAAAGCTCACTCAGTCCGCAGGTCATCCTCTGTCATCTACAAACACTTCTGACGCAAAATCGAAGATCTTCGTCTCCCATCGCGCCATGCCTTCGTAATTCACACACTTCAACGGAGCCTATCTGCGGAGAAGAATACATGGCCGACGGCACACAGGGTTCATGATCATGGTATTCAGGTCTTGATCTATCACTGATGCCTATCCTATGTCTGGAAGATGCAGCCACATCTCCTAGCAGCGAACATGTCCCTCTTGGGCAAGATTGCCTCCTTTAATCTGCTTTTTCACCTCTTTTCTGCCACTCTGATTACCGAATCACTGCACAATTTTGACGTCTTGGTTCTGCGGACATTTACGCTGCGTAAGAGCATCATTTTTGTAGGTCCTAACTTCTCTCGACGCTGTTCTGCTAGTTCTTCGCAGATAAGCTCCAATCAAAGTACGAACAGCATCGAACCACTCCGTAGACTATCTCTCCTTCTTCTCCTCAACTCCTAATATACCTACCTCCCTCGGTTTGTAAAATATCTCACATGCTTCGCTTCTATTTTACACAATTGGTTGCTTTACAGGTAGCTCCACCTGCAACGGTAATGGTCACGAAAAAAGCGAGTCTGCCACAACAGCTACGGCAAGGGTGGGTTTTTCGTACGCTCTGATTGGGCCATCTTGTTCGAGCCTGCATTTTCATTTTTAGGACTAAGGCTTCACCTTAGATACTGGAGCACCAAATCGGTCTCCGGCCGAAAATGGAGAAGGTATGCCACTGCATTATACTCCTGTGTTTGCCAGCACTCTGTCTCACTATCCAAATCACAGATGCGGTTACACTTCAATGCACCAGAAAATCAATCTCCCATGTATCACCGCTACCTACTAGGATCAAAATTGTACATTCAAGTAAAATATCATATCAAGATCAACTTTTCCCTCTTCCAATTTTCTAAAAACACAGAGTCATTATCATAGACTCTAATATGAACCACCCCACGTCGCCTATACTCCGAGCTAGCCTGATTATCATCAACTCTCTCCAAGAGCAAGCAATGCAAATATTTGTAACGCTCCCCCTCATTCCGAAACAAAAGGAGGCATTTGAGTTCCAATGTATAGTGAGTCTCTGCAAGCCGCTCTTTCAGCCATGGCCAATAGTCGACAGCCAGCGTAATATGTTGATTGTAGTATGAAGGAACTAGATCCTTCAGTTCAAGACTTATCTTTGTCTGTAGATATGCACCGCTGTGTTCGTGTTTCGTCTCAAAGTAAGGTCCCCAAGAAATACGAATGCTTCTACATGACGCTTCCAAGGAAAGCTTCGCTGATTTAATCTGGCCCATCGTGTTGAGATGTACAGGAATGATTTCTTCCTCCAATAGCCGCGGGGCCAGGGCTCCAGGTAGCGGATCCTCGACTCCCAAATTCCTGTCGTCGGCGTCTTCAGCAGCCATGTCTTTTTTGATGCATGGTCGCGATATACTCCACATTTGATTTCCTCTTTGTGATGCCCAGCTCCAGGAAGGAGCAACCTCAAAGGTAGGTTCTGGTGGATCCTGGATCTCATAACCATAGGCCCAGGGGACATGCCATGATAACCCTCTCGCAAAGTCGGATTTCCAGATCCCTGCCAAGTATTCATCTGCGAAATTGTTTTGAAAGTCTGTTGCGAGACCTGAGAATGCTGGGAAGACGTCCTTTGGCCGTGATATCTCGCGCTTCATGAATTTCTCCAGGGTGAGGTACCAACCATCCCAGTGGTTGATCGGCTGCCATTCGGAAGCTCTCTGTGTGTCCCTGTCAAGATACGAATACCATGAACACTGGGGATAGAGTTCTTCGAGCTGAGAAATTGTAATGTCGGACCGAGATCTTATCTGGCAACGATCAGGCAGCCATCCTTCCCAATAACTTCCACTTTTGCACTGCCACATCAACTGGTGACTATTGAAACAAACAATACGGCGACTGAGCAGCTCTTCCTGCAGCGCCCACCCTCTTGATTGCAGTGGAGAGCTTTGATGTCGCATCGTCACGTAAGACTCTTTGTTGTCTGGTTCCTCCTTCCGAACCTCAAGAAACACAGTGCGCCCAAGCTCCCAATTCCTTGGAGAAGGGAGCTCGTATATGTTATTGACAGTGGGTGCATCGCTCATACTAGTACCCACATTCTCACAATCACCCTCATTTTCACTCTCATTCTCACTGTCGCTCTCGTTCTCACTCCCACTCGCACTCGCACTGGCAATTTTCGGAGCGATGCCCATTCCATAACTCTGTACCCTCTGCTTTAAAAACCCGTGGCGACTGTGGAATGCACAAGAAGCCGCTATGGTTAGAGCTGCATTTGAATATACATAACCCATAAGGGTACACTGCTTATCCCAATCAGATTTGTTATGCTGAATGATACACAACGAGTCGATCCAGAGGTATTGAAAGCCCAATTTACGAGTCACAAGTACGGCATCCTTGAAAGATTGCGGCAGGTCAGAGAACTGAATTCCTGTCTCGTGCAACTTTATATTTTCGTCTGTTGTCTCCAATGGCCTTTGGTATTTGATTCCCCAGCAGTGAGATAGAGCGACGTAACCAGATTTTCCTTGGGGTTTCCTTGCGTGGCTGAGTCCCTTTGAGTTGAACAGTTGTATGGTATTAGGATGCCCCGGAATATCAACATCTAGGAGGCGAACAGGCAGCTCGGGTCTTTCGTCGCAACATTTCGGATGATGCTCCTCGCAATATTGGAGCTTCTCACGTATGTAATTGATAGACTCATCATCGCCAGAATGGCGAGCCACAAGTCTGCGTGTGATTCCTTTGTCCCAGGGGTAAGAAATTCCTATAGATAAGAACAAAGTCAAAATTCAATAAGGATTGTTTACCTTTTGTACAGATGTTAAACACACAAGCAGCCTCCTCGCTTCCTCTCTCAAATATCTCAATGCTGTCGCCCTCCTCGGTACGAACGTAGGCTTTCATCTCCCTATTAAATAGATGGACTCTTGCGAGGCAAATCTCATTGTATCCTTGAATACTTGGGGGGTACCGTGTCGAGTAATCGTAATATAATCCATGATCAGCCTCGATGTGCTTGAGGAAAAAGGCGCAGCAGGAACATCCTTCTTTTGCCGAAGCTTTCAGCTCAGAATAATTTGGTTTCAATATCATGCAGCTGGTGGACTTGGAAGGAGATTCAATAATGTCTGCATCGTTGTCATGAGCGATCGAAACAGGGGCTGATTGATCATGGGCAATGAAGAGCCGGCTCTCTTGAGCAGTGATCCTATCGCAATCTTCGCATATCATCTTGGCGAGCGTGAATTTCTCTCTCTGGTTGTGTTTAGGAAGAGTATAGTCAAAATAATCTAACTTTTGTCAGACAGGTAGGTTGGATCTGAAATTTCCTACTTGAAAACTAACTGTACTTCATATTATATAGACCTTTTTCTTTCCTGCATAACATCAGATTCAGGCAGCTGAGAAGGCTGAGCGTAAAGATGCACACCTTCATTGCAGCAAGTTTTGAGAACCATGACACAATGAATAAGCGAAGGAGTGTCCAAGTAGAATCTAGGATTTGGCGATCAATCACAAGTGAGGCCGGTTTCGACGTCCAAGTGCTTGAATTCTGAAAAGAGCAGACACTGATTTAAAGTGGCACCCTGTAAGACTAGGGATCCTCGGCTGATAGGAAAGAATCCGATGTTCGCCATCAAGAGGATCTATTCAGGACATTTTGTAGCCAAGAACGTTTGCAACCTGATGGCGTCATAATTGAGATATTTGACCTTAAAAAGAGAGGCAGAATGAGTGAATGATCCTCTTAGAGGCTTAAAATCCAAGTCAAACTCATGCAGATAGTGCTCAAAGCCAAAGATGATTCGTATTTCTTCTTCTCTGTTCAAAATGTCCGATTGGATGCCTGATGGGAGTCCTTCACTGAACACGTGAGGCTAGGGAGTGCGAAGGCTTGGCAGGCATATTTTCTCTCCTCCCATCTCGTCAAATGGGAGCGTGGGGGCCGGGGGAACTCGATAGTTTAAAATAGTGCCAGTTGCGAGTCCAGAAATTATAAACCTCACCTCGCCTAACTCTGCATTTTCACCTCCCCGATTGGACGGCTGGTGGGCTCTCAGCTGTCGTTTTCTCCTACTCGGTCAAGGCTGTGCATTGATGCAGGCACGCGGACATGCAAAGCTGAAAGAACTGCAAGGTTCTTTCGGGTTAAGGTCATGGTCGGCTTATGAGGCTCTACATCTCTTGGGCGGTGTTTTGGTGTTGGAGTTTCACGGCTGGATGGCTGTCAATTTCATTGGCTCCATAGCCGAGGCTGAATTGCGAAAGGGGGGCTGAGAAAAATTGATAGTCTAAGACAGCGGCCATTGGTTTTAATGATCTGAAGGATTGAGACTACTGCGACTTTTTGGAGGCCAACTGTCGACTCGCCTAGTCGCGGACTTATAGGCTCGGGCTCAGAATTTGAAGAATAGGCAAGCTCATTGCCTGTCTCTCGCCTCATTTGATTGGCTTCGTAACCAAGGTTCAACTGCGAAAACGGCGGAAGAATGGAAGAAATGGCAGTGAAGGAGGGCGGCTATTGGTTTGACGACGTGAAGGATCGATTCTGCAGCTTTTTGGAGGCTAAAACTATTCCCAAAAAAAAAGGCCGCCCCTCCGCACTCGGATGAGTCAAAATTTCACAAACTCACCATGACTGTTGGGTGAAGTACTGCATCCTGATTGGCCGGGGATTCCAGCCCTTTTCCGTTCAAAACTCCGCCACAGAACCAGCAACCAGGTTGTGGTTACTACATCTTCTCAAACTCTCAAGTGGTTCAAGATCCATTACAGCCTTCATCTCTCCAATGCAAGTCCATAGGGGAATGTCAGGTGACAAGAAACTTGTTCACTGGAAAAGGCTCTCATTCATGTGTGATAACTGAAAAGAGGGTCGATCGCCTTTCATGCTAGAGATGATCCGTGAACAATACCTTGAGAAGCCATTCACAGCAACAAATATCTCACGTGAATGACTGACTTCTTGAGCCTCAACCCGAGATGGATTGTGGAGAGCGTCGCGGATGTGGCGCTTTTAGTTTCAAGATTGGAGGCCGTGAGCTCTTGTAAAGTGATGATGGTCCATCTTTGAGTGTAAAAATTCTTAAGGCACCACGGCGAGAAAGGCTTTTAGCAGTGGCTGTGATTAAGAGCTTACCGAGAGGGCGTGGTTGGCTAGGAATGCTCTGCAGGAGAGTGGAGGCCAAAGCCTTGTAAATAACACGCGTATTAAGCGAATGGAATCGAATCTTATGCAAGACAGTGCAGAGCCTAGCATTCAAAAATTCTCAGCACCCACAGCGAGAAAGCCGTTCAGCAGCGGTTTTGATTGGGACTTAAGCGAGAGAGCTGCAGGAGGCTGTGTCCAATCGAGCGTGGATGTGAGAAGTTGGAGGCCATGACTGATAACTCCGGACGTTACAGGTGCAACCGTTTCTCAGCCGCTCTTGTGATGATTCCGTGGTTTTCCTTGAGCCTGTCATCATGAATCATTCGGGGCTGAGGAGCCAGAAGTAGATGCTCCTCGTTCTTATATGATAGCTTCATCATCCAGCATCTGAGTGTTAAGTTTGTAATATCGTCACTGCAATTTGTTGTCTCGCTCCTATGTCTCTAGCTAATGTCCTCGACATACATTCATCTCACTTGTATCAATAGCTTGATCTTACTATTTTCTTCTTCAGAATCTTCGCGTAAAGGTCTGAAGTCGAACGATCTGCCCTAATTATGCTCGGCAATACGATCATTCAGGTTATGCTGGAAGTGTAGGAAAGAGAAAGATTGTGAACTAACCACTTCCCTCTTCTCTCCAGAAATCATCTGCATTGATATAAAAATTGCAAGACCCTTCATCACGAATCCCCATCCTCAACCTCTCAACCCAACGGCTCCTCACCCCTCATCCTCCTCCACCTATTCGTCGCACCTAGCATCTCCTCTTCACAGCCCTTCCAGATCCATCCCCAGCGCTCATAAAACCCCTTACTAACCTCCCAAGCACCTACATCCCACGGATCCGCCCAGATGATCACACCTCTCCTCTCGATCTCATCTGCAGGGAAACCCTCAAACAGGCCGCCGATGGTATCCGCCCAGAGCGCATCCTCATCAAACGTGCCGATCGCGAGAATGAGGTTATCTCGCGTGACGGGATGCGGCATGATGTCGATCCATGCTTCGTGGGCAACGGTCTGCTGCAAGTGGGTCGGGTGTAGGGAGGGTGGGAGAGATGAGGGGAAGTTGGGGAAGGGGAGGACGGAGAGGGCGGCGGTGGTGCATTCGTCTGTGGGGTGTGGGGGGTAGCCACCGGAGAGTAACATGCGGTTGGTGATGCAAGCGCGTAGCACGTTGTATTGGAGGAGGGTGATGAGGTGATCTGAGGAGAGAGGAAGGACAATTTTAATTGCTGGTGGAGATTTTGTCGTGGTATCCTGGGGATTATACGGTATCAATGGGCGCTGGGAGCTAGGAAGAGTCTTAGCAACTGATGCGGGGAGGCTAGAGATCCGTTGTTGGTCCTCGATCCAGCACGGTATCACAAGTTCGGGTTTTATGGGACTCGCTTGGTTTGTGAGGACAGATTCAGGGCGAGTTTTGGATTCCAGGAGTTTGCGGCGTCCTACCTACAATGTGAGTTTTCCCTGTCAAATGAGTTCAATCTCAACGTGAATTCTCTCCTCAGAGAATGACAAAATTTAAACTGTATACTACTTACGGTAAGCTCTTACATTAAGTCTATTCTGTCTCTTCCTACGAGACGCAGCATCCGTCACACCGGTCCAATCGTCGTTGTTATCTACAGCCTACATCAAGTCAGGGCAACTCTCACGAAGAAATTACACAAATGAAACTCGCCTCGGCCAACTGCGACATTAGCGTCAGCTGTACCTGAGGCGTAGCCTCGTAGACAGACATAGCTTATGAATCTCAATCAGATCACCGAGAAAGTCCCAGTTGTTGAAAAGTAACCTTGAAGGAAGAGGTCAAAACTCCAAGAGGTGTAGCTGAAGCAAGAGGATATATGTAGCCTGCTTACAGCTAGCCAGGATTGACGCAAGAGAATCCAACGGCATTTAAAGCAGGGTATCACAACAAGGGAACTCTCTGCAGTTGTCGGGTTATATATTATCCCGCAGTGGTTAAGCGAGACTTGGTTCAGGGGAAGCGACGAAGGGTAGCTCCATTCGGGCTGGCTTCATGCAGCTGGCTTACAGCCCCACTTTTCTTTGCATGGAAGGGTTTGACGTCAACTGCTAGACATGTATCTGATATCGTCAACTGGGCATGCCTCTATCTAAATAAGGACATGAAGCATTCATATGAGATATCGCGGTGACGTGGAGGTAGTGCTTCCCAAGTGCGCACAAGGCGTGAGTACCCTACTTAAGACATTGAAGTTACCAATGTCATGATGTCTTCTCAATTTTATCTTCGTCTTATTTTTCGTTGTCGAGTTTCCTTCCTATTCGTCTCGCGTTAATTTGATTCTCTGCACTCATATATAAACTGAGATGACTTTCCATCCTGATTCTCTCCCTGATCTCACAGGTAGAGTGTATATCGTTACGGGAGGAAACTCCGGCATGTCAGTCTTCGGTTCCATCTCATCTTCCATCCTTTACTCATAATCAATAGCGGTTACTACACTTGTATCCGTCTCGCCCAACACGGCGCTCACGTCTACCTCTGCGCGCGTTCCGTCCTCAAAGGCGAAGCAGCCATAAAATCCATCCAGACGCTCTACCCATCCGCACACCTCTCTCTCCTACAAATGGACCACCTCTCACTATCCAGCATCGTATCAGCAGCCCAAACCTTTCTCCAGACCGAAACTTCTCTCCACGGCCTTGTCAACAATGCTGGAATAATGGCAACCCCATTCGCCGTCACCCCGGACGGGTACGAAGCCCAATGGCAAACGAACTATCTAGCACACTGGGTACTGACCTCCCACCTCCTCCCCCTCATGCTAGCCACATCCAAGCGCTACGCCCCAGGCACCGTGCGAATCGTCAACCTCTCTTCCTCCGGATACTACTCCGCCCCAAAAGAGGGAATCGCATTCGACGACACGGCTCTGGAATCCGCAAGTCCCATGACGCGCTACGGGCAATCCAAACTGGGCAACGTCCTCCATGTCAAGACGTTGCACTCGCTCTACGGCCCCGGCTCGACAAGTGCGAAAGCCGGGGAGGGCGAGATCTGGACCGCAGCCGTGCACCCCGGGCTGGTGGAGAGTAATCTGGGGGAGGGAGCGCAGCTGCCTGGCGCGGTGAAGTGGGTCGTGGGCATTTATGCTAGGTGTGGGGGGAGGATGGATGGGGATAGGGGGAGTTGGACAAGTGTTTTTGCTGTGGCGGGGAATATGAAGGTGGCAGAGAGTGGAAGTTATTGGCAGAGGATTGCAGAGAAGGGATGGCAGAGTGGGCTGGCTAAGGATATGGATCTGGCGGCGAAGTTGGAGGGGTGGACGAAGGAGGAAATGAAGAATGGCGGTTGGGTTGTTTGAAAGCCTCATTCGAAACTTTGAGATTCGGTGGGCACGCATGCTCAGCTAGAGCAGAATAGTACATCTCACTTGTATCACAACAATAGAGCGCAGCAGTAAGAGTATGAATAGTGATGATTAAAATGCCGATAAGTGCTAAATGTTCACTATATCTTGCATACAACTCCATACCTCATGAACCATTTGCCCACTTTTATGGGGTATCAATCTCGTCCGTCACGTACAACTCCGGCGCTATGCGAAAACCACTAACTCCTACCCAGGACCATTATTCATACAACTTCGCCATGCTCTCCCAGCTATCAAATACGCTTCTCTTAGAAGTAGTATTCAGCGTTGTAAGTTGCAAATTGCCAATGTCACACCAGTGGTTGATATTCTATTTTCATCAGCATAGCTCAAAAATCAATGGAGGAAAACGTACAATACAGCTCAAATACTTGCACCAACTACATGTCTTCCTATAGACGTAGAAGTTGTTCAATAACAGAATGAACACAATAAACACAAAAACCAAGCTTCCTGCTCGGACTAGCCACCACGCCCACCAAGCCGGTTTCCTACCTTTGAAGAAGGACACAGGACTTTTTACAAAGCTGGTTACACCTGCATCAGGGCGATCGCTGTTTGAAGCTTTGATTTGGGAGACAGGCGTGTAGGGTGGTGCGTCGTTAATTCTCTGGCGGAGCGAGTTCGGAGAGTGAAGGATGCAAATTCCGAGTACTAAACCCATGAGAAATCCGCCGATATGGGAGAAATTGTCTAGCCCAGGAAGTAGACCGAGAACGAAAGATATGATAACGTCAAGCATGATGAATGCAAAATCTTTCCATGGAGATTTTCGTTCTCCCCAGGTGTAGAGCAGATCCAGAAGATTGAGGGCCAGGATGCCAAACAGAGCTCCCGAAGCCCCAGTTGAGGCAATGCCAGTTGCTGCAAAATTACCACCAAGCACAAAGCCGAATATCCCAGACGAAAGATATACGAGAAAATAACGAATGGGACCGATTGCGATTTCCATCTCTTTTCCGAGTGTCATTTGAAGGAGCATGTTAAACCCAATATGAATGATTCCCGCGTGTAGAAATATTGGTGTAATGAAACGGAACCATTGGTCAGGTTGATTCTTGAATTCATTCAGGGCTATAGTTTGCCCTGGATAGATAGGATTCTGCGATGCAGGCATACCAAAGCCACAGAGGTTATTCAGTTGGCAGTTCGCAACATCGTTTGAAGTAGTGTTTGGACATGGCCAGTTGATTTCTCCTCCACTTAAACGTGTTTGAATACCATCGACAGCATGCATACAAGGAACATAACGAGCGCCCATGTTGATAAGAATGTAAGGGGAAGGGCCAATCATGGGATTGAAAGAGGGGTGAATTTCGATGGGGGAGCCGGTAAGTTGAGCTATTACCTTGTCAGCTTTGTTTTCTCCACACCTCACGCTACGTACCGTTCTTAACAATCTCAACAATGAATATGATCACCTGAATGAATGTGAGGACATATGTGACCCAAGGTATCCGACTTTTGGGGTTGATGAACTTTGCAAATCCACTCTTTCTGTTCCCTCGACCTTCCTCCAAGCTTCCAGGTTGCGGTATTGGAGCATCGTAGACATGGTCAGTACTATCATTGCCTTTTGATGGTACAGCTGGGCGATCCTGCAACGGGATATCATCTGCGTATGATCCTCCGTCTACTCGTCCGCTTTGTGCTCCATAATAGGTAGAGTCCTGTCCTAAAGTACTCTGACTGTCAAATCTCTGCCTTTGAGGCCCTCCTCTTAATGGGTATACATGATCGTCGAAAGGAGCTTCGAATGGTGATACCGGCGAGTTGGTGTCGTGTTCAGGTCTCGCAGACCCTGTTCGGGAAGGAACATTTGAATGGTAGGAGGGTGCAGGTCCCGGTGATCGTGATCGTGCGGATGGGTTGTAGCTCTGGTATTGACTGCCATAAGGCTGTGATTGTTGATTCCGCGAAGACTTATTGTAATAGTCGCTGGGTGCCATCTTGAATAATGATGTCGTCGACCAAAAAACCCAGGGCAATATGGCCCTCCTGTGTCCCTGGACGCGTTGGGTCGTATCAGGAGTTGTGAAACAGGGGACGGGAAACGGAAGAAAAGGCGCAAACGAGGGTGTTTAATTATTTCAAGTCGGTTGGGCGGGCATTTAATGAAGGTGTAGAAGAGGTGAAGCTCTTCTTACTTTGCTGAGTAGAACTCGTAAGGCGTTTGGGCTGTGGTTGGCTTTTGGGATTTATGTGGATTGCACCGCCCACTTGCATTGTAGTGATGTTCTAAATAAAAACTGAGGCTTCGGAAACTCTCTGCGAACCCAGCACAGTTCCGAGGCTTAAAGCAAGAACAAGAATTTCTCAAAGAAGATTATAGGGCCTTAACTTTCATATTGTCAGTTTCTGGGATTCAAATATGTCTTTGTTTGTTCTGCAGTCTGAAACGATGCTCTTCTAGCTGTCCGAACGGCCAAGATGTTCTCAGGTAGGCTTATGATGTGTGGCTGACGTGACTCTTCAGCCACCAACACCCTGCAATTTCAGTACATCTGATTCGTATGGGTATCCGTTGAAGGGGAGATCAATCCACCAAAAGTCGTCGTACGCTACGAACACAATTGGTCGTGTCTTCTATTAATTAGTTGATTTTTCCATTACTGCGTTGCTTGACTCGGGATCTTCCAGTACTGACTCTCTCCACGACCCACATGTTTAACGATGCTTCGTCACCATAGTATACGCACAAGTATCCACCGAAGAATCAATAATCCAATTTGGAATGATTCGTGATGATACGCTTGTCGAATTTGCACTACCAGCTTACGAAAATAATCAAAATAGAAAGTCTTCGCGATATATTCTACAGGATGCCACTGCGCTGCCAACTGTGTTTGCCCAAGTTCATTATTTTCGTTGTGACTTTAGATATCACCAGAATAAATTTCCATTTCTACATTATCTATGCAAACTCAACACTCAACGTGATCTTTGTTGCTGGTGGCTAAAGCAGGAGAGGGAAGGAACAGCGAGCTTAGATTGAAGCAAGCAGAAAACTAACAATGAATCAAAATGATCGCTGCAGTAGCGTCTAGGCCAAGAGGAGAAGTGAACCCGATTATTGATATGATGGTGTATCAGCTGCAATTTCTTGTCAATCTTTACAGTGAACGATACTCGTTGATAGCGATCTATTTGTTATCTTGGGAATAGCTAGCACATGGGTGCCATTCGAAAACGAAAGACGTTCACACAAATATAGAAACAACAATAAATCTTCTCACACGCCTCGAGAAATTAATGGGGAAAGCAATATGGAACAGAGGTACTTGGACAAGCTTAGAAGAGAACTGAAATCTGAGAAGAGAAGACTGCAGTCGGGAACGATGGCTGCTTCAAAGGTTTATCTTGTTGCTGTTTACATAACCACCATATTCTTCTGCAAGAACAAAAGGCTTGCCCCTTGGGCCCATAAGGAGGTTGGTGAGATTCTCTCCGCTGAGTATTTATATCTTGATTGCCAACAGCCTAGACAAAGGCCGACTTCTCGTGGCTGGCCGAAAATCTCCAGACTTCGAAGTCACTGGAGCTCTTTTATTTATGCATCTGAAAGATAAAGTCATTGCTTACCGGACGTGCTTTGAAATCACGGCATTAAACAGAAAGATCATATACTCGGTGATATAATAGTCAATTCAAATGAACGGTAGAAAATGATTTGAAGCAGAGGAAGTTGGTAAGTTATCAGTAGAGCTTAGTAATGCTTGCCCCTGTAAAGTGGTTCACGTCCCGAGCACGTCCATGCCGCGTCTAGGGTCCATGACGCGACTCTTCCGAATTTCGATGTCGCGAATGTTTGCATCTCCAAATTGTACTGTTTTCACTAACTTCCGCAGTTCTAACTGCAATTCCTTTCACCATGGCGCCCTCTCGAGTACCACAGAAACGAATTCTTGGAGATGCAACTAATTCTCGCCGCAATGTTCCCTCCTCTCCCGCATCTGTCAAGAAGCGCAAGCTTGAGCCTATTTCCTCACCTGCGGCACGCTTTAAGAGCTCTCAGAATGGCCCCAAGGGAAAGCTGGGCTCAAGCCAGCCCTCACATTTCGAATCAGAAGTACTGGAGAAGATGACACAGGATATAAATGGCTTGAAGAAGAACAATTCAGAACTAGATCAAGAATGGTCACGACCAGCTTTGAAGGATTTCAGCTCCGAGAAGAACAATCTGTGCTTCCAGCAGATTGAATGCGAAGAGGGTACTCTTCATGCCGGCAAAGCTACAGTGAAGTTGTTTGGCGTTACAGAGGCAAGTCGACTACTGACTCGATTACGCCACTTGCTGACTTTTGTGTTTACAGACTGGCCATTCTGTGATGTTACATGTGACTGATTTTCTCCACTATCTCTATGTTGCAGCTCCAATCGACTTCTCTCCTCACGACTGTGAAAGTTTCAAAACCTATCTAGAGGCACAAATTGCTCAACATCAGCCAGCTATACACTCGGTTGGAATGGTATTGAGAGAGAACCTCTATCGCTTCCAAGGAAATCAAAAGAATCCATATCTCAAGATCACAGTCACGGATCCCAAATTCATCAACAAAGTTAGAAGCACAATTGAGCATGGACAAGCCAACTGGAAAGGCATGTGGAAGGGGACTGCAGACGATGGCGTTTTAACCTTCGACAGTATTCAGTATGTCTTACGTTTCATGATCGACTGCAAAATTTCCGGCATGTCGTGGATAGAAGTCCCAGCAAAAGCATATAAGATGATTCCAAAACATGAACGACAGTCAAATTGTCAGATTGAGGCAGAGGTCACATATCGAGATTTGATCGCGCATAAGCCGGAAGGAGAATGGGCAAAGATGGCACCTCTCCGAATTCTCTCCTTTGACATTGAATGCGCTGGACGCAAAGGTGTCTTCCCCGAAGCAAATCAAGACCCAGTCATTCAAATCGCAAACGTTGTTACCCGTTACGGAGAGAAGAAACCTTTCATCCGGAATGTTTTCTGCTTAGATACCACAAGTTCGATCGTCAATACCCAAATTTTCGAGTACGAGAGAGAAGAGAAGATGTTAATAGAATGGAGAAACTTCTTAGAGAAGGTCGACCCCGATATCATCATCGGTTACAATATCTGCAATTTCGATTTTCCATATCTCCTTGATCGAGCAAAGCACTTGAAGGTAAATGGATTTGACCATTGGACTCGATTGCCTAGCGTTAAGTCCGCATCAAAGGACACCAATTTCTCGAGCAAACAGATGGGCAATCGTGATACAAAAGCAACAAACACCAATGGTCGGCTGCAACTTGATCTATTGCAGCTGGTGCAGCGTGATCACCAACTTCGAAGTTATACTCTCAATTCGGTATGCGCTCAATTTTTGGGTGAGCAGAAAGAAGATGTGCATCACACAATGATCACGGAACTTTTTAACGGAACCCCTGAATCCAGACGTAGATTAGCAGTCTACTGTCTGAAAGATGCCTACTTGCCTCAACGCTTGATGGATAAGCTTTCTTGTCTGGAAAACTATACGGAGATGGCAAGAGTCACAGGTGTTCCTTTCAACTACCTACTAGCACGTGGCCAACAAGTCAAGTTCGTTAGTCAATTGTTTAGGAAAGCCCTGGAACAGAAGCTAGTAATCCCGAATATGCAGTCAAATGCTTCTGATGAGCAATACGAAGGTGCTACAGTCATTGAACCAACAAGAGGCTACTATGATGTTCCCATTGCGACTCTCGATTTCGCGTCACTTTATCCCAGTATCATCCAAGCCCACAATCTTTGTTACACAACACTGTTGAACAAAGCCACAGTAGAGAAGTTGAAACTCGTAAAAGATGAAGATTATATTGTGACTCCCAACAACGATATGTTCTGTACAGTCAAGCAACGCAAAGGTCTTCTCGCGCAGATTCTGGAAGAATTGCTAACTGCAAGAAAACAAGCCAAGAGAGAACTCGCAGTTGAGACCGACCCATTCAAGAAGGCTGTGCTAAATGGTCGACAGTTGGCTTTGAAAATCAGCGCTAACTCTGTTTACGGTCTTACTGGTGCCACGGTTGGGAAGCTTCCTTGTCTTGAGATTGCAAGTAGTACTACTGCTTATGGCCGTCAAATGATTGAGAAGACAAAAGAAGAGGTGGAGGCGAAATATACGATAGCAAATGGATACGAAGAAGATGCTCAGGTAATCTACGGTGATACTGATTCCGTGATGGTGAAGTTTGGAACAAAAGACCTTGCAACTGCAATGAAACTTGGACAGGAAGCGGCAGACTTTGTCTCATCCAAATTCATAAAGCCTATCAAGTTGGAATTCGAGAAGGTGTATTTCCCATACCTTTTGATCAACAAGAAGCGTTATGCCGGTCTATACTGGACAAATCCCAACAAATACGACAAAATGGACACGAAAGGTATTGAAACCGTTCGAAGAGACAACTGTCGCCTGGTACAGAATGTTATTGAAACTGTACTACGCATGATTTTAATTGACCGAGATGTTCAAGGCGCTCAAGAGTAAGCATTATTCTTTATTTTAGATACACCACTAACCAAGTCAGCTACGTCAAAGATACAATCTCCGACCTTCTTCAGAACAAGATCGATATGTCCAAATTGGTTATCACGAAAGCACTTGCTAAAGCCGATTACACAGCGAAACAGGCACATGTCGAGCTTGCCGAACGTATGAAGAAACGTGATGCTGGCTCTGCACCTACACTTGGTGACCGTGTTGCCTATGTTATCATCAAAGGTTCTGCTGGTGCAAAGAACTTCGAACGTTCCGAAGACCCTATCTTCGTGCTGGAAAATAACATTCCTATCGATACCAAGTACTATCTCGACAACCAACTTGCCAAACCCTTGGGAAGAATTTTTGAACCCATTCTTGGAGAGACGAAAGCAAACAGTCTTCTTGCTGGAGATCACACACGCTCCATCTCGGTCGCTGCGCCCTCCATTGGCGGTTTGATGAAATTCACGAAGAAGACTTTTACCTGCATGGGTTGTAAGAAGCCACTGGTCGGAAAAGAAGAGGCTACAGGAGCAGTATGCTCAAATTGCGCTCCAAGAGTAGGAGAACTTTATCAAAAGACGCTGAATAAAGTCTCGGATCTTGAAGTGCGCTTCTCGAGATTATGGACTCAGTGTCAGAGGTGCCAGGGTAGCATGCATTGCGAGGTCATTTGTAGTAGTAAGGATTGTCCTATTTTCTACATGCGTATGAAGGCGAAGAAAGACGTTGAGGATGCAGGAAAAGAATTGGTGAGATTCGATCGGGACGCTGCTGCTTGGTAACGAGAACCCGAATTTAAGAACGCGTGAATTTTTGCTGAGAAGTACCGGAATATGGGCGTTCCGGATCGGTACAGAGAGAGGATTACGAGATATGTACTATGGTCAAGATGAGCGCACATAATTGCACGCGTTAGATTTGCTTCAATGTATTCTGCTGTCCGATGCCACATGAGCGCTATGTGGGCTGCCCCCAAACCAGCCCTACCAGTAGCAACCACACACTCTTCTTCTCTCCACCAACACTTTCTAGCACGACTTACTCAGCCTACCTCTGTAAGGCTCCTTTTCGTCACCTCTGCGATTTCCGTTCTTACAGCCAAGCTGACTCGCATCGCGATTGAATTTCCCTTGTTTGTTTAAAGCGAGTTGAGGTGTTGCAGCAAAAAGGCGTTCCCATGCCGCACACTTGCTCCTGAGGGTCGCATTCGCCAACGCCCATTCGTCCAAAGATCGTGTTGGTAATCTCGCCAGCCGGTCAACGCCCAGTTCCCGCGGACTTGGGAAACCTCCTGCATCTTTCTTAGCTCACATGTCACTCTTCAGCGTTTCATATCATGATAGCATTCCAAGAAGCTGCAGCTTACTGCGCATGTCTGCGGCCACTGAGCAATACGCATCTTTTCTTGAATTATCATAGATACAAGTGTATCTCGTCATGCGACGAAGTGCAGTTATGTGCATGAGACGCTTCGTTATGTCAGGCTGCAGGACAAGATGCCCACGACATGCAAGATGCTCTCGCCTTGTGCTTGTCATGCATGCAAGGTACCCGTCATCAGTCCTTCCGCAGGCCAAGCGTCCTTCTTCTGATCTCCAACGGCCGCATAGTCGCAATTGGCGTGTTGGTTTCTGAAACAATCCAAGAGGTTGGCAGCGGCGAAGCAGAGTTGAGGGTGTGGCGCTTAAGTGCTGAACTTGGAGTTTCGCGCGTGAATGTGGTCGATGCAGATTTCGTGTGGAAATTATAGGCTACCGGTACTTCAACATCTAAACGTCTACTCCCTCTTTCTTTCCCATCCCTCGACGCGGCCACCCTGTATCTCATCATTTTGGAAAAGATTATTTATGGCGTGTGCAGTCGCTTCGCAAATTGACTTACATTCAGCGGCGATATATTCTCTCTTAAGTATACATCGACTTCTCATGTCACTGGTTTTCCAGTGAAGTTGGGGCTTGCCAGGTCTTTTCTTGGTCACTCCTTAAGTCTACCATGGTTAGTTCGACCGAGAGCATTACCACTCTGCAACAGCTGATGTTAATGAGGAAAGCAATATCTTGTGTATCTTCCAACTGCTTCCTCTGTCCTAGCTCGATCCTGCATTGCCTGATTGGCAGAAAAGATCCTCTTTTGCTCTCTCTATCGAAATTGTCCTCACGAAAAGTATAGCAACATATATTTGCATGGCTAATTTCATGATGGCACTTGCGCAACTCCACGATACAAGTACGCTCAAGCAGCTCAGATATTGTCTCAAAGGAGATGATAGAAATCATGCGCCTGGTCCAGTAATGGTGGATGCGCTGGCCTGTATTGCCGCCAGACTAGGCCAAGATACCGACAATAATTCCTGGATTGGCCCTAGTATCGCTTTGCTATCCGAGTCCTTGGACGTAGCTGAAGTCGATAAGATTTTGTCGAAACGTCCTGGACGACAGCATGCCGAATGGAATAAATGGAGTTTAGGTAGCGTCCACTATATATGGGGCAATACCACGTCTAAAGATGGTGAGAATAAGATCCGCAATCTTATTTATAGCCTGTTGATGGAAGACTTGAAGAAGCTGTATGCCGGCTTTACGAGTGAAAATGGGACAGAGATCCGCGGCATGGACCCGAAGGCAATCTGTGAAGGGATCAAGAAATATATTGGCTTTGTTCTCAAGTAAGTCTCGTGAGAAACATATAAGTTTTGATCCACTGTTAGCACGGCTCAACCCTTAATACTTCAAGCGTTTATATTACGATTATACTAAATAAGCCAACCTGTGGAATGCACGTTGCTTAATTGTCGCTAACTCGAATCCCGTTCTAGGACCACATACCTAAGGGAAAGGCTCATCAGTTGGGGAGTTGCAGTACGAAATCAAAGCGGTCATGCCTTTGTGCGCGATCGTGGCTACACCGAGTCAGTAGGCTCGCCAAGCGCCATTGGCCCTTCAACTCCTTCAGCTTCCGCCCACACTTTGTCCTCTGCGCTGCCCGTTTTCACAGCTACAGAATCTAGTGAAAATCCTTCAACTACTGCATATAACCAGTCCGCTTCCCAAACGGCCGCCCTAGATTTCTTTACCTCTAATCCAGAACCGCCTAGTGGATATGGCCTACATGCCAACACGATTCCCTGGAGACGTCTCGACCACCTCGAACATAATGAGAACCTCAGTGAACAGGATGGGCTGTTCACCATCGCTGACGCAGCTCTCATCACACCTGAAAACAACTCATACTTTTCTACGTTAAACGACCCATTAAATTCCATCCGTCCCGAAGGATTTACGCCTCCTTCCAGTCAAGCGGCTCCTGATAATATATCATTTGTCCATGGCCATAAAAAAGGTGTACCTTCTGATCTATCAATGAAGGATGTGCACGGCATCTCAATTCAGCCAGTCATGGCTGATATCATTTCAACGAATCCGAAGTTAGATCAGTCCAAAGCGATGGGTTCATGTCTCATATCTGATCCTGATCAGTCGTTCATACCGCCACATGTACCACATTCTGGTGCTTCCAATTCAAAGGAAATCCTTTTACAGCTAGCCGAGAAGGTTGGAGTTTTGACTGAGCGTCTTGACGAAGAGCGAACTGCTCGGATGAGGCTTGAGACCATAGTAGCCGAATCAAATACGCGTATTGGCCACTATAAATTTGCATATGCGGCGCTTGGAAATGATTATCGTGGGTTATCATTAGCCTTTTCCAATATCAGCGAGAGACTAGCGGGACTTGAGAAGCTCTCTGATGGCGTACAAAGGGATAAAGATAACGAGAGAGAGGCACAAGATGCTCTAGAAAGCCGACATTATACCCTTGATGACCAGCTCAAGAGACTCCAAATAACGACTGGAGATTTGGTATCTAGGATGACCGCTATGGAGTCGCAAGATCAACTTGCAACATTCACGACCGCAAATCTTGAAACGACGTTACATGATTTAAGTACGAATTTTATGACCTTATACAGTCATGGCTGGACCATTAGAACCGAACTCGACACAGTCAAAATCACACAGGATACTTTAGAGACAGCATTCAGTACTTTGAAGGTCAGAAATGCTGAACTGGAGAGAAGTCTCATTGAATTTGAGAACAAGAATAACACGCTTGAAAATAGCCTTCAAGTCACCAAACAACAGACCAATATGCTAGAGAGGCAATCCCAGACATTGAACGAGAAGACCGCCAAATTTGAGGAGAAGAGTGGAGAGCTTCATAGCGACATTCAAGTCTTATACAAAAACGACGATACCTTGAAAAGGTCCATCACATCAATCCGAGATAGCAAGCAAGTACTTGACGAGCAAATTACAACACTTCAAACTGAGCATGACGAGCTCAGAAACAAAATGAAGAAAGCCGAGGACCGCTTCTCCTTTTCAAGCATCGATTCTGGACTTGGTAGAAGCCCCAGGAACAGTATCGAAGTACTTTCTGGACTTGAATCTTTGCCGATGCCTAAACGTCAATGGAGTGAGACAAGCAGCACAGGTAAGGTCGACAAGAAACGTGTCTGCGTGCACGATGGGATCGAAACAAACATCGGCCCTACGGGCCACGAGGAAGGTGACGAAAGCCCCATCCTCGGATCATTTCATGTTGCCTTCCGCAATGAAAGCTGCGTGTCTGATAAGAATGCAGAAAACCATCTCCTGCCCTCTTCTCTGGAAGAAGAGATGGCATATCACGGCGATGCACCATTTCTAACGGGTTCTCGTTCGTGAATTTAATGTTTATATTTCTAGATGTAAGGTCTGGCATCTCAACATCCTCTTTTGCGCACAATGGTCGAAACATGCTGGTCATGGACATGTGGAATGTATTTTTCATACCATCATAGATTGAGTTAGCTAGATTTCAAAGTGCATGATCGAAAATCGATTTGAGATATCTCAAGAGTGCAAACAGTCATCATTATTCCAGCGTTCCAGAATTCAAATACAAAGAAGATACAACAGTATGCTTCACCATGGAAACATGATCGAATATTTCAAAACCATTCCCTAGAGAATATGGGGCATGCCATCCTATGAGTATATTTGCCCGTTATCTGCATATGAAGTCCCGCTTCATTATCAGACTCGGTTGGGAGCAGAGATGACAGTTGATGTGTCAGCATCCATGAAGTGGAATATCTTGCTTGGGAAGCCAGTTCATATAAACACAACTCCGCTTGGGATTAGCTGCAAGCCTGTAAAGAGCTGGTGCTGTCGTGGTTGGAATATGAATATTGACTATTGAATTGACCACGAGAGCACTGTGAAGATCCGCCTGAGTGCGTAGTCGATGATGAAGAGCTTAAAGAAGTGTCAAGGCTAGTGGTTGAGGATACCTTGGTGTGATCCACGGTATCGAGAGTCTGCGAGATGAAATCGTGCTCAATGGGCAGCGGCAGCGTGGTTTCTAGAGACTCGTCTCCTCTGGAGACTAATTCAAAACCATGTCTCCAACTCCAGATGGCCGATCGAGTATTTAATTTCCTTTCCATCACTTCATTCAGTCCTGATTCTCGAGAATGATATTCGACGGTTTCGTGCGCAATATCAAGGAAAGGAAGATTGCTTGAATCTGAAGTTGCCGTTGGCATTTGTTTGAAGTCATGAAACTCCTCTTGGATCCATTCAATCAATTTCACGTAATCCGAGTGAAAGAAAGTCGGAAGGTGATCGCAAGTCCAGTCGCCTATGTGGAGAAAACTCGACTTTTGCTCAGACTCGGATAGATGATCTGGGGAGTAGGTTGCTGAGGGCATGGTTGCATTGACTTGACTTGCTGACAACAGTAATGGTAATACAATAACGAGGTAGATTAGGTGCAATCAAGAATAAAGCTGCACCTTTTTTCCAAAAACCCAAAAAATAGAATTGTAAAATCCAAAGGAGAGGGAGTTGTATGGATATTTATACACAACCTCCTCGCAGAAGACCCAAGGCGATACAGTTTCTCCAGAAAGGACATGGAAAACACGTCAGCAGAGCGAAATTTCCGTGCGATAGTGCCGGTGACTGAAAGAAACCTTTCCGACGCTGAATTCTCACTAAAAGCTTCCACAGGCAGGAATATCCACCATCATTCGTCCAAACCCCCTGTCATGGAGCGAGCTTTCGGTTTCATGTCTCACTTCTCAGGAAAAGCCTCCCCCCCGTCACACAGAACCTACGAGTCATATTTTTTCGTTACAAACTTCCCCTTGGTGATGAGACTTGGATCTTAACAAACATTCCAGTTTGCTTCTTTGAAAGAGAACTCGATTACAAGCGATCCATGACCTTTTGTCTGTAGACTTTCTGTAACAAGTTACTCTATCAAAAATAGATTGTGAGACAGAGTGTTTCACGTGATCGAGTACTTGCCTTCACTTTCACCAAGAGTACTTCGAGATGTCTGAAGTCTATAGCTTCAAAATCAAAAATTCTGAGGACTCCCTACCAAAAAATTTGGAGCCGGCTGGATTCGAACCAGCGGTCCACAGTTTGTGAGACAAAGTATTCCTAATGACAAACTCGCCCTCGCCCCGAAAAGCGGGCGCTGTTCACATGTGTGCACCGCACACAACCCAGTAACAATACTTTGCTAAACCTGTGAGCTTTACCACTAAGCTACGGCTCCTAATGATAACGGATTTTCTTATATCGATACATCAATGCTTTGAAGGTCAGTTTGAAGTGGCCCGATTGCTATTACTTTACCGAGGGAACGTCAAGAACCTTTTATTGGAGAATTAGCAAGATATTTCTGGAGCTGAATGATCTCTGTTATTTGTGTGTAATATAGTGCAATCTCTAGCATATATTGGATAAGGGCCACTGAGGCTGGCAGGAATGATTGTAGTTCGAGAACCTGTTGCATTACTTCTTGGGAGTAATTGTGGCCTTGTCGGATAGTCATTTTAGGATATATAAGACTCGTTTAGGACTAGTGAGTTGCTTTTTATATATATAGAAGCTGGAGAATGGCGCTGGGAGTGGATAGAATGATTGGGAGAGTGTACAGTCGTCTTCTTATATCTTCTCTTCTTCATATTTTTTGTTTTCGCAAGCTAAATAATTACTCCATACTTGCTAGGAAAAGACTAAGCAGGTTCTTTTTGTTTTAATAGGTCATTTATAGCTTGAATGCTTTTCAAGCTACCCTACATGGCTTGCTCTCGTTAAAGAAGCGAAAAGGGGCAAAATCCACTAAGCGAGCAGAACAACAAGCGTGTATCGCGTTCATAGGGAAAAAAATTTAGAATAGAACATAGGAGATCCTCATACCTCCTAGAAAAATAATAAAAATAAAATAAAAGTCGGAACCAGAAGCAAAAAACAGTTCAGCCCGAAGTCGAATGCTTACATCTGTTATCGTCGACCTCTCGATATCGGTTGCAATCGAGAGGCTGTTGTTTTTCGTTGACCAGACCCCGATGCTGAGGTTGGGTTATGTCGTGGTGGTGATTTGGCGGCGTTAGAGAGAGGGTATCTGGTCTTGCAGTGTTGATATGATCTCATGCTAACCTTATCCCTTGTCATTTCGAGCCAGGACTACAGTAGTCATGCGAAGAGATGCAACCTCTGGTCTTGGCGCCTCTTGGGGAGCTTAAGTTGTGTATACTATTAAGTGTTAGTTGGATGTTTGAAAGGTGGTGCTTACCGAGAGGAACTTACAGTCACCTCCAAAGAGTGACTGCCAAGTTCTTATTTAATATTATACACTACTAAGCGATTTTCATTGATATGATGCGGACCAGGGTTGTTCAGTCACTTTGAAGGGGTTCCAACACTATGCTTGCTCGATTACGAAATTGTACAAGATTATTCATGCTCAGCTTGTGGATATTTGGAAGGATGTTGGTGTTAGGGTTCAATTATACAAGGTAACCACAGTATCATAACAATCAGCCATACAGAACTTTCACATCCCGTTCAAATCTTATTCCCCGGCCGAGACCTCCTACCAGAGGAGCCTGTCCCAAAATCTGCGATGTATTCCGTCATGTATACGTCATTCTCGAGGACAAGCACAGTATCCACAGCAATGCCAGAGCTCCTGCAGTTTCAAAGGTTGTGTCTTGACATCATCAACAAATTTCTTTAGTCCCTCGTCATCACCTGGACAAGTCTAAGGTCAGTTATGAAATGGCAGCTAGCATTGAGGGTTCCTGACCTGCAGCAACGAGAATGTAGAATTCTGCTAGCAGATCCCGCTGCTCAGAAGCATTCCGCGTTATTTGGTAAAACTCTCTTTCTGTTTGGTGGCTGAGTAGTCTCATTTGAAGATATTGACCTGTGTTGCTTAATCTAAGTTGGTAGCTTTTGGGTTGAACGTTTTGTTTTTGAGATTGCTGATGAAGAATCTAGAGTCAAGTCAAGGAGGTATTTTATGCTTCTTTGAAATTGTGGTGAATATTCTCAAATGGGTCGTGATTATGTTGAATGAACCTAGTTACGTAGATGTTCTCACAGATAAAGCGACTATGAATGTGCTAAAATTTGTACTCTTACAGATTGGTATTACAATATACATTATGATGCCATTTATCTTATATTCCACACGCGATTGCGATTAAGTCTCGATTGTATGCACTCCATTTCTGTACCGTCAAAACGCCAGTGAATTGTGCGAGGTTCACTTCAATAACTCCAAAGCGATATGCGACCATCTAGTACTCCTCCGCAATAACGCCGGAGTTTGATTCATCAGTAACACACCATGTCCCTACCAGAAGCCACCACCACTCAGCAGCTAACCACCCTTCAATTCTCTCATCCACCCTTTTCCACAGGCCCAGAGTAGTTCCCCATTCTAGAACCAATCTAACTTCCCATTCTTCCATACTTGGTTTGAGAAGTCTCGTCAATTCCCTCGCATCTATACCAGCTCTCAGGGCTAATGTTTGTCCTACGGCTGTCACGACTCTTTTCCAAATGTCAGAATTAATTCTCTCCGTAATGCTAAACCAGATTGGAATGGCGTCTAGATTGCCTCTTGGGGGTCCAAGCTCTAATGCGTTCTTGAGAATCTCGTTCTCATCATCATACACATAGTTTTCTGTTGGGAAGATATCCATTTCGAAGCGCAGACGCTCTTTGGGGATTGTTCTAGTTTCGTAGCCACCATCTGTGAGGCCAAATTTGTCCGTCGGTAGGCCAGCTGGGATAAGACGGATCCGATGGTGTGCTTGCAAGCTGGTAATGGCTAGAATAGTTCCTTCATTTGCCATATAGTCTACTCGAATACCTACAATACCCTGTCGAAATTCGGAATCGAGAAAACTTTTGAAAGTTACCGCTTCGACAAATCGAGGGACGCGGATTATCTTGCGAAATGCAATTGAAAAGGTATCAGTGGCCTCATAACTACGACCAGGAGTAACGCGGCCTTTAGCTCGGTGCATTAACACCTTGCCCTCTGTTAAATTCTGAAGCGCTTTTGTTACGAGAGGAAGGCCTAGGTCGTTGAGTTTAGCTTTACCGATCTCGAGGTCCCAGTCCTCTTCAGGAGTTAAAGCAACAACTCGAACCCAAGATTTAGCAATCTCAAGTTCATCCATCTCAAAAGTCGGAAACTTTTGGGGAATAGGAATCGAGTTTGCTTCTGCAGAGACAACTTCTATGCGTCGGTAGACAGCAGCGCCAGGTTGGAACAGGATGTCTCTGTTAGTGGTTTCTCTCTGAATCTCATTGTAATGATACATGTTTCTGAGTTCTTTGCGGGAGCCAGGAATGTTGATAGGCCGATTGCCAAGATGGGTGTCAATATTTCGCATCACCCAGTCCACTAATTTACTCCAGTCGTAGTTTACTAGGTGATCATAGTCAATGGGGTCAATCTCGCCTTTTTCATACGCATTTAAGAATGGTTCTTGAAAGTCAGCAGCAAGCCGGTCGATAGTAGGTTTTAATCGTAGAGAGATCTGACTCCACCGTTTCTGAAGATAACTCATAGCAAATTTTTTGAAAATCGTAGACATCAATACCCAGTCTATCAAGAGGTCCAGGCCGCCTGTAAGAGCTCGAATGACAACCACGGTGACTATGAATCGGGTCTCATCTTGAGGTGACATATGAGTCAAGTTTCGCTGGCGTCTTTTGATCGCCTGATTTGGCGCAGTGACCTGCACGTTGAATACTTTGGCAATCTCCTCTGCATTTTTATAGATCCCATCAAAATCACTGGTAAGATGAGTATGCGATCTTGTGTAGGTGACTCTCTGGGCAGCTTCAGATGCCTTTGGTAAATCCTTAGACCCCTTATGTCTTTTTTTGGGTCTGGCCGTAGGTCGTATATTGGTGAGCTGCTTTGGAGATTCATCCTCGTCATCAGAAAGTAGGAAGTTGTAAGGCAAGGTCTCAGTAGTGAGAGAAGTCCGGTCGTCCCACTTGATTTTGTAGCCTTCTGATTTAAAAATGGTAGCAAGTGCTATCGTCCATGAGCCCTTTTCAAAGTAAGATATGTCCTGCACAATATGAGTCTCTTCGACAATCTTCACTTCCTCAAATTTTACCTGGGCATATTGAGGAAAAGAGCCGTGATAACTTGAAGAAAAGTCTTTTCTTAGCGGATTATAAAAGCCAAAGATATGAGGAACACTTTCCAGTCCTGGATTCCTTGGTGCTCCAGCCTCAAGTTTCTTGGGCTCAAAGATATCGATCATTTCGACCTCATTTGGGATGATTGCAGAGTTTAAAGGGGTAATCAGGTCCATACTTGTTTCTTCACAAGTCGATATCAATTCATTTATTGAACATCGCTGCCGCGTGGATTGTATCCTTGGTCGCTTGGGTGGCTGGCTATCTTCCGATAGTTGAAAAAATTCGTCGTCCTGAGTTTCTTCCTCATTATCCCTACGAGATCCTTTCCGTTTCTGGGGCACAACTAAATCTTTTTTGACCCATTTTCGAACTGGTAACCCGGTTCTCCGGGAAATCCTCACATTATCAGCGGTATTCTCACTAATTATTGTTTTCCCGTCTCGGACCGAATCCAGAAAATGTCTCGAAGGCACTGCAGGCAAGAACAAACGGTTTTTAGTTGGGTAAATTACAGGTCTGAAGCCGTTTTGAACTCTGGCGAGATAGCTATCTAGAGCCGGGTTCCCATAGACTCTACGAGCCGGCCTGGAAAATATAGGGTTTACACCATGACCGAAAGGCCTGACTGACCACGCCCCGTTCTCTGCTTGTAAATATGTGACCGGCTCTGGAAGTCGAGGACGCCTGTTAACTTTCCGCCTGAAAAAAATTTCTTTTTGTGATTTTTCTAAGCTGATTACTTGAGATTTCTGATCCCAAGCTCCAGTTTCCGGATTTGGCATGAAAGAAGGTGTGTGAGAGAACTGACCCGACCAAGAGCTCTTAGACAGTTGAGCTTTTAAAGCGCGTTTATCTTTCTCTTCCTGTGACATTGGAAACTTTGGCTTTGTATTCATGGGACGGCGTAGCTTCTCGCCAGAATATGGATGGACACTACCACCCTTTTGACGGACCGCATCCCAGTATCTTCTCAAGCCGTTAGATATAGCGCCATTGTGGGCTGAATTTCGTGACGGACGGCTGTTTCCTTTAGATGCTGTTCTCCTGGAGGCGTTGGAGCGCTTTCTGCGTGTTGGTGTAGTTGGCTGACTTTGATCTTCCTCGACCGATTCCTCGGATTCGTCAGACTCGGTAATAATAGAACCTTGATCTGCTTCATCAAATTCATCATCTTCAGACTGCAGATCATCACTATCCTCGAGCATTGGCAATTTGTTATTCTCAGATTCATCCCGTGACACAATAATTGCGCGAGGGTGAGTAGCAATAGCAGGGCTTGCAACTTCTTGCAACTTGTCGAGCACTGTTTGTGGAGGTGCGAACTGAGAAGGAACATAAAATCTGGGGGATGACGCTTTGATCAATTCTTTCAGCATGCTGACACGAGATTGACTCATGTCCATGCCAGGAACAGTGTAGAAATGCCTAGTTGTTGGCTTGGTGAAAGGTTTATCCTCAAAAATAAGCTCATGTTTTTCGAGCTCCTTAGTTGCGGTAAGATTGTCCAAGGCTTTGCAACAAAGTTTGAAAAGTGGTGCATTGTTATGATGAGCGCCAGTACCGTCGTCTTGCCTTTTCTTCAGCCAGATGCCAACACATACCATCCAAAGACTCTTGTCCTCAGGGAACATGTTATGATTCTTAGTGATAATTGCCATTATCAATTTTTCATACGCATTAGTATCCACAGTTCCAGAAGAAAAGACGTCACTCGCAATCTCATTGGCAATTTCGAGATGCGACTGACTATGTGGGTCATCCGGAAAGGGATTGATTAATGCGGCCTTTGACTCCTCAGCAATCTCTCGTACAACCGAAACTTCTCTGGGCAAGGACTTGTAGATTTTGAGTCTTTTCAAAGTTGGTTTTGATGGTGTCGGAAGAGCATGAGATGACCCTCGCCGTGTCGGCCCATTTACTGCATGTTTTTTGAACCATTCGATAACAGAATCTTCGCTGCTCGTAGAAGAAGTCGAATCATCTTCAGACTCGATATCAACATTAGGAATATTCTCTTCGTTCTCTGCCTGAGGTTGATCCACTTCAAAATCATTAGAAGGTTTAATTGGAGTGCCGCGAGTGGTATAAGGAGAGATGTCATCCGCTTCATGCTGTTTCTTTTTGTTCTGAATGCGTGACCCTTGTGGACGACCTCTTAATGTCTTTCGAGCCGAACGAGCTGCTGGATCGGAGTTGGGATTACATGCTGAATTGGATTTTGTGAGGTGATATTCAAGACCATTCTTGTTCTTGAACCGACCTTCGCATTTTTCACACTTGTATGGCTTCTGAACTTCAGATTCCGCTGCACCTGGCTGAAGTACAGCAAGCTTCAGAGCCGTCACAATTTTTGCTCTCATATTGGTCGCCGATTCAATGCCTTGAGTCGAGTTGGAGAATGCGAAACAATGCAGCTTCTCAACAGGCCCCTTAGTCATAGTCTTTATGCGGAGCTCCATCGGCTTAGACCCAGGGACCGAAGTGATAGGATTATGTGGAATTTCAGATATAAATAGAGTGAGTAAAGGCATTTGTGGCGGATGCTGCGCAAATGATATAAATTCTAGAGTGGCCATATCTTTGGACAGAAGAAGATTTCCCACTTTATCTTGGTGCAAACACGGAAGGCGTGTAACTCCATCATGGACTGGCAAGATGCTCGCTCGGTCCAAAGCTGTTTGGAATTGATAATCTTGTTCCATCACAGTAGATTTTGCAGGTATATTTTGCTTGTCTGCTGAGCCTTTCTTCCGCTGTTTCGAGGTGTTAGTCTCAAGAGAAAGCTCAATCCTATTGCTATCAGTAGCACCAAGATGAGAGGATTTTCTCTTATTTCTTCCTGCCCGTTGAGCGCTAGAATGAGAAATCGGTGTTGGAGTTGATGAACCAGTTGGCAGAGTAAATTGACTTGGTGCTTCAGATGTAAAATATCCACGGGGTGGTTCATGGCTAGAGCGTCGGACTAGTGGTTCTGATGGCACTCGTTGGAAATTTTCAGGTAATCTCTGAAATTGATTAGACAAATATCGAAAAGTCGGCATATCATTAACCCTTTTACTAACCTGGTTTGAATTTAATGGTAAATTACTTTCCATAAATTGCTCTGACAGTGAGGGTGATGAGAAATCATCATACTGGGCCCGCACTTGGTTTTCTGGTGTGCGTTGGACTTGGTTTAAGTTTTCATTACTGTGACAACCATCTTGTAAAGAATCTTGCCGATTAACGGGATCATGAGTCAATTCTGGAGCGTGTAGTTGAGTGTTCGAGCTGTTCTCAATAGGAGACCTGAAAATTGAAGACGTATGAGAAATTGAATTATTGGGTAAGTGAACCGCATTCTGAACAAGGTCATTGTGAGTTATAACCTTCGAGACTGTTTTGAACGGTGATCTGTACGATTTAATAAGAGATTCTGTTTCTTTTCTTTGACGCTTCTCGGACAGTTCCAAGATGCTTGGAGTAGAACCAAAAGTCGATTGATTTTGTGCGTTGAACTGGGAACGCGGTAGTTGTATGACAGATGAGGTCGCTCGTGGCTGGTGGAGAAGTTGGTTGACTGACGAGGAAGAAATCATACGAGTAGTATCGATACCTGCTTCTTGAAAAATCTCTTGCGGTTGTGGAGATTGAACTTCGTTGATTCGACTGCCAAACTGGTTACCGTATGGCGATTTATAAAATGCGTTTGATTGGTTCAGAACGCTCTCTCCAGTTTCACTTGGAAGTGGAAGAGCAGTGGCTCTTGGTTCAAGCGAAGATGGAGTATAGGGATTGTTAAGAGGGCCAAGTTCTCCAAGATTACCGAAAGGCTGGCTGAGATTCAGAACTCCTGCAACTCGCAACTCGACTTGATTTCGCTCTGGTGCTGATTCAGTAGTGGTGGCCTGAGTTTCCTTTTCAATGATTGTTGGTCTTGAACCTTCAGAAGAAGTTTTCGGCGCGTTCAATGGACTTTGATGTTGATGGCGTAAATTTTCAGCAGCGAGAGTGCTCTTTCGATTTGATGACTTTGATGCTGTTTCAGTGGCAGTTTCGAACTGGGTCTTCAGAGTATGGTTATTGTCTCTATTTGCTCCTATTTCGTCTTGATTTTCCCCCACTTGTTCAGTTATAAGCTCTTGAACCTCTATGCTTTCTCCAGTCTGAGTGTGCGCGGAAAAGGCAGCGACACCGGGAACTTGAGTTGGTGCTGATGGAGCTGACACAGTAGCAATGCTCTCATTTTCTGCACCAGGCTTGTTTTGATTTACCTCGCTGACTTCTGGAATATCTGACTCGAGGTCAATTTCAATTTGGCTAGTTGTAGCTCTTGTCCGTTTAACATATTTACGTTTTCCCCTTGGTGAGCTTTCAGCGACGATGAGATTATGCGCTAAAGCCGTTGCGATTGGCTGAATCCACGTTCCTTTCTGCTGCTCGAGCCATTCCGAATTTATGAGTTTCTTGGATCTGAAGACTACAATCGTGGATCGGGGGGGTCGTCCTCGAGTGCGAGGAAACTGCCGTTGTGACCCAGGTGGATTGATGAATATACCTAGTTTTCCATCTTCGAATAGAGCACTTTCAGACGACGCCAAACTAGCGGTCCGTAGAGAGCTAGTTCCTCCATTCGAAACTTCTGCCGTACTTTCGGACAACTCTTGGGTATTGATAATACGGGAAGATTGTCGACTTATGCTCGTAATATTGGGAGCTACGGATACGAGTGGGCGAGTAGTCTCTGGGATAGTCCTTTGCACATCTGGATTAGGAGTCACAGGAACAGCACTATCTCTTAAAGGCTCAGAATCTGGCAAGAGTGGAGAAGAAGCTTTCGATGATATCGCGTTAAAAGATTCCGTAGACGATTCTAGTACCACGATTGATGTTTGCGGTTCTTCATCTTGTACGGTCGGAGTAGATGCAGGTATGGAATAGATCGTCTGGTCGTCTTTTGCACTCGAAGTGTTTGTCTCAGCATGACTGTCTTCGCTAATTCCCTTAATCGCCAAGAAAGAAGACTTTTTTTCAGAGGAAGATGGTGCGCTTCTGGCCGCATCAACAGCAAGGTGGTCTCCATTTGGTATGGAGATCGCAGCGGACAGAGCCGATTTCTGTCCTTTCTTTGCTTTTGGAGCAGATTTTTTCGCGACGGGTGGTTCAAACCAAACTTTAGGTTTTGGAACTCGCTTTGGAAGTGGAGTATATGTAACTTCGGTTGATGAGGAGATATTTTGACTAATCTCTAACTGGTCTTTTGGAAGGGGGGGATCGGCAGGAGTAATTGAAGGCTGTAAAGATATACTTGCAGCATGATCAATTATCGTCTTCGAAGACCGGCCTCTTCGAGGTTCAGGTGTTTGTTCGGGTGTTTGTGGTTGATCAAGCTTCTTCGCTTTCGGGGGCCGTCCTCTACGCTTCTTTCCGTCAACTGGTTGCGAAATGCCTTCTGGCTTGTCCTTTCCAGCTGTTTTTGAAAAAAGAACGTGGGCTGTGGCTTGAATCTGGGGTCTGAATACGAATTTTCTGTCACCTTGTCCCAAATCCAACGCATCTCCATATCCTAGCTTCAGAAATGGTGCTTTATTCAAAGCCAAGCCATTTCGATAGACCAAGACATCATCTCTGTTAAGAAGAGCTTCCCAAACTGCTTCTTTAGATATTTGATCGGACGAGGGAACGAGATTGATATTACCAAAGAGGTCTGCAATTAAGATACCTGTTGTTCAGTCATCAATACATATCTCTTCCAATGAGTAGTAGGCACGTGATAGAGAACAATAAGAAAGCCGGTTGAGCGCAATGCAGTGCAAGACCTGACCATTGCACCAAAGAGCCTTAATCAAACCGGCATCTCTTCGGCGATAAGGACTAATCTTTCCAATCACCAATGGAAAATAGAAGCAAAATATTCTTTAGTGTAGGAGCCTCGGAGAAACAGAAAAAAAAAGTCAACTCACCTTCGAGGTCAGCCTTGCGTAATTCCTCAATCGCATCTTCAACCATCAACTGAAGATTTGGAGGCATTTCGAGAGTCTGTAGTCAATCATTCTAAGTGGTACTGTGTCGTTCAATGACGTGTTCAAGGTTGTCGAAGTAATTCAGTGGTAGACGTTGAACGTTAGAAGCAATGATTTGGTGACTCTCTTTTTCGAATTTGGCGGGGTAAAAATTATCTTAGTTCGAGAACCAATCAAGGAGCGAGCTAAGCGAACTTGAGACTTATCGCCGAAATGAAGACAGATGTGAAGAAGCGCGATATGGAGAAAAAAAAAACTTTTTTTGACAGTTATGAGGAAGTAGGTTTATGGATCGTCTTTAAGTGAGCTGCTACTTAGCAAATATTCTCGACTTACACTGCAGGGTGCAGTGCTCATAGCTCACTGCTAAAAATACTTTTTAATGTCCCCACATCAATATTGACATTAAACATAATTCTAGAGAGACTAACTTCGACAATCTGTCCAGACAATGGCTTCCATCTTAAAGAAAGTTTAATTATGTGTTATGGTAACTTATTTGTGAATATAAAATGTAAATTATACTACGAATAACTGCGGCCTATGTGCTCACATTTTGTTTTTCTTCAAACTAAAACCATATTTGGACTTTTTCAACGGGATGTGGAAACTCATATGGAAGGATCATTTCGAGAAGAGACAAAGTGGCTGAAGGCGATTCATCTAAGAAAATAATAAGATCAAATTCGGCTTCTAGCTCCTCAGAACATGATTTGTGCAATTTATGCTAAAATTCTCTCAGTCTTAACAGATGTAGAATCCTCCCAAGACTAGCAATTTGGTGAACACTACTCCTTTTTTAAGTATCGAGTAGAAAGTAACACCAAAGGAAATTTTAGCAAAGGGGAAAATATTTAGGGATTTTTTAAGACTTTTATTACCTTCCACGCAAAGCTCTTTTCGATCACATAAATCAAATAACTATTACCGTATATTGTCGGTATATGTGACTGGCTGCGCAACATCAACGATATAGGCAACTATGATTTCCATGTGATGACGTTCTTCTCTAGTGATAACATTTGTGAAATATGGGGGAATGCTGAGGATCTAGTTATTATATATCGATCGAGCTATTACAAATATAGCTACGCCAAGAACAGCTGCAAGTTTCTACTTGGCCATAGGATTCCATGTATAGTTGGCAGGCTCAGTTTAAAGGGCTATTTTCTTGACAGACAATTCTGGAGCTGTTCAAAAGCCCTCCTGAACAACGCCAACCATGCAAAACATAATATACAACCAGTAAACCCTTCTTATACAGTGACTCCTCCTCCATGATGCGGTGACCATATCCCACGAACAGACTCCTTGATTGATTGAACTGGCTTTACGGTCTTCTTTAGCTTCTCACCGCTGGCATCTCGTAGCAGCTCGGCCTTCTGCAAGATTTGGCCTTCCGTCAAATTTCTGACGCAGATAGATTTCATCTTTCCATTGACATAATGTCCAGTAATCGTGGGGTGTTTATTTGGCCGCGGACTGACCGTGATTTCGATCTGGGGGTGAGCCTTTGCAAACTTTGCTAGATTGTGTTGAAGGAAGAGGCTACGGCTCGTTAGAATCAGATAGGGTAAAGGGAGATCTCCTTACTTCATCCCTCTCGAACTTCCATAAAAATCACAAAAGTGAAAGTCCATCTTCTTGCATGCAAGAATGAAAGCTCCTGCGGTGCCATTCTGAAAGCCATGAGTGAGTGGACTTTAAGGAGGCTATAGTTCTTACCTGACTGACAGTAACCTTTCGCAGGCCAATTACCCCCATCTTCTGGCCTTGTTCTTCTCTGAACAGCAGGATTTCCGAGTATGCATACAGTGCGGGCTTGTTGCTAAGAAAACTTCTGCTCCTAGAATTTTCCGGATGTTGATCTCGGGTTTCTGGGACAGTCACGTGGAAACCTTAATTTTCTTTGCGACGCGACAGCTGTGAGAAATCACGAATCCTCATCCCCTACTCCATCAAAGTAACCTCCACCCCTTCAACATTCGAGAATAGTCAAGCCTTCACTATCACAGAAGCTGCATGGTCTGAAATATCGCTTTCGCATCCAACAATAGTCGCGACTTGAGGTCGATCCCAAGTTTCTACTTCTTCGTCACCAGGCTTCGAATTCAGTAATCATGACTGCGCAACTCCCACCAAACCTCCTCCAGCTCTTCACACCTAGAGTCCCGATTCGATTCATCCCTCCTTCCGATCACGCCCCTGAAGACCGACGCACCGCAACCATATCCGGCGTCGCGGCCTTCCTGCCACAGCTACAAGAGTACAAAGAAGAGGATGAGTACAAGCCTACAGAGTCATGGCTCCAGAGGCATGACCGCTTGAAGGTGGAGAAAAAAGAAAGACAGCAAAATTTACTGAGCGATACTACATCCGTCTGTAAGGGCGACCCTCAATGTTTATAATATCCTCTCTTTCCACTTGTCCGAATTCTGGACATCTATGTCTTATTAGGAGCATATGCTTACACTGTTTAGATAAACCTCAAGAAGATCCCAATATTCGAGGAGATGCATTCAAGACTCTTATTGTTGCGCGACTGAGTTATGAAGCATCTGAGAAGGATCTCGAAAGCGAATTTGGTCGATTTGGTCCAATTGAGAGAGTATGTCATTTAGCAAATTCATTATGTGGAGCTAACTGAATTTTTTTTTAGATTCGTATTGTCGTCGATACACATCAGGATGAAAAGCCAAACAAGAAGAAGAAGAAGCATCGTGGATATGCGTTCGTGGTTTATGAAAGAGAGAAAGATATGAGAGGTAAACCTGACTACCACCCCCAACACAGCCTTGCTTGCCGGACTTGAATTGTTTGATTTGTAAAGATATGGCCCTCAAGCTGCCTGTCTTATCTCTTTCACTCTTCTTTGCCCTGAACAAGGTATTAAGTATGGGCAATTTAACTGACAAATGCGCCTTGCGGCGCTCGTGAATAGCTGCTCTAGATGGATGCGATGGTATTGTTATCAAAGGACGTCGTATCAAGGTCGATGTCCAACGCAGCATGACTGTCAAAGGCTGGAAACCTAGACGCTTCGGTGGTGGACTCGGTGGTAGAGGATACACGAAAGCTGCCGCACCTCGATCTATGGCTCCTAGCTTTGCAGGACCAAATGGTTTCCGTGGTGGGTTTAGAGGAGGTTTCGACGGCGGCCGTGGCAGGGGCGGATTCAACCGAGGATTCGACCGTGGATATGGTGGCCGAGGTGGAATTGGGTATGGCGGCAGAGGAGGCGGTGGTCAAAATAATTACGGTGCTCCCCCTCCAAATGCTCCAGCTGGTCCAGGAGGACGAGGCGGGTTCTCAGGCGGGAGAGGTGGCTATTCTGGTGGTCCTCCTGATCGGGGTCCTCCTTCCGGTGGGTATGAATCACGACGTCCTCCCTACGATGATCGAAATGGAGGATATAGAGGTGGTAGCCGTGGTTATGGTGACGGGCCACCACGTGCTGGCAGTGGCAGCAACATGGAGCCTGTTCGCCCGCGAGATGGAGGCTATCGTGACCGCGATGCTGGCCGTGATGGAGGTTATCGACCACGCGAAGAGGAATCTCGAAAGAGACCCCACGAAAGCAATGGCGAGGACCCGCGAAAATTGAGAAGATATTAGGTTTCCCTCTGGTTTGTCTTGGGTGGGTTTCTTCAGTCATTTGTCCCTCTTCACCAGGGTAAGCGATTTAACGATGCACCTCTACGCAAAAGTAATACTACCGCCGCCTCAGGAGTCTTTAATTGTACTTCTTCTCGAACAGCGCTTTTGCAAAATGGTAACTCATCCGCCTGCTACTTTTCAACATTACGACCTTCTAGTTTGGCTCTTTTCGCTATTGATATCGCTACACAGTTCGATTTTGCTTGGAAATAGGCGAGCCCAAAATTACCGACTTCTTTGCATTTGTTTTACTACTTCGCATTTGCACCGGTTGGATGAAGGTAGGTCAGAGAGGTAAGGCATTAGCCGTCTTGACCATCTGACTTCAAGGTTATCCAGATCCACAATTGTATGATCAAAGGAAGAGATAAGCGAGTGGGTAAGAATAGGTACACCGTAATCAGAATCATGGTTCTTTTCCTTGCTTTTCCTGCAAATATGGTAGCAGCGCCTGCCTATGAACGCCGGAACAATCCCTGACTGTATGTATGATATGATAGAAAACAGTACTGGCAACCATGTGTCGTCCCATCTGCACACTAGTGACTCTAGCTAGCCAGTGATAGGTCTAGAGCTCTTCTTCCATCTCCTCATCCACTTCAGTAACTTCATTCGTAGCACTGCTCCAATAAGCCTTCAGTCCTACCGTGAAATCTGCTGTTGCAACTCCAAATAGCTTCAACAGTCTCGTTTGTCTACTATCTAGCACCTGTCCCTCCTTGCAAACCACATACTCATTCTGCAAGGTAACCTTACCCTTCACCAAACTTGTCGGCATTCCCAGCTTCCGTAACTCGGGCTCAATACTATGTGCCATGGGTACATCATCCTCGGCGGCAATTTCTCCTCCCAATGAGTAGACTACTCCAGCTGGCACAGTGAATTTCCGCGAAGCTTCGGTCCCAGCTCGTGCGAAATCCGTCCTGGCGAGGTTGGAGAAGTATTCTTTGATAATTTCAGGCTCGCGGTTGGTGAAGAGAAGTCCGACGTTGCCAACGAGATGTTTAGAAAGTAGGTGCGTGTTTTGTTGGTGCTCCTCCTCTGGGGTGGTTCCTAACGCTTTCGCCATAACTTTCGTCTTGCCAAAGAATAATCTATATAACCCAATTAATCTTCTACTTGCTATGATGAAATAGTTTAAAAGGATCTACCGACCGGCTATCATTCATCTCGTTCCTAACATCCTTTAAATAGGTATTGCGCATATTTTCCACAGAAAACACCCAGCAGAACTGGTACTTGTCCAAACATTCCCGCACGTTATTGAAAAGCTTGAAAGTTAATTCTTTTCCCTTCTTATCGACCTTGGTAAGGTGTACGACTTTTGCGCGCTTGGATTTCGGCATCTTGGGCGTGAGGAAAAGTGGTGGCTTGTGGAGGGGGATTCGAGATTTCAACGTGAGAAAGTCGAAGAAAAGTTGATCGGCGATAACGATAAGATGGAACTAGCGGCCGCTTTGGCTTCGAGGTCGAGATCGCGACAATTGTAACAGCGTCTTGAGAAGCGGGTTTGGTTTAAAACTTTGGGAGACAGGGCTTTGATTTCTTTATTGCTTGGGAAATGTTGGAGTTTATGGATTATGTGCAGCATGCATTCTATAATGCCTCGAAATGGAATTATGAGAACTCCTATTCTCAGTTGACAGCGACAGCTAGAGGTAAATAGAAACCCCTTTCGCGATTTGCAGACAGCTAAAGCAGGAAATCAAGCACTTCTTGAGTTTGAAACTCCTCGTGGCTTACGCCTGAACGTCTCTTCTCTCTCCTCTCCCAATTTTGCAACCTCATACCAGCTCGGTTCCATAGGACTAGTTGATGGTTCTTTATCCTACCTCTACAGCTCACTTCCTCTACACCCACCGGCCCAGACCTCCGCTCTTGAACTTCGCGACGTCATTTACGGCTACCGGCAGATACAGGAACTGCGCAAGCCAGAGGAATCTTGGGAATGGGAGCAATGGCACGGCGGTAGAAGGATAGACAAACGAGATACGTTATTATATGGAAGGCTATACCTGCCACAAAGCACGCTTGAGGCGCTTTATTTGAGAAGACTGAGTCCGAAGAGTCAGTTGAGGTTGAGTGCCGTGTCTGATGGGAGGCTGAGGAATGGAGGAACGATATTGGCGCTTCATCAATATGACGTTGGAAAATACAGTGCGGAAACTCTCTACTCGACGGATGGGGGACTTATTGGACTAAGGGGCTTATACAATTTTGGCCCAGATCCAAGGAATGACAGAACAGAGCCAGCAAAGATAGAGGACAGATTCTATGGGCGGTTCAGCGCTGGTGGTGAAATGTATTATGGAAGTCTCAACAAATCAGGGGGTGTGAGCTTCGGTGGACGATTTGCAACCCTTCCTGCGCACAAAGGAATTCCGCTTACAGCAACACTAACGCTGAATCCCCTAGTGGGAAACTTGAGCTCAACGTACGCGGTCAAAGCAGGAAGGGATTTGAGTCTATGTTCAAAATTTGACTTTAACGTCTACAGTTACGAGAGCGATTTGATGCTCGGATGTGAACTATGGCGGATGAAAAGAAAAGAGAAAATAATACTAGAAAGGAGTTTTCGAGCTAAGCTAGAGTGGCGATTAGATCCACCAGAGATAAGAGAGAAGGAGAAACCGGAAGAAGTAGCAGGTGTCTTGAAAGTGAAAGTGGACCAGAACTGGAAAATCGGGCTACTTTGGGAGGGAAGGATAAAGGAATTGCTTTTTACACTTGGAACCTCGATCGACATGAAAAGGAGAGACCAACCGTTCAGAGCTGTGGGATTGGAATTGCAGTATTCGTCATGATACCTTGGGTGAGATTTCACCTCTCGAGCGAAAGGCGCAAGCTGGTCTCAGGACGTCCCCAAAGGAACGATTAAATACTGCAGGTCTCAGCGACAACAAGCAGCTGAGCTCATAATTGAAATTGAGGGCCAGTGAAGAGTCGTACATGACATCACGTGACGCATGCTACTGTACGTTTTGGGACTTTGGAGGATTCAATAGAATGCGATCTCTTTCCTGAAGGCTTTCAAGCCGCAGCTGAGATTTATTGCCAATGAACGTGGTAGCAGAAGTTGAGATTTGATATCCATCCACATGAGAAGCCAACAAGTATTGGTTAACTCTGCCCCACAGTCCAAGTCAGCCGTGGACTCGAACGTCATGCAGCGTAAACTTCAAACAACCCATCATTATCAACCTTCCCTTCACCACTTGAGACATGCCCTCACTTGAGACATGCCCTCACTTGAGGCTCAGGTGGCAGACTACGGTAGGCTTTCCTGCACAGCGGCCGGCAGTGAAACGCCGCAACCAGCCATATCAGCACCACCGAAAGCGGATCAGCCACGATTGCCCAGATCAAAGCCCACCAGGGCAACAATGAGCCTCGATTCTCGCCGGCGTAGTAAGTCTACAGGGGCAAGGTCCTTTCTTTTTCAGTTCTTGCAAATGTTGATCGCCGACCGGCATGGCATCATTCCTGCACGTTGTCTCAAATTCGCTTTCTTTGAAGGTATCCAACAAGGTGTTTTTCGCAAGTCGCAGTCGATCTGGGTGAGCTAATCATCTGCCCCTCCAACGACCGAGGACACGCAACTTTCACTTGCATATTAATGCAACATTCTCTTCAGTATACCCTCTTTGGATCAAGATATATACGCCTCCGTTGGTGAGGTGGTTGTGAATCAATTGTGTTCAGTCATCAATCGGTGAAGTGACTGTTTCAGAGGTTAGAAATCAACTACCCAACAAGGTCTTTGCTTATCATTGGGACAACCTACCTCCCTCGATCTCAGACACCAACTTACCAAAACCCCTAGGCTTCGAGTCGAAATTAACGCAGAACAATTACTCTTTTTGCAAGAGATACTCTAGTTGTTGAATTTCAAGTAGTTATCACGCCATCACTACTATATCGTTTCAATCTTCGATCAGACACCTGTCTCAGGCAAATCTCCACGACTGATAAGCCAATAAAGACCTCCTCGTGCAACATTGGCGATCGAAGATAAACTGTGCTCGCCGTGTCGAGCGGGAGAAGGAAAGAGACACACAGGTAGCTTGCAGCATAAACAATGTCGTCGTATACTGTCACGGTTACCTGCGATAATGGCAATGGATTTGATACCTCGAATCTGGGTGTCAGGATATCCTCTATTTTCGTGATTGGGTTTGGGTCATTTCTTGGTACGTTCAGTGTATGAAGGGCAGGCGCATGGAAGACTAACAGAAATATAGGTGCTCTATTACCTATTGCTGCTGCAAGAACAAAACGAATGCATGTCCCACCACTAGCTTTCTTTATTACAAAATATTTCGGAAGCGGAGTTATCATTGCTACAGCATTCATACATGTCAGTAGTATCTCGTAAATAGCTTGCTGCCAGCAAGCTACTTTCTGTACGTGAGAGTTGAACTGACTTGGGTATAGCTTCTTGCTCCGGCATCAGAAGCCCTAGGGTCACCATGTCTGACCGGACCCATCACAGCTTACTCCTGGCCACAAGGCATAGTCCTTATGACAATCTTCACCATGTTTTTCATAGAACTAATGGCTGCTCGATTTGATGTGTTTGGAGATCATGAGCGCGATGTGGAAGCTGTTGATCCATCACTAAGTATACTTGCTCAAAGCGAGAAATCGTCCGAACGATTACAAGAAGGTATGAGGTTCTTAATGGTTTGTCAAAATTCTTATTAAGAAAACTTTAGTATCTTCAAGTCACGATGAGCGTACTCTTCGAGAAGAATCTCGACCTGAAAGCTCGATTGTGCTGCAGAAAGAAGATGGAGGAGAAGGACCATCTCGTCTCTGCCACACCCCAACAAACATCCCCGGTCGCGCAGATGATTTCACATATCCTCCGGGAGGCGAGGATCATTTAGGGCACCGTCGCAGCCATGATGATGACGACGACCACTTCGCTGCCCAAATGACGGCCATCTTCATCCTCGAATTTGGCGTCATCTTTCATTCCATATTCATCGGGCTTACTCTAGCCGTTACAGGCGATAATTTCAACATTCTCTACATAGTCCTTAGTTTCCATCAAACTTTTGAAGGTTTAGGTCTCGGCTCTAGACTAGCCACTACCAGATGGCCGAAGAAAAAAGCTTGGATGCCCTGGGTGTTAGGATCTGCTTTCGGTCTTGCTACTCCATTAGCAATTGCTATTGGACTAGGCGTACATTCGAGTTTTGCACCTGGGAGTCAGAAGACGCTAATTACCCAAGGTATCTTTGATTCGATAAGTGCGGGGATATTGATATACACCGGGTTGGTGGAGTTGATGGCGCATGAATTTATGTTCAATCCGGAAATGAGGAAGAGCAGTATCAAGATGATGCTATTCGCCTTTGGATGTATGTGCGTTGGAGCTGCGCTCATGGCTTTGTTGGGAAAATGGGCTTGAAGAGAATATGGATAGTCGCATAATCCATTGCAGGAAGCCAAGTGCTGGCTTCCGCGATCACTTCAATAAACGAAAAAGATTTCCAGACCTAAGATACAGTGGTCAGTCAACGTTGGACTTTGGCGTGTATGGTTAGTAGTTTGTAAATAGGTTCATAAGAGTATGTCTCAAAGAAGTTAAGTGTATAGACCAAGTGTAATACTAGAAATAGACGAGGAACTCCGCGAATGTCTGCTTTGAAGGTATTCATGGCTTGATGCTATAAAATCTCGACTTTCCCACTTCCACGGCACAACCGCAGGCAAGAGAGATTGTTTTCTGTGGAGATGATGGTGCTAAAGAGAGGCTGTAACGTTTCAAATAACAGACACTTTAGGTCATAGTCTTGGAAAGAGTCGTCGGGTTTTAATTGAAGCAATGTTTGCCGTGGAGCACATCGTACTGTATTGTACGTGCCTTATCGATTATAGGCAATAACAATAAGGGGAAATATGGACTTTGAATAGCATAGCCAACCTGGTTGTGTTTGATGTGTCTTTAGAATTAAGGCTGAAAGGCGGAGAGTATTTAACCTACAATAAGTTCCCCAGTTCATGGTTTACCTCGCTGCACGACTCAAATGCATCCTAACTGTCGTTGGGTTTCTCATAGATCTGTTTATTGATTGTCAAACAAATCCTCTATTCAACAAACCTTTTGTGTGTTTTTTGGTACAGTACAAGAAATCTCATGCTATAATACAAATGAGCTGCGTATATGTATATACGTCTTTTCCACCAAAGCTTCCCATAATCAATACTCATCCACCAGCACTTTCTTCAAAACACCCATCTCCTTCTCCCAAGCCTCTACCTTCTGTTGAGATATTGCTAACTTCTGCAGCAAGAAATGCACTCTCGGCCCAACTTCTCGAGGCTGACTTGGTAGGCCGGCAAGCGTGTTCAACTCCGTCTCGTATTTATCGATGCTCTTTGTTTCAATCTTTGTCAGTTCAGTTAAAATAGCAAGGTCAAGTCTGCTTTTCAAAACATTGTCTTCAGTCAACATTCTGAAAGCTGCTTGATAGACTGGTCTTCCTGCTGTGATGGTCTGAGGACGGCCCTTATATGATTTGATACTGATAAGTTCCGTTGCACAGAGAGCTTCGAGGACAGCTTCCCCGCTAGAAGCCGAAGGCGTTAGAGATGATGCAAAGGTATTTGAGAGAAGAACTTCATTGTAACGAAGATCTTCACTCGAGGCGAGTGACTTGATCAAATACCAAGCTTGTTCTGAAGACCATTTCCTATCCGCATTGTTTTGAGTGATAAGATACATTTTCATGATTTCGGAAGCACTTTGCTCAATTATTTCGGAGACAGCGCGTTTTGGTGTTTGGCCGGTCTTAAGTCTTCGAGCGAGGAATTCCAGGTCAGTGAGACGACCGCCAAGAACTTGGATGCATTCATCTAGTTCATCAAGATCTCGATATCTTTGATTATTAGTCAACTTAACCTCACCACTTAGAAATTTGTCTTCCATGTCGAGATGAGTGATAACAAATTTCTTTGCGACTTCCGGTGTGATATCCCCAAGAGCGATCTGTCGGAACACTCTATCTGGCAAGGCTTTGCTCAAGGATTTTGAGTACGAGATATCATTCGTGAGAAATATGACATGAGCAATGTTTGAAGTAGTCAAAGCAGCAGCCCATTCCGAGATCTTGTCATAAACAACACTAGATTCTTCATTCTTGTGCAAGAAATTGTCTATGACAACAACAGGTCGGCATTCGGGATGGGCTTCGAGCCAGTCATCATCAGCAAGTGCTGCATCTTTGTCTTCCTTGTGTCTGCTGTGCAGTGCAACATTTCTCAATGCTGTAGCCGTACTCTGCCAGATCTTACCAAGCTGAGCATCAAGCGTCTCAGTGAACCCAGATTTGACTCCAATCGTTCCCTGGGCAGCAAGGTCAATGAGACTACTGATACTGTTCATCCAGCTGAATATAGGACGATATCCAACCGAATTTGCAGCCGCTGTGATTGTGGCACTGTCTCCACGAGCTTCCTGTATTGGTTTACAATCAATGATCAGGGTATTCTTCCGGCCTTTCAGGGCTTGATCTAGAATAAGATCCTTCTTTCCGGAGCCTCGAGGGCCTTGCACCACGATAAAAGTGTCGGCGGTCTCCATTAACCATGTCTGTAGCTGATCGATGACCTGCTTTCTGTCGCTCCAAATCGCTCCAAGACTAGCTTCTTCAGATTTATGCAGCCGGAATGTGAATATATCTGTTGCCTGATTCCTGAACCATTTGTAGAGTCGGTTGTCTGTTAGATGGAATGCATGTTCGATATGAGCCTTGATGAAAAAGGTGCGAATTGGGTCAAAGACTGCAACTGCGATTGTGGCAGTCAGAGCTGCAACTGCTGGAATAACCACTCTGGGATGGCTCATAAGCCAATCCCAAATCCAATGCGACTTCAACCTTTGCTCGTAGGACAATCGAAGTTCAGTACCGGCTTTGCCGCCTCCTTCTGCTTCGAGGATTCGGATTCCATGCATGCAATTCCTTGCCATGATCGCATGGCGCATCCTTGCAAAATCCAAATAGGCGTACCTAGGCGCGATTTTGGAGTCCGAAGCTTGAGAGGATATTTCGGCTAGTTTTCCATACTTCCTGAAAAGACTGTAAAGCGTCTCCTGAGATAATTCTGCGGCTGCTTCTCCTGGATTGACGGGAATGAATTCGCACCTTATTCTACAGCTCGGAAATCGATACAAATCCTCCAGCCATGGCCTTCCAACAACCAAATTTGACCGTATACCTCGGAAAGGGTTGAACCATGGTTTTATCGGATTTTCCTTTAAGTAACCAGCAACGAGTCCTTCTACTTCTTTTGCTGTGATAGCATCTGAGTGTGAGAATTTCACAAAGGCACCTCCATCCTTCAGTCTTGGCAAGATCTCCGTAACTTTGATCGGTATTTCTTTGGGAATCCCAGCTTTTACCAAAGAGACGGGGTCAAAAGAACTCAGCGCATCACCACGATTAAAACGAGCAAGAAGGTCGGGGATACTACGGTCAACGCGCCATGGTAATCGGAGAGCCCAGGTAAGTTTTAAAGGGAAAATATCTATAAGCAATGAGCTGTTGTAATGGAGCAAGAGTGAAATACATACTGTCAAAGAATAGAATTCCTTCATTCTTCGCAGCAGCAATGTGTCCTGTCTGATCTTCCCCAGTCTCGGTGCTCTCTCTTCGAATGCCCCTCCATGTTGCCGGATTTCTTCTCAATCCAACCCTTGACAACTTTCCAGCATTGTAGAAGTCGCGTCTGGAAGGCTTGGTCCGCAAATTTGAAATGCTGGTAGGATTAAACAAGACGCGCCGTGAGGTTTGCATTGTCGCAACAAATTTTCTCACAGCATGGCGAGTTGTGATGGATCAAAGTTGGTCAATATCAAGAATCCAGAAGATGGAATGAAGCCTCACCTCACATGAGGTCATAAGGCTGAAAGAAAATTGACCAATCACAAGAAGCACAGCCTCGCGAGACTTCAACCTTACAGAAAAGTTAAGAGGTGTAGAGCAAACCATCAAGTTATTCTACAGACGTTTTACAAATTCAAATTATTTGATATGGGTTGGCCATGGTCTTCATCAACATCTTCAGCGGCCTCAACATCAAGTAAAGAGATTATTCCTCCCCCAGCACCTCAATCAACCTCTTTAGCATCTTCTGTCCCATCACCAGAACCCTCCAAACCGCTCTCACGCGATGAGCTCGCCGATCGCGAGCTCACCGACTTTCTCAAGTCCATTTCCTCTGAAATAGAGGTTGAATCCAAAGCACCCATCTACACCCGACGCCCCAAGACCACCTCCACCCCTTCGCCAGCCCCTAGTTCCCACGAATCCATAACCGAAGCATTGCTTCCCACGGAGATGTCCTGCCGGCAGGCCTTTGATAGCGCATTCTACTGCTCTTCTTTCGGAGGCCATTTCATGCATTTATACCGTTATGGAGGCGTGCGCTCGTGTTCTGACCATTGGGATGATTTCTGGTTTTGCATGCGGACGAGAGGATATAGTGGGCTGGCAAAGGAGAAGGCGGTTAAGGAACATTACAGGTTGAAGGAGCAGACGAAGTATGGGAGGGACGAGGATGGAAATAGAAAGGAGAGTAGTGAGGATGTCTGGAAATCCAGGGAGACGATGGTTCAGAAAGGAACGGCATTCAGAGCTGATTGGGGTGTTGCAGAGAAGAGCTTGGAGATCCCGAAAAGAGATTGAGCAACAGAGAATGCCAGCTTAGGGCTTGGAAAGAGGAACAACAAAAATACGGCTTACTATTGATGTCAGTCCAAAGCTCACGTGCGGTGGAAGGTTTTGATAGCGATTTGAATTCACAAAGGAGGTTGAATGAACATTGTATACAATAAGCGTTGGCAGATCAGGCGCAAGGCAGCAGGATCTCCCTATGTAAACATACAACCAATTAGGACTATTCACTATCCACAACGCCAATCTCCCTTTTAATGGTATCGCATTTAGACATCTCAGACCGTGAACTCCCCCTCCTGTCATGACTAATTAACTCCATGAGTCCATACCATCGTGAGACCTTTACGCCACATTCAATCCAAACAATGCTTAGAAATCTCACTCCTTCATAATGCCCGATTCAGAATTACATCTGATGCTGCATCCCATTCATGACATTCTGCATGCCTTGTTGTTGTTGTTGTTGAGCAGCCATCATTTGCTGCCTTCTTCTTCCCGCAAGAATTTGCATTTGTTGCTGAGCCATCTGCTGTGCTCTAAACTTCAACTGCTTATCCATGTCCTCAGGTATCATTCCACCAGGGTTCGCCGCCATGAACTGTTGCTTTTGTTGAAGGTAGAACTGCATTGCTAGCTGCTGTGCATTCATCTGCGCTTGCCCTGGATGTTGTTGATTCATTTGTTGAGCTACTGCCGCTTGCTGCTGGGCTTGCATTCTTATCGCAGCTTGTTGCTGCTGCTGTTGATGTTGGAACTGAGCAGCTTGTGCCTGTGTCATTTGAATATTTTGCATCCCAGGATTGGTATTCATGAAATTATTCATATTCTGAGGCACCCCACCCTGGGCCTGCAACATTGCTGCCACTCGTTGTTGGTAATTAATAGCAAGATTATTCGGCATTCCCTGCTGCTGCTGCTGCTGCTGCTGCAACTGTTGTTGCTGTTGCTGTTGTTGCATACGCATCATCTGTTGATACGCTACCGACTGTTGAGGATTGATCTGTTGTCCTTGCATCATACCTTGTGCTTGTTGTGCTGCGGCTTGCTGCTGTTGGTTGCGCAACATTTGCATTCTTCTTTGCTGCTCAAATTGTGCTTGTTGTGCTTGTTGTGCATTTAGCATAGGTTGGCCATTCGGTAGCATTGGAATTTGAGAATTGTGTGGCATTTGTCCTTGAAGTGGGCTGTTTTGACTTATTCTTTGAGTCTGGCTCATCGTACGATTCAGAGGAGTTGATTGTATGTTGTTCGGTGTAGCAACAGGCAAACGAGGAGTCCCAGCATGACTTTGTTGACTTCTTTGCGCGGTCATACTGTGCGATGCTGGTGCTGCCATTTGAGGATGGTTTTGATGCACAACAGAACCAGGCCGAGGAGGACTGCCACCCATACTCGAGTTAGACTGCTGCATTTGAACGTTGTTCATGTTATTGACCATAGGCATAGGAGACGAATTGCTCTGAGGACTGCCATTCCGGACGGTGGGCGACGAATTCTGAGCTTGAGATACCTGTTGATGGAAGCGCTGTTGGGTAGGTATGCCATTCGACTGCATTCCATTTGCTTGGGGGTGGGCATGTGGTATCTGGGTTTGAACGCCCTGCATTTGTGCCCGTGCTTGTGCTTGCTCCGCCATCTGTTGTCTTTGCCGGGAATCTTGTACACTGGCTTGCCGCTGTTGGGATTGTGCCTGAAGCTGTTGCTGCTGTTGACGTGATCTCTCTTGCTCATTTCGTTTCTCAGTTTCGAGTTTGTTGCGCTCTTGTTCTTGGCGGGACTTCCGCTCATTCTCCAACTGTTTTTCTTTTTCGAGCCGCTTTCTTTCCTCTTGTGTAGCTTTGATGCTTTCGATTGTTTTGAATCTTTCAAAACGAGGCTCAAATGCAGCTCCCATAGCAGTGCCGTCCCCACCAGTAGGATTCGCGCCGCCTTGTGCTGTAGCATTCGAAGAAAGTCGTTCGTCTAATAATAACATGAATCGCTCTTGCTCTGCAGCAAGCGCTTCATCAGCAGCCATCTCCGCAACAGTCCGCTTTCGAGTCTTGGGGGCAGGAGGTTTTTCGGAATGCGAGGGGTGTGCAAGTGAGTCTAAAAGAGAAGCAGCTTCAATTGCGTTATTCACAGGCTCCAGGCTAAGGGGCGCGGTGGTTGCTAGAGCAATTTGCGCCTCAGCAGCATAGACTGTGTTGCTATCAAGATGTACTTTCGTCTTCTTGACACGTTTAGCAGGGGGTGCCATACTTGTTTGCGGAGTAGGGGGAACGGCCGTCGTAGGAGTTGGAGGCACGCTGAGGGTAATAGAGTCTCTTCTACTGTCTAATGACTTGCCCTCAGCCGCTCTTGCTGCGAGCTCAATGTGATTGCTAAGTGGGGTAGGATGGAGAACGAGCGTATGTACCTTCGGCTGCTTCCTCGGGGCAGAAACATTGGGTAGAGTTGGAGCTGGCATGTTCTCTTTATCTCGCTGTTCTGTGGTTTTTGGCTTGACATCTTCTCCCGCAGCTTCTTTCCCTTTCGCAGAGACAGCATTTTGGGTTTGAAATGGAACATATGAGGAAGGTGTCAGAAGGGCGTTGTAGTTGTGTATCGAGAAAGGTGCTGTTTTCCCAGTAGTAGGACTACTTCGGTCTGGAGATTGGGATGGGGCGGTCGACTTGTGATCATAGATTTGGACAATCATACATCCCTCGTAGAATTGTTGCTCAGTAAAATGCTCAGCCAAATCAGCTGGAACAACGCGTTGACGAAGGCCCTCTAACATGACCTTTCCCATGGGGGAATTGTAAGGAAAGTGGCCCTCCTGTAAATCAAATCGAAGGTGGGTAGCGTGCAGATGGATAACGAGAGATGGTGGACAGTCGCGATACTTCTTGAGTATATACTCTTCAGATTTAACTGGCTATGATTAACATTATACTTGCTTTATAGCTTAAAAACATACTATATGGCTGCGGTTCTGCAGAAGTGGCCATGGAGGACTCGCCAACCAGGCTTGCAGACCGAAGTCCTACACTGCTGTTTCTCTGACCTCGTCCCAGCAGTTGGGGAGGTGCTTCCCGTCGTCGAGTGGCAGACCGCGCGCCATTATTATTCACAATGCCATTACTCGTAGCCGAATTAGGTGTAAACTTTGCGCCAGATGGTAATCTGCTGGCAGACATTGAGGGGGAGGGAGAAGAAGTCGAGGAGTGGATTCCATTTGTCTGGATTCCGGGTGGAACAGGGCGCTTGACCTTGGAAGAGATTTGCTGCGTCCCTATCGCAGAGGGCGCCATAGTTGGTCGTATGGCACAACCCAAGGAGTCTTTCGAAGCGCAGTAACGCTGCTCTCCTTTATTATCTGCGCTCGATGTCGTCCATCTATTGCGAGTGATTGGTGATCTTGATGCGAAAATAAAGCGCAAGTAGCGATATTTTCAAATAGTATGATGCTGTGGATTAGTTGTTGAAAGTGAATAATGTGAGGTCGTCATACGCGACTCGATGTCGGTGATATCGGCCTTGATGGACGTTATGATGTGGAGAAATTCGATGAGCCTCATTACCGCCCGCCTAAAATTGATGGATCACGTGACTACTATCGTTATCCATCATCGCAATCTGGAACCTTTCTTGTCGAGTCATAAGAGTAGAACTTTGACTCTTTTTCTTTCCACCTTTCCAATATCGGGTTTTGCAAGTTCGGATCGATTATCTAGTATGACCAGTCTATTCAGAGCCTTTAGAACGAGGACTGTTTGATGCGAGTGCCAAAGGAAGATGAGATACCTTCTTTTCGTAAATGTTAGCACTGAATATTGGTTTTCTAGTGCAAAATCATGAATATCTTCGATTTATTTATGTAATATACGATGTGTATAAATTAGTTGGCGATATGGTTTACATTGAAAAGGGACATTGTGGTGATTTCTTCAGCCTTCGAGGTCGTTGAGTCACACGTGAAACTCACTTAAGTCAGATGGATCGTGGTCATGGTATTTCAATTAAATTAAAACTCATTCAGATTCTTCTCTCAGCACCGAATCCACACACATCAGACAAATAGCTCACGCGAACTCCATGGTATTTTGACTTTTGCTTCATCGTTCAACAAGACTTCCATTCATCTTGTACTTTTACAACTTGGTTTTTAGCTTGTTTTATTAACTCTCTATCGGGTACTGTCCCAAAATGTTATTTTAGTTTTACATTGCATCATTGTAGTTGAGGCCACATGACTAGTCCATCTAGTCAGGCTCAAGTATGTAACCTTATAGTGGTATTGTGGTGTACAAACCAGGAGGAATTAATCCAAGCGGTGGAACTTCTGTTTCCAGCTCAGAACCCCATCCGTCGTGGTGGTCAATCGTCTGACGGTCTTGTCTCATAATATCTTGATTGGCGGAAAATGTTTTGGTGCTTAGGGGCTCCCATCCAAATTTGCCGAGATGTTTCCTTCTTCCACAGCCATATCTGCTAGAAAAAATATCGAGTCATGAATATTTAGACTCTAGGTGTACATTCTAGAGAGGAATGCGGGGTTACTACCTGGACCCAGAGGTATAGCAAAAGGCCAAGTTTCTCCGTTACAATTTATGATATCTTATGCGTTCTTTTAATGTGAATAATTATATGTGAGAGCATAAATACCTTCTTAGATTTGTTCTCCCATCACATTTTTGAATATATGTTTGAGTTTCTCTTTGATCTACCACAATGAAGCTGACTCCAATCATTTCGCCATTAATCCTTTGTCATGCAGTATCTGCAGTACCGAGGGCAATTGTCCAGGAGCATTCCACTAAGATTTGCGGTATTATTTCCTGATGCTTCTCACTTAGATTCAGTGCTAATTTATAACAGGACAATAGGACTCCGTTGTAACAGGATCCTATACAACATACCAAGATCTCTGGAACGAAGCGAGTGCCACTTCGGGATCTCAATGTACAACAGTGGGCTCACTTTCAGGTACTTCTCTTGCTTGGTCAACGTCATGGACTTGGGTTGGTGCATCAAGCCAAGTTAAGTCTTACGCCAACACTGTGGTCACCCAAACTACCATTAGGAAAATCTCCGCAATCACCAGCATTCCTACAACTTGGGATTGGAGGTAAGAATCTTAACTCTCCTTCACCAATAACACTAACTCCTGTTTCAGTTATACTAGTAGCTCAATCGTCGCAGACGTCTCGTACGATATGTTCACCTCTTCCACGAGCACCGGCTCCAACCAATACGAAATTATGATCTGGCTTGCTGCACTCGGAGGGGCAGGTCCTATCTCCTCAACCGGTTCCGCTGTCGCGACCGTAACGACCGCTGGCGTGAGCTGGAAGCTCTACAGTGGACCGAATGACTCCACCACGGTGTACAGTTTTGTCGCCGCCTCTGAGACTACCAAATTTTCAGGGGATCTGAAGGCTTTCTTTACATACTTGAGTACTAGCCGAGGGTTTCCGACTAGCCAGTACTTGCTTTCAATCGGCGCAGGTACGGAACCATTTACTAGTTCTTCGGCAGTGTTCACCACAACGGCATATAGCTGTGTAGTCAACTAAGGTGGAGGACACAATGGATAAGAGGGCATCTTCAATGTGTATTCGGGTATATAAAGTTGATTTTGTATCTATAGTAAGGACAACCAATTACCAATTCTTGACGCTTTCATTACGTAGAAAGGCTGCAAGCTTTGTCAAGGAGCCTCAGAGGGCAGTTCAGTTAGAACTAGTTAACAGGCATTGTCTCACTATTCCCTAGAAATTGAGATCTTGACTCATACATATGATTTGAGATGCCGAAGATAGCCGCCGAATCAACCTGTCTACGGCAGAATATCCTCATTTTATCTCTCGGTAGAGCTCATTCTCATCTATCCAGGGGTGCCTATAAACGTGATGCTAAGTCAGCCGACCGACTCGAGAGCGCCAAAAGGTGCTCTTATTCGCAGGAACTTCAGCCTTATATGATGGTGACGGTCTGCTTGAACCATAGCCTCGGTGAGGATTAACTTGCTAGCCGGACCCAGGCTATGCTACGTCAGATCTCAGCCTGACATGATCATGATGTTCGTTGAACATGGAACTCTTCAGGCAGCCTCATTTTGTCCGGTTCTGAAGCATCAAATGATTATGATGCAGCCCACTCTCACATCCTGAGCCACGATAAAAGTGGCTATAGCAGTAGAGTAGTGAAATGTCCAACTCGGCTTGAATGCCTTTAGCGAAGCCGCGGCCGCAGTTCAATGTACCCTCGTATCACCTTTCTCTCTTCTACCCCGCCTGAAACGGGCCGGAAGTATGAAGGAAACATGTACCTGTGCCTGTGTGTACCTACCTCAGATCCCCCTTGATCTCCCTGCATGGCGATTCCAACATCTGCACGACACCCATCCGGTCTCGTGGTTGGATCAAATGACGGAAGCCTCAAGCTTCACAGGAGGGCTGGGGTAGTAGCCACCCGAGGCTCTCACAAGGCAGAAGACTCAGCCTACGATATCAGGAAGAAATAATGATGAGAAATTCTTGCACGGTCCTCTATTGGTAGCTCGTTGGAGGCGGAGTTGAGACGCAGCAGCAATGAGGTGGCAGTGTTCGCCTAAGGAGCCAATCACAAGCCCCACCTCGAAATGGTCATCATGACTTCCTGAACAACCCAAACCATCTTCATCATCTTCACTCTCGAACACAGTCGAAACTCTTGTCGCTGGTCTTATTCCCCGAGGCCCGGTGGCGTTCACTGCCCTTGGCAGACTTTTGGCCGTTTTTTGTCCAACAGATGATGAGTTTCATCCGGAATCCCCTAACGTTGATCTTGAGGGGCAAACGAGTATAAGAGTTTTGTCCTGTGCGAGAAATTCACTCTCATCATTCCAACAAAGAACAACGATCACATAGTTTGTGAATACTCATCACCACTCTTTCATAAAACCATCAACCCTAACACATAAATGTCATACCATCACACTCTCATCATGCCTGCTTCGAATCCTTGGAGCATTAACGAGCCCGCCGCTCAACCATCAAGGTCGTTTTTAGGGACAATATCAAAAAAGCTCGGTCGCAGCAGGAGTAACGCATCAAGATCATCAAGATCATCAAGAAGATCCACCAACTCGACTGAAGAAGCTACAACGCCAGTCACACCAGTAGTACCAGAGACACCTGCTTTCAGAGGCCCAGCCGACCTGATGAATTCAAACCCTCTTACAAACCCCTCTCCCGCAACAAGAAGACCAGACCGACCAGGAATGAATGCTTTTACTGTTCCCTCCAACGAACCACCGCCAGCCTATACCCCATCCCCAGTCCAAACATCTGCTCCTGCTCTGCAAGCCCAACCCGTTGAGCTACCAACGCCCATCAGCACAACCGCAGCCGTAGCCGTAGCCGCACCCACCACCCCCAATGGTGAAGATCCCTACTCCTTCCTCGGTACCTTTGATACTACTCTCCTAATCGATGACTCTGGTTCCATGGCCGGCCGCTCGTGGCGAGAAGTATCACAAGCACTGTCCATCATCGCGCCCATCGTAACCAAGCATGATTCCGATGGCATGGATGTCCACTTCCTCAATCACAAGTCATCGGATCCAGGACAAGTAGCCGAAGGCATTGCACCGGGTGGATACCGTGGCATAAAGCGGGCAGCCACCGTCCACGAGATCTTCGAACGCGTGAGACCGCAAGGCGGAACACCCACGGGAATCCGTGTGCACAACATCCTCAAGCCGTATCTAGCTAAGCTAGAGAAGTTGATGGCTGAAGGAAAGGAGATGAAGCCACTGAATCTGATCGTGCTTACCGACGGTGTCCCTTCCGATGACGTCGAATCAGTTTTGCTTTCTGCAGCGAAGAAGCTCGATAGACTCGACGCGCCGCCTTTCCAAGTTGGTGTGCAGTTCTTCCAAGTTGGAAATGAAGAAGGAGCAAAAGAAGCCTTACAGGAGCTCGATGATGAACTCAGTGAGTTGGTTGAGGGAGGTGTAAGAGATATTGTTGATACAGTCACATGGACTGGTGGACAGAGTGCTAGTGAAGGTGGCGTCGGTCTTACGGGCGACGGCATTCTCAAAGCTGTAAGTTTAACTCTGACACTCCTTGTGATGCATTGTACTGATTCAATTCGCAGGTCCTTGGTGCAGTAGTGAAAAGGCTTGATCGCAGACCTGCCAGCGGCGAAATCAGGAGAAGATAACAACCACTTCCTTTCACTCTCATTCCAACTTCTTCAGAGCTTCTTCTTTTTTTTCTACTACTTCAATTCTTGTACATATTTACATTTGGCCAATGCTTTGCATTCTCTGGTGTTGGGGCGAGAAATCTGGGACAGAAATACCCTAAATTAGACATTAGATTTTCTACCCAATCAATCAATCATTAAAATTAGATATTCTCCCTAGACAACCATGCATAGTGTCTACATACCTACTTCTACAATCAAATAGACCTAGCCTTTCTAGTTCTTTCTTTACTACTCAGTTCGTCTCACTTAGAAATTATCAATCGCCGGAAATAGTACGAATTATCAGATATTGCTAGTGAATCCGAGTCCAAAAAATCAGAGAATCGACATTCTCCTAACATTCGCCGATCATTCATAGACTACGGTTCAAAGAAAATTTTCATTTTGTGTATCTACGCCATGAAGAAAGGCAACTACGGCATCCGCCACTCTGGAGCGCAGATCGGGCGAGCACTGATCCTACCCCAAGATCCTGAGTAAACCTACACCAAAGGAACCCTTCCGATCCAGCCATCGATTCCATCCCACCAATTAAGTATCCGATGCTCACCCACCATCAACCAGCTCGAGCAGCACAGAAAAGAAGAAGAACACGAGAGAGCTGGGTAAGGAACCATTTGCATCCAAGAGATGGCGGGGCCAGAACTGGGTCGTAAAGGTCACACGGATCGTTGAAAAGAATTAAGATCTTTGTTAAGTGGCAGTAATAGGTTACCATCAAGAAGCGCGAGCCTCTAAACGGCGTATAGGAGCAGTCTAGTACGCAGCACCAACAGGAGGGGATATCCATCCATGTTTTCGTCTGAGAGACAAGATGACAAGACGTAGATCTTCGCCAAAGGTGCATGAGATTTGATGATCTAGGTAGCCAGTCCAGTTAATATATCTGAGCGGTGTGAGCTCGAAACTTTTGATAAGAGAGACGATGGAGTACGTGAGATTTTTTGGTGTAGGACGACGGAAAGTTGTTGCGAAAGACCTAGAGCAGCACTATGGTTGGCAAGGAGCTGCATAATGTCGAAGATCTCGAGTTGAAACCCAAGTAAGAGAATAATATCAAGAGAATCATGTCCAGAAACGATAGGTATCGCTCTAACGAGGCGCGAGACGAAATTTCAAGCCTCATAAATATGTTTCAGCGGTAAATAAACATGTTAGTGCCAGAAGACGATCAGACATTCGGATGAGGTGATCAGGACTCATGAAGTTGAAAGTTCAGGGATAATGCCTTAGCTAAGAACACGAAGTACCCATATCCTCTGGAATGGAAAGGAGATTCGCTGATGCTATCAACAGACGGGTATTTTTTGGTTTGATTAAGCCATCGTCAAGACGAAGGAGTTATGGAGATTCTTGGCTCGGATAGTAGTGCCGCGATCGTCTCTCAATGTGACAACGGGAGTGATAACGAGTCTCAAGCGGGTTTGGTTGATCTGCAGCTGAACTGGGTTGACATTTGGTTGATCCTTTGCGATCATGGTACCAGCAACAAACTTGGAGCCTAATTCTGGGAATATGACAGAAAATGTCAAGTGCGAGGTGAAAACCTTAGCCGAGAAGTCCCATGCCTTGATGACAATAATACCAAGATCTCGGCCAGCTTTTTGACGATCGCAGCCTACATTGAGAAGCGGACTAAGCATGTCACGGAGGCCTTTGGAGTGTCGGTTAAGATTCAAGGAGCGGAACTTATTGTAGTCGGGATGAGTTACGATCGTCTGAATTGACCTATGAATGTTGTCGACAAAGTTTTGACGGCGGTCAACAGCTAGACCTATTCAAATTCAGCATTGTCGATGGACAGCAGATACAAGAGAACATACCTCGTTCAGATAGTGCATTCATCGACTCATCAATTGTTCTGTCCATCGCCTCGTTGAAACTTTTCCAAGTTTTGACACTGATAATATCTCTAACCAGATATGAGATGGCCGCTCTCATAACAAACCAATATCTTGCATTAGGGTCACCGAGAAGGGCGATGCAGTGAACATGGGCATCTCTACGAGAGTTGGAATAAGTCAAACTCATCAGAAATTCCCAAACCTTGGGATGCGTCCTGTGTAAATTTGCGTCGACATCAGTGGACGGCTTATCACAGTATGTTCTGACCCAACCTTCGATCATGCCATACATGGATTGGTAGTCCGCCTTGTACTCAGTAGCCACATCCTGTTCTGACTTGTGTACGATAAGGGCTTGAGATCCTGGTGGGGTTCTAGGCCCGGTGTGTTCGTGAACTTCGCCCAATTTTGTGTAAGCGGCAGGGCCAGCCGGACGTTGACTCGGTCTCTCTGATCCCAGCTGAGTGGTGTTGAGGTTTGGCTGACGACGAAGACTACGGCGCTCGTGGATATTATTGGCCTTGTCAAGCTGGTTCAATGAAGCTTCGCTGAGTGGTGCATTTCCTTCAAGCATAGTAAGAGGCGCATGATCTGAATTACCGAGATACCCACTATCATTGAACACAGTCTGGTTTTTGACTGGAGAAGAGAATGGGTCAACAACAGATTTCATGGCCTCTCGTTTCGTGATAGGTTCTTGGTGAGACTCAAGCCATAGAGCTTGCTTTGCACTAAGCTGTTCATCCATGACTTTGATTCTTGAGGTCAAATCCGATTGAATTCGCTTCCACTTTTCATTGCTTTCGTCCAACTCGTTCTCATGTCTCTGAAGCTTAGATCGCAGATCATCCACGACTCTCTGAAGTGTCTCTCTGTCACTGCCGAATCTGTCGCGATCAGCGAGTGCGTTTTTAACTTGCTCTCTACCCTTTTGAAGCTGGCCATAGTAGCTTTCTTTTGCGTCTTGCAACCTGTCCATCTCCTGTTGGAGAGATCTCTGCCATGCATCATATTCTTGGCTTAGTAGGGAAACGTCATTGACCAACGAGAGTTTCGCTTCATTGGTGACTCCAGGCTTGCTCTCGATTCTCTGCTTAAATTCGCCAAATCGTTTTTGCATCTGTGCAGACATTGACGATACCGTGATAGGCTTAAAAAATCAGTAAAGATAAATGGGAAGTTTCAGCTCTCTTACAGCTTGCATATGAGTTACCTGGGAGGACAAATTCTCACGAGCCACAGAACCGCGAAGGTGATGCTGAGGCTGACCACTGGAATTGATGGAGGAAGGAGGATCTCCGTATCCTGTAGCAGTGTGTTTGGATTCTTGGTTGCTCTGGCCATTGCTTGATCTCAAACTTTGGTTAGAGCTCATACTTTGGGTAAGTGGCCGAAAAGATTCAGTTCTCGACTGAAAAATCTGCTCTTGAGCCCTTCTACTTTGGTTCTGTGATAGACCACCCTGCGTCAAGTCATTGCGACTACGTTGCTGTTGTGCACTCTGTGAAACTGAAGATCGAACAGATCGGTTATTTGTCGGACTTTGCTCTTGGTCTAGTGATGGATTATTCATTTTGTTGACTAGTCCTTGAATCTTGTAATTTCGATTCGGCACCGGTGAAACTGGTCCTGGCGTCGCAGAGCTGCCTTTCTGTCGACCGGTTTGTAATAAAGCTCTAATGAGGCCTGAAGGAGGTTGATTTGGTTCTGTTTGTTTGTTAGAATTGGTATATGACATCTTTGATGACTTATGGATTCATGGACTCCCGTCTAATATTTGTGTCCGATCTAAAGGATGGCTACCAGAGGTTGACGGAAAAAAATTAAGGTTGGGATTTCGCTTTAAACTTCGAAAGGTGAATCCGAGAAGTTATGGATGGTTCCAATGACACCACCCTTTCTTTATGCCTCCCGAGGAACAGATAAGGGCAGAAGCGTCGATGGCTATGGAATAGAACAGGCGAAATGCGGACGAACTTACTTGCCAAATTCCTAGCAATGAAACCTCGAGGTTCCAAGAATTTCTCCTTTTAATTTTAGTTTTGGCTCTTGGTACTTTTGGCCCACATCTAACACCGGGCAAGAAGCTCGGCCGTGCTTAATAAACATGTACTTCGAAGTAAGGCAGCAGTTGAGAAGAACCTTCCCCCTCTTTCTGTTAGTAAGGTACACTGAGGATAGCCTCAAATCCTTCCGATTCTTACTTAATTCCTAAAGCAAAATCAACTTTCGTATCAAATCAATGCTTAAATTAGAACTAGCGGCTATATTTGATAGTCAGTGGTATTCAGAAATTTCCTTGAGAGTGAGATGCTAAAGATATCAGTATATCTAATGATTAAGTTGTTGCAAGTCTGAATAGCAAAAATCTGCCGAGGGAGGTGGCTCGCCTATGTAAAGAGGGTTTTGCTTAATATAAGTATTTGTGCTGAAGCGCGCAGTGAGTAAGTACTCTATTTGTTAAGTGCAAAAGTAAACCTGTCGGAGAGCCCTAAGTTAGCACCGAAGGGTACGCTTCATTTGGAGCATTTTGGTAGTATCTAACTTACATTGGTGCTAAGTATATTGCATGAACTTCGGTATGTTTGTATCTTATTAAGCATGGCCCTGCAATTGGAAATTGGGAGAAGGCCTTACCAACGAAGACAGAGAGCTGATTTCTCGGTGTTTCCATTTTTCCGAACGACATCTGGGAGTCAGATTCTTTGAGATGCCTAGTATCGTGGCGAAAATACTCTGCTGCCGGCTGTTGCATGATATATGAAAGAGCAAGGGGATGGCTTGAAATTTAGGTGCATACCTTTTGTTTTGCTGTTCCAAATCATACGCGGCTTTTGAGCAGGATAACCAGACTAGCTTATGTATGATTGTTTGAGTATTGCACCCGTACCCAATGACTTCTGTTGAATATTCTCTTAGGAAAAAAATAGCACAACTGAGGTGAGGGTGTCATACCTGAGGCTCCTGATAGTATTATTCATGTAGGCTGCAACTTTCTATCAGTGATGAAATGTTAAGCTGAGATACTTTACAAAGGCAAGTTAGCTCAATGAGATCTTTTCCAATGGGGTTGGGAAGCTCGGATAGAAATGGAGGTACGATTTCCAGTTAAATACAACCAAAGATTCAATTTTAACTTTAAATCGCAGCTCTTGATGGCGTCAGATAAATAGCAATGACTTTAGTCTCGTAGAAGACTCGCACAGATAGTGGTTGAAGTTAAGCATAACCTTCAACTCAAACGAAGAGAGGGATTTGACCAAAGCGAGGGGTGGAGCTTACCTGAAGCGTGTCATTCAGGTCCAAGGGAGTGGCTGCAAATGATAGGAACCCAGAGAAACAATTGTCTTGTATTGTATCTGAGAATTTTCTTGTACTTGATTAGCAATTATCCGAGACGACTACAATGCATATTCTACCGAAGGAAAGGTGGCAGCGTACCTGGCAGAGTTTTTTTCCAAAAAAGATCAGCTGGAGCGCAGATGATGAAGCTGAGCACGAGTTGACAATTATTATTGGTCATAAAATGCAGCAGTAACTCAAAGAACGGTGATGTATGAGCTTCAGATTATTTGTCTCACCAGTCAAGGTGCTACATCAAACAACGACTGAACTTCCCACTGGGAAGGGTTTATAATGATCCGCATATTATGAAATCTCAAAGACTGAGAACACTACTAGCAAAACACTGTTGTCATCCAGAAGGTGTTGAATATCGTTAAAGATGAATCAGGAGCATCGGTGAAGACGTGGTTTTCATCCGCGACTTGACATCAAGTTGGAGTACACACTCTTGGTGACATCAACAAATCACTACCAGAGAAAGCACGCCATAGTCCAAGTAGGCACAGCAAGTATCAAATAAAAAAAATGGACTGAAGATGACATTTACTACGTATCGCTTCCTCCAAATGGTTATCTGGTGCTGGTGACGTTTAAAAGTCGAGGCGGTCAAAATTCGTCTTCGCCAAAGCGTTAGGAAATCGTAAAGTCGAAGCTTAAATACTACACTCTTTACTCTAATAAAGTCAATAAAAACTATAGACAATAAAAGATGAGCATCTACGAGCTCTGCATTATAAGTTTTAAGTGCTTGCTTAAGACGAATATTAACATTTTGCAGTTTTGATTTTTTTCTTTCGGCGACGAATTTTTCCCGCCTCGAGTAAAATCTTGTGTGATTGAAAGAAATTGAAGGTGTCGTTTGTGGTATATTGAGGAAAGAATTGACTAGCTCGATTGCAAAAGGGTTCACTGAGCCGATGCCTCGCAGCTCGTTATTTCCCAGTCTGTAGCTCGTTCACTGAGAGAACATCGCGTCGTTGATAACATCGTTGGCAGTATATATTGTGCTTAGTCCTTCCTCTCTTTCCTTGTCAACTAGACGCAGAACGTGTAAGATCTAGATCAGGCTTTACAGTGCCTTGATCATACCAGAATCTCCGAAGGAAAGGATCTAGTCCTTCAATATTCTTTCGTATCTTGGTACCGCAAATATAAACCTTAAGAGGACTTCACTCTCATAGGCTTGTGTGGCAAACAGAAGCGGGTTAGTGAACAATACTCCGAAGAAGCAAAATCATGATCTAAGGACAGTTTTCCTACTTTTAGCCTACGAGCTACCGAGCTAGTCTTTCAAATCTCGACGTGCAAGCTTCAAATCAGCTATAGTGGAGACACACTCTAATTGAGCAGTGTATTTTGTTACAAATCGTTACAGAAATAGTAAAAATAATGAAGTAGCATGAATTATCTACCTCGCTATTTAAGCTCGCACTCATATCCAGTGTAGCCATGTTAAAGCTCGTCGCATCTTACTTGAGCTGGCTTGATAAAAGGGCTGAAAGGTAGATAGCGTAACTTTTGCATCCAATGTCAAAGACGCACACCGGCTTTATAGTGTAAAACTATGGGATAACTGACTATTGAGTCAATTCACGTTAAGTGTATAAAATAATTAGTGTTATAGAATATTTGAAAAAGATATTTTGAGGCGTCTGAGAGAGAGCTCAATGGTGGTAGCTTTCACTTGAGACCTGTCTAAGTAATCTTTCTAGAGATGTCATTTTTAATGTTGAGCGAGGAAGAGAGAACGAGAATGTGAAGACAAGTAGCACTAAACGCATGCAGGTGTTGATATTCAGAGATTCGAATTGGTCACGTGTTGTCGTTGGAATAAATACATTTTGGCAAAGTAGCAGCAAGCCACATTAGACTTCAAGATTAGGCAAAACAAATAGCACGCCGAGCTTACACTTCATAAACTTAGGCCCATTTTAGATTTTTTCATTCTCTATCTAGTAAAGGCTGCAATTCGAAAAAGGGACCGAATCTGTGTACAGGTAAGATTGGCCTATGTGCAATCAGTGGTATATCAGGAGCCAAGTTCTCAACTTCTGTGGGAAAAGAGAAACAATGATCACTAAGCCAGAAACGAGGCTCCTGCATGAAAAAGAAATCAGCGTGGTTCTCGAAAATATCTTGTTTGGCCTATGCTGATGAAGGGTATCGAGGTTTGGATATCGGGGGTGTGTTCGAGGTCTAGAAACAAACCATAGTTTGCGGTCGATATTGAGAGGCGTATACTTAAAGAAGTTGAGGACGACATGTCCAATTGAAGGGAATATCTTGTTGGAAGTTAGCCGCCAATTTTGACGATTGCTGAGCCATCAAATACCTGAGACGACCCTAGAGTCCATTTACATGAGGCCATTGGTTAGCAATCTAGATAGCCTTCGTGCGTGAGAACAAACTGCTGTAGACAGCGTCAACAACAGGAGTGGCGCTGATCATTCTACCGCCAAAGTATCTGCCATTGAGGCCTTTGATAGCATTCTCTCCACCTTGGACGCGGTCGAATTTCAAGTAGATATCGCCCTGGGAGTTCGGATCTAAAGCAATGTGAACAACATGGCCATATTTTTCTTCTGCTTCAGCTCGAACGTCATCTTCCAGTTCTTTTTCCCAGTTATCACCTTCTTCTCTAAAAAGTATATCAGCATCAATCCGCAAGAGGTGTAGGGGAAATACGTACTCGGCAGGATCAAACATGTTTTTAAGCACTACACATCGACTTGCCATGTTAACATTAACTGGGAGTGGCTTGGTTTCCGTCTTCGGTTTCAAGACTTCACGTCTTTCGTCGCGACCTTTGGTGGCAGGAGAAGGATCATCTGTTCTGGCGAGCTTTCTCATCAATGCGTCTCGACTATAGTTGTTGAAGTTTACCCCGCCGACATCAGTGTCATCAAGAGCACTAGCACCTCCAGCACCTTTATCGTTATCACGACCTCCAGCACGATCAAAATTGCTTCCGCTGGTTACTTGAGGACCTCGTCCACCAGCACCAGAAAATGCGGAACCCTGGAATTGTTGTTGGTGGCTCTGACCTTGGAATCTCTGCAGCAGACTGGCCGTAGATTCAGGAGTAAACTTATCGTTGCCAAGACCAACACGAATTGGGCGACCTGCAAGATCAAACCCATTCATCTTCTCTAAAGCTTCACGAGCTTGATTTGGGTCACGAAATCTGACAACAGGTAAGTATAGTAGACATTGGAGAGGAATAGCAATAGCTTACTGGACAAATCCATAGCCTCGACTACGTCCTTGTTCTTCCTTTTGTAACTGAACGAATTCGAGCTCGCCAAAGGGATCAAAAACATTCTGTAAATCGCTTTCAGTGATGCTGAAATGAATATTACCCACATATAGTCGGTGGAATGGAACTTGATTCGGATTACTTCCTGCGGCCTCTGGATTGCGGACTTGACGATTCTTCTCGGCTTCTGTTAGTTGAGCAATAATAGGAATTCCTAGGAGCTTTTGACCAGTGAGTGCAATAGCAGCGGGGACCGATTCTTCGTTCTTGAACTCAACGTAACCAACACTACAAAAAGTTAGAATTGATATTATCCTCCTGTGACTGGATAGCTTACCCCTTAGATCTACCACTGACTCTGTCTTTAACAATCTGTGCCTCTTTGACTGGTCCCACTTTTTCAAAGAAGGCTATAAGCTCTTTAGTCCTAAGACGAGCAGCCAGCTGCTGAACAAAGACTGTCCGACGATCACGTTCATCTTCAGTCAATGGAGGTGTGCTCTCGCGTTTTGGACTTCTACTTGCTCGACGTCCCTCATTCCTGTTCTTTCGGTCATCTCGTGGCTTCTCTCCACTCACTTCATCACGATCCCGGCGATCTCCTCGTGGGCGATAGTAACGATTGGGGCTCCTAGACCTTGAACGAGCACGTCCGCCGCCTCGATAGTAATCACCATCTCTACGGCCTCCCTCGTCTGGACTATCTTTGTGGCGACGTGAGTGTCGATCTTCTCGACTTCTGCTTCGGCGCCTACTCTTGATACTACCATGAGCACTGCCATGATCACTTGTCGGGGTTCCAATCAGCTCTTTGTCGCCATTGACATCTCTACGATATCTCTCTCGGCTGCGATCTCGCCGCTTCCGGTCCCTATCACGGTCTCTGCTCCCATCGCGGTTTCGATCGCGATCACGGCGGTCATTACGTTCGGTCTTGTGCCGATCATCGATATCTCTAGGCTTGCCATTCGTCTCGGCGGGAGCGCCGCTGGCAGTTGAATCCAAAAGTGCTTCAACGTCAAGGGCAGACATGGTTCTTAGATAATCGAAGGACTTTCGGCTTCGAAAGGTACGTTGCGAATCTACACTCTCGACTGTCAGTATAGTTGGAAGTATTGGACGGCTGAGGTGATGTGAAAAGAATGTTATTGGAAGGAGAAGATGAACAATGACGATGACTTGGCAGAAGATTTCAAGTTGCCGGCTAAATCCTCTCGGAGCCGCCCCTATACCCACGTGACAATTAAGGATCTTTGAGATACGAAGGTAGTGAAAATCAGCAGAACTGCAAATGACGACTGACTCGAGAATCAAATGTGGTATTAGGTATTATGAGTATTACAAAAGGTTAGCTATCTGAAGTAGGATTCTTGGTTTCTCTCAATGCCATTCTTGCCGCGGATTCCCATTAACGCCAACCGAGGGCCTCCTCCTTCATGATTCATAGCCAAAACCTATCAATATGTTTGTGCATAGTAATCTTGCCTATCTACAAAGCTTTACGCGTGGGTGGTGCAAGCTCGGTTCCGAAAACAAAGTCCCAAAAAGGACTGGTTACACCAAAGCCTTTCTGGTAGTCCATAAAGTGATGTTGGAGATGATATTTCTTCAGTTCTCTCCAGTAGGAAGGAAGGGTCCGATGATGGAGAAAGTAGTGTGTCAGATCGTAGCACACGTAACCAAATATACCACCGCAGAAGACTGCCGTCGCAACGGACCAATCCCAATAGAAAACCGTGTGAGCTAGTTTCCAAAACGGGACTGCTAGAGCTAGGAAGAGCGTAGGTGGCATGACTAATCTTAACTTGTCCATAGGTAGGTAGTGGTGGATACCATGAAGTACGAAGTGAATTGTTAATGCAGCTCTGTTGTCAGGAAGGAAGCTAGAGAATATTAGCTAAGGAAGATATAACAACTTGGGATCTTACCCGTCAAGATGAAAGAGGAAACGGTGAAGAAGATATTCAACCAAAGTCCACAGGAAGAGGCCTAAACCACAATACAATGCTGTTTCAAGAGTGCTTGATAGTCCTGCCCAAGCAACAACAGTTCCATACGTGATGCAAGGCAGCCAAATCATTGGCACCGCCCACCAGGGGGTCTTAGAAAGAGGCTCTAAGAAGTTTCCAAAAAGTGGTGCAGATGCTCCTCCTTTATAGTGACGTGGGCGATGAATCTGTTCAAGATAGAAGTCCTTGCTGAATCCTCCAAACCAAACTTGCAATAATAATGGTTTATTTAGGTCCAAAAACTTGTGTGTCTTGTAGTCATCGACTAAGTCTGTCTCCTTCTCTAAATCTTCGGCGCTTGACATTCCTGTGGCTGCATACAAAGGTGCTTGATTCGCAGCACCATTAGCTTGAAGCTCATTCAATCCTTTTTCAGTTGGTGGCAAAGGCATAATATCAGCCGGGTTGTTACTCTTTACGGTTGTATCGATAACCTTGTCCGTGGCAACAAAACCAACGAACGAGTCTTCAAGTACTTCGTATGCTGCCTCGGAATGGGTGTGCGAGCTTTCATCCTTAAGGATTGCAGTAATATCCTTTCCGCCGTACTCGAGGATGAGGTCGGCACCTCCTGGATGGGATTCTAGAAAATCTGTAACATCGAAGACTTTGGTGCCTATCACGACGTAGCAGCTCTTCTCAGTATTATGAGCAACAAGCTCCGACTGTAGGAAGGTCGGAAGGGTCCGAGATGGTGACATCTTGCAGATTGCGAGAGTTGGATCAATGTTGTTCAAAGAATAGGGCCGTAGAGCGACTTGGGATACTTGGACGAGGGGTTTCGGGGCCGGAATTTGCGGAGTGGGAGGTTAAAAGGAAGAAAGGAGCGTGAAGATAACAGTCAAAACATCTGAGTGTAGAGTGTTTATAAAGCAACAATCTTTTAGTATCGCGGCCTGATTATCATAGAAATAAGGAGATTTTAAACCCGGCATTCCGTTCGACACGCCACAAATGTGCAGGGGCCAGGAGCTTTATGCCTCATATATCGGGCGGTAATTATCAGGTGATTACATTGTGACTTCATCAGCCAAGTGATTGTGGCTGAGCTATTACTCTTCACGGCAAGGCTGACTGCCTTCGACTGATATCAAAAGAATAAGACAAACTGTCAAAAACTCTCCTTTGTATCTGAGTCTATTCCATCATTTCTAAAGATGGCAATTTCAACTTCGAACTTCGGATCGCTGGTCCTCATAGGACTTTTGGTTCTCTTAGTATTACCTTCTCCAGCTGCAGCTTTCGGCGCTGGTAACATCCCTAGCATTGCCCAGATAGAAGGGTTAAACTGGCGTCATGGAGGTAAGATTGCCGTGACCCTTCTCCGCTTAGTAAGTTCATGTATTAAAGTGAGTTTTAGATATTGAGGATATGCTCAAGACTGTGGCTTTCATTAGAGGCCATAAGTGGACTTCAATGATGATTAAAAGAGTCTACTTTGGTAACTGGTTGAGAGATTATTCCCAAGCTGTCGATGTCGGTAGTTTGAAGGGTGTTTCTGCTCCTACAATTCGCATATTGGTATGATCTCTACCCCATTTAACACCATCTTTACCACCCCCAACTCACAAACACCCAGGTTTGGGTACTAAGCTTCTTGTCTTTTGGCTATGCTACAGAAGAATTTGAGGTCACTGAAGAGCGACTGGGCGTGTACAGACCCGAGGAACATATCGACAATCCGTAAGTATTAAACTAGCGGTGCTGGAGAGATCTTATTAATAGCGTGGTAGTAAAGATTATGCTGAAAACAAAGATGCACGTCAATATGACCCACGGCTCCGTCCTGTGAGCTCCCTACACTGACTTATATTCATAGTCTAAGATTTCTTGCTGACACTCTTCCTCGTAGCCTGTCTCACCTGCTGAGCTGGAAGTTGACATGCAAACCGGCTTGAAAAATTACATTGCCAATGAGTCTGGTGGCTGGGCAACTAGTGCTGGATATGTCAAATTTTCTTTTGAACGAAGTATTCATTTTGGACGACTTTATACAAGTGGTTCAGGTAACAGGTGTGTATACTCTCCTGTCTTACATACATCGCGGAATCCTTCAAAGCCAAAAACAACTTGTTGCTTTCACAGCCTCTTCATGTCCACTTTAAGCATTTTGTACTTGAAATTCTAACAACTACTAGTAGGGGAAGAGAAGCAGACCTGTGCGAGGCTCTTCGTTGTTTGGGCCAAGGACTTCACTGCCTCGAGGATTTCGGAGCGCATACCAATTACTGTGAACTTGCATTACGTGAACTTGGATATCGTGAAGTGTTTCCTCATTGTGGAACTGCGTCGGAGGTTAATATCAGAGGTCATCGCATATACCCACTTGTGACGGGTACATTCGGTGCAGTAGACTTCCTGCATAGCGTGTTGGGCGAAGCTACAGACCACTTCCAACAAACGTAAGATCCACCGAATCTCGTTATTAGGGCTGTCTTCCCTTTTAAATATTTCATCGCAATTACACTGGGCTGTAGCACTACAAGCCCTTTTGCATTTGCCCGATTCCTTACTGCATACTTGAAACTGACCTCCTCGCGTTTAGTGAGGTAGATGAAATGAACACTGCTTTGAAGGGGGCCGAGGCATCTCATGGTGGTGGTCAACGAGGATTGTTTGGCTCAGGTACAGATTTCGCGTCCCTTCTCTCACAAATCCCAGGTATGGGTGGAGGATTAGCCTCAACAGCCAGAGATCTTGAATCTGCTTCGGCCGCACAGCAATACGAGAATGATATTTCCAGAGCTAATGTTAGCACCGAATTTACTGGCCCTCCAGGCTCCGGTACAGGTCCCATGACGGGAGTTCCAGGCATGTCTCCAAATTTTGATCCAGTAAAGACTGCAAAACAGATCTATCCTATCTTAGGTATGTTTCCATCTATTGTTTTCATGCTTGTTTGCTGATAAACCTTGAAGAGTTCCGAGACCGGGTTGTGAAAGCTATCAATGCCACTATTGCAAAGATACCAGGACTTGAAGCCTTAGTTGAGAGGATTAGCGAAACTTTGACACTATTCGTCCTTTCTCTTCTCTCCCCGTTTATTCGTCCTATCATTGATGCTGTTTCGAAGAATCTGAAGGAAGGGTCTAGCGGCGTCGTTCAAGCGAGGTTTGTCACTAAGGTAGTTGTAGTTGCGATAATTTTGCTTATTTCAAATAGTGCGAATGCTCAATTTGAGCCATGGAATGACGCTCGCTGCACAAATCCAACACACAGGTCGGTTTATGAATCATTTACATAACATAAACTAACACTTATCCAAGCATGCTAAGCAAAGACCACTTCTCAAATAAGCTAAATGGCGTAGCAGGCCGTGTGGCGACTACTATCATTCAATACGCCGCGCCGTAAGTTGATAGCCTATAAGAATTTGTTGACATGCTGAGGAAGTTATAGTCGTGTAATTTATGCATGGGACAACCCAAATGTCTCCGCCAACGAGGTTATGGCCGACATCATCCGTGTTTTCCACCATCCTGCATTACGTAACGAGTCTCTTGAGCTGCACCGCAACATGTTCAATACTGTTCGTAAATGGGTCGAAGAGCAACCTGACGCATACAACCTGAATTCAATCCTAAGTTCAGAGTCAGTTAAGGCAGGACACAATCATAAAACCCTCGGTGAAAAAGGCCTCGGCCAGAGAGGCCTTGGTTGTGATCATGGCTCCCTTGGTGGTCATGGCAAGACCTCCGGTTCCATATGGTCAGAGATTCAGTCTCGAGATCTTGGCGCAATGGAAGGTGAAGATGGCAATCCAGCATTGGGTTACATGAGTACTACACCACAGCCATCGTCACCAGGCTATCATCCTCCACCATCTCCTAACTTTGGCTATGCTAAACATGATAATTACGACCGTCCCACATCCTCTGGTGGGTATCTTGCTCCTAATCCAGGAAGCTACCAGCCAGGCCCATATGGCGCACCACCTCAATCAGACTATCCGCCTTATCCTCAAGGTGGACAACCTCCTTACGGTGGCCCTGGATACGGACCAGGCCCAAATGACTGGCAATCAGGACCTCCGGCCCAACCGCCTTATGGTGGTCCACAACCAGGTTATCCGGGATATCAGCAACAGTTCCCACCTTACCCTCCACAGCAACCTCCTTATGGTGGCGGACAATACCCGCCTGGACCCGGATATTGGGGCGGTTACTAAGCTTAATAAAAGTTGGGATTTGAATCTGTGTTATCCGCGCTGCATTTAAGTGGATGAAAGAATGGTTTCTGGTGCAGGATCAAGGCATAGGTAGTGAATTAATGAATGATATTATTTCAATGCCCCCTTTCTTTAGTTCTCTCAGAACTAGTCTTGAGGACAACAGTATCTCCAAAATCTTTCTCACAATTCAGGTGAATATTCATCTGTGATTGATATCGTGTCCGAGACTCACTTCCCTCAATAATTGGGATATTCATCTACAACATAGACATCTTTCCTATCCTAATCGTAGACCTTCTTAATTAAATTTCAGCCTCGTCCTAGTCATCGACTTTCACCTTCAGCAGTCTCAAATACCTATTCTCTAACCCTCTTTCCCATGAAAGACTAAACAACGAGTAACCCAACTTCTTGTAGCACTCTCTGATTTTTATGAGCACCACCATTTCGGTTTATGACCAAACCCCCAAATCATACTTTTTGCCACCAGCTAAACAACACCGATTATCGCTCGACAATAACGACATTTAGAACTATTTCCAAGAGATGTATTTCGAGAAGGTGCTATCGGGAATTGCTCTATCAATTTAGAATCGTCGTTTTATATGTTGTAGACAGTCATTCGAAAACACCCCCTGGTTAATCTCAGATCTCCACGTCTCCAACTGCTTAAAGCCACTCTTTCCCCAAATCCAAATCACTTATAAGAACTTCATCAGCACCCTTCACACTCCCCTCGTGTCCAACTTTCTTCACCAGCTCATCCTCCCCACACTTCCCAGCCACCGTTGAATCAGCTTCACAACCCTCTCCCACCGTCACAATCCCAATACTAGTCTCACTCCCCAATTGAGTTGCATTCCCATAATGTCTTCTCGGTAATAAATGCCTCATATGCACGACTGTGAGGAGCATGAGCGTTACAGACAGTGCTGCTAATAAACACAAGCGAAAGCGGGGTTGGTCGAAGTTAGGTGGCATTTCTGGTGGTCTCTGATAGTCTTTGATTTAGGGAGAAGAAGATGGTTGTAATATTAATGCATATGATGCTTATGACTAGATGAAACTGGGTTTGGTTTGGCAGCATGGGAAGAGAGGTTGATTGAATTTGTGAAGGTATGGATGTTTTGAATTGAGGGGATCGCTTGCAAGCTTCAGGGGTCGTGGAGTGTACACAGTACAAACATTGGCGAATTATTGGGATAACTTTCTTCTTCTTGATTTACATACCGAGGAAATCTAAGTCTCGCATAAGCAATCGATATTAGGAGAGTCAAGTAAGAAGATAATTCTTATTTGTGCTATCCGCCATTTCACTAGTATAACTCCGCCATTTTCACCCTTACTTTTAAATGCACTTAAAATACTAGCAGAGGGGTGTTTTAAAAACAAAATTGGATTCAACCCCATAAAGGAGCAGTAACTTCCACTGCTCTTTCCACCACTGTTTTCACTCTCTCTAACAAAACCCGGCTGGTACACTCCACCTCCAAGTCCTCCAACCAAACTTTCGCCACGTTCTTATCGACTTTGATCTCTACACCTGGAACTGGAATGCCAATCTTGTGAAGCCTCTCAATTTCTCGTTTTTGTATCGCCTCAAGTTCTGCTTCTTCGTCCTCTTCAGCATCTGAACCGTCATCTTTCGTCTTTGAAATGGTATTTGAAGTAGAGATTTTGGGAACGGCAATGGGTTTAACGTTTTCCGCGCCGAATTGGGCTTCAAGGAACATGAAAAGTCGTTCAAGACGCTCGGTGGGTGAGAGGTGGGAATGAGGGTTGCGGATTGGAAGAGCGTGGGAATGTGAGTGTTTACTTGAGGATTCTGCACACTGTTAGTGGTAGCGTGTAATGGGGAGTTGGGATTCAAACGTTTTACTGCAGCAGGACTGCTTTCTACCGAGAATAGAACTGCCATGATCGCATCCGCGATCCCGTCATTGAGCACATTGCCTTCCCATTCGAGCTCTACTTCTCCATTACTTTGGCGCCGGACAGTTACGCAACCCATGACAAGATATGCAGTAGTCTCACGTGTGATTTCTTCATCGGCTTCTTCATATGAACCGTTCATATGTGTATCGCCGTTTGTGGCCTTTTTGGTTTTGCTCTCTGGCAATTCCTCAATGCTACCAAATGTTCCCTCTAAAGCCCACTTGATGAGCTCAATTCCAGCGGCGCTCAACGTCATTCTCTGTTTGCAGGTGATAGTTGTCGTAGTGAGGCCGGCATATTCCCGTAAATCTTCGGGAGCCATGAGTGACATTTTGAAATCGTTCTGGACTAGAACACCGGTGATGAGTTGAGACTGGCTATCAGAGTCTGGCGGAGGAATAGCAGCAAGCTTTCCCACTACTTTTGCTGTCTTGTCAACTTTGAATGGTATTCTAACTTCTTCGCAGTTGCGAGGACTGTAGACTTTGACTGGTGTGGTTTTGCTAGCATTTAGTGATAGAAGCTTCGACTTCAAACGCATCATATTATGTTGCTCGCCGTGTACGAGAATCTATAACGGTCAGCATAGTCTTTCAAAACCAAGGGTTATACTAACAACCACTGGAGCACCAATTTCCTCAATAAACTCTCGATTCTCTACACCATCAACATGAGCAGCAAATGAGTACTCTTGAATACTACATCTTCGGGGTATCATGACCTTTTCATTCTCACCAGTACCTGGTCCTCGCCTTGTTGCACCACCACCACGATTCATGATCGCCTGTATCTGATCTGGTTCTTGCATAATCTGTTTTGCCATAGTACCTTCGACACTGTAGCCTGTAATAATGACGCCGTTTTTATCGCTTGGAGCCCATCTCTCAAGTAATTCTCTGCTAACACCATTTTGTAACATACCCGGACTGGCAAGCATGACACAACCTCCAACGTCATCGAATCGGTCAAGGTTTTTTAATGATCGAATATGTTTAAAGTCCCAAGGTCCTCCTCTCCCAGCTGTGTCTGACGAAGCCTCTGCTTCAGCCATTCGTTCTTTGAAGATCCGTTTAATATTGTCATTCATCGATCCTACATACGTCTGGTAGACTTGCATACATTTCCTCGCTAAGTTACTTGCATAGTAGATGGGTACTTTTTGAAACTCGGCATGGCGACCCCAGTACTCGTCCAGAATTAGGAGAAGTTCCTGTGCACGTCCAAGTGCAAAGACAGGCATCAAGACTCGACCACCACGATTGAGGATACCAGTGATGGATTTCATAAGAGCCTGTTCTCTTTCTAATCGAGGAATATGAGAGGCAATGCCATAGGTAGATTCAGTAATCAAGACGTCGATTTTGACACCCTTTGGAACCTCTGCAGAGACTAAATGTCGATCGTCCTCTCTTGAATAATCTCCAGTGAAAAATATTTTAAGGCCGGCAATTTCAATAAGAAACATAGCAGCACCAAGCACATGACCCGCTGGATATGGAGTAATACGGATAGAGGAAATGGTGTGTGTCGTATGATAGTCGATTGCTTCTATTTGAGGAAATGTGGACAAATGGTCTGCTTCGGTATACACTGGCTGAGAGGTTGAAGATGCCCCGCCAACCCGGACACTATCCTGAATAAGCCATTTATAGATAGCCTTTGTGGCATGCGTCATGAATACTCTTCCCTTGAAGTTGGTCTTAGCAAGAACATAAGGCAGTGAAGCAGCATGGTCGATGTGGAAACTAAACAGGAGTCAGATGGGTGCCATAAAGAGTTGGAAATATGCGAACGGAAGGGTAGCCTATGTACAACAATTCTTGGGCTGAATTGCAGGTCATCTTCACGGAATCAAGAAATGCACCTGCTGGCTAAAATGATTTGTATTGATTCTCATATACATGTTTGAAGTTTGGAGAGAAAGAGAAGGATGAGAAAGCTCGGAGACTCCATCATCATAGGAAGATTAATAGATATGACGCCTGAGAAATTCCCTGTATATGCTCCTCCAACTGTGTAAGATTGTACGAAAGGAGGCGCTTACTGGCTGATCAAGAGGACGTCCACAGTACTCAAGTCGAAATCGTCATAGAAAGGAAGAGAGGCAAGGCCTTCATATCCAGCATGTTGACCAGCGTCGAGCTACAGTAGACTGTCAGTCGAAGTTGGAGGGAGACTGGAGGTTGCGACTGACCATAACCGTCTTGCCTTTGTATTGAATAATATGGCAAGAGCGCCCAACCTCATTGCCTCCTCCTAAACAAAGGAACATAAGCTCATCAGAAGGATCGACTGGATCTTCAGGCTCAGGTGCCATTGCCGATGCTTTTCGTTTCGAAGCCATCATGAATCTGGAAGCGATCTCGTCAGTTTCGCGACAGATATTTTCTGTTCTGGCCCTTGGAGACTCGGAGAGCAGATAATTTATAGTCTAGAAAACTGGCATCGCTACAGAAGGCATCTGCAGAAGGCTTCTCGTTGATTTGACAATGCTCTCAAAATTGTAGTCCGCGAGAATGGAAAGGCAGTTGATATTCTAAGGTCCTTTTGGCACCTCTTAGAGCCGCATTCCGTCCACGTGATGACGCTACTGAAGTTTGGTGACAATTCGCGGACGACTTGAAAGAACAACCGACGCATCTTTCAATACACCAGCACAGCTTCCTCGGAACACCAGAACATCGAAATAACGAACCTCATCGTGGAACAATAAAGCAAATGTCCTAGAAGCATTGTGTTAGACAGTACTGTGCATGGCAAGAACCTAAAGTGAACAGCAGGCTTTGCGCCTGCCTACGAAAGGAGACTCAAAGCCTCAACTTTCATCTCACTCCTTCATCATGGCGCAACCGCAGCAATACCAGAGACCACCACTCCCGCAGACTCAGCGGTCGTTTTCTCCACCTCATAATGTGTCTTCTCCTGCGGAGCAACAGTTCGGTGGATTTCCGCCGACTAAACGTCAACGCCTTTCGCCTGAGCCACGCGAACAGTCCGGCACGTACAGTCAATCACTGTATTCTGCGATAAGTCCAGGTGGGACCAATCTTTTGACCCCGGGCATATCTCCTCACTTTCCAAATGTAAACCTGCCGAATCACGCCTACACAACTCCATACTCGAACGGCAACACCACACTAGGCCCGAACCCTCTTCACTCAAATCCCCAATCATCCCAACACTCCAGTCTATTATCCGAATACTCGAAACCTTCATACGTTGGCCAAAGACCGGATTTCTCAAATTACGCCATGGCGCCGCAGGGTCAACAGGGCGCTATGGGCCCACCATCGAAGCCGGTGGAGAAACCAAAGGAGGATTCGGATATGACAGATGTACTGGGAGGCACGGGTATTGATCTACGGGAAGAAGAACAGTATACTTTCCAGCTTTCATTCAACTCCTCACTTTCTGGATCGCAGTCTGGTACCATCACCTCAGGACACAGTTTTACTCAGTTTCCGCCTGGTGATGAAGCATCCTTTTACGGCGCTGGTCCTGCAAATACTGCTGCAGAGAATGCGAATACGAAGTCGCAAGATGAATTTGAACAGAAAGCTGCCGATGATGCATGGCGTAAGGGAGCGTATAATCTTGGGGTTTCGAGGCAGAATGAGCTGAATAATCCTTTCTTGCAAGTTGGACTCGTCCAAGCAAAGATGGCAAAGGTATCCAGAGATCATGGAATTGGACTGAATGTCGACTCGAGAGGGGCTATGGGTGTGATGAGCCGCCCGGACGATTTCAGACATCGGGAGGTAAGTATCAGATCTACTCCGATCGCGGATGGTGTCCTTGTCAATACACAAGGGCGATTCCTTCCATTCGACTCTATGCAGGTAGACCAAGTTGCGCTTCTGTCTATTGCAACTAAATACCGCTTGCGAGGATTGATTGAAGATGCTGCGAGACTTGCCAGAGGACGCCAAACTGGATCTCACGGCATCATACCAGGAGAATTCGCCGATGTTGCTGATGTCGCTGTTGATAGCTCTATTGTCAATGAGCCAGATGGCCCGCGAAGCGGATTTGAAAGTGCGCTCAGCCCAACCACCAATCCGCTGAAGCGTATGAGCCGATCCCTACCTGTTATTTATTTTCTGCTAATTTATTGAAGGTTCTTTATCTGTTGCTAACAAGCTCCCGACTCCAATCTCCGAGATCTCAAAATCTCAAGATGGAAAGGGTCAAGATGGGGAACCCAGATTCACCAGTTTAGTCGTAAAGGCTCTTCGGGACGAAGCAAAGGCGGAACGAGACATAGAAGAAAAGCGCCTAATGAAACGAGCTGAACGAGCCGCGAGAGCTGCAGGTGGTGTTGTATCGAGACAGGGTTCTATCGTTCCTGCTGGTACTCCTGGCTCCATTGCCCCAGAAATTCCTGAGAAGTTACCTACCAAGAAAGAGCAGAAAAAGAAAGCCGAGGCAAAGGTCAATGAGGCAGCTAGTCATGCGGCAGCAAATGTTACTACGGCGCAATTTTTGGGAGGTGGAGGTAGTCTTTTCGGCAAAAAGAAGAAGTATAGTTGGATGAACCAAGCCCCGGGAGGTGGTGGAAGTGGTGTGAGCACTCCAGGCAGACTATCGAATGCAGGACTCCCTGGAACTCCTGGTCCTGTCAACGAACCTCCGGTCAGGTACACAAATGACCCTGTACGAAGAATTGGTGCATGGCGCGAAGACAGAGAGAAGGGTGTTGGAATCCAACTCCGAGATTGGATCACGGTCCTCGAGCAAGATGGTAATGAGAAGAAGGCTTTACAGAAGGCTTACATGAACATGGACGTCACTGATCCCAAATAAGCGGCCGACTCCATATGGAGATGCACAACTGAGGGATGTATTGTATTTATAAGATAATTGCGAGGCGTTGCATGGGGCGGCGTTCTTGGTCTTCGGACGAGCAGGAAGATGCCCGATGGCAGGCGAATGTGCCATTCAAAACATAGCGTAGCCTAGGCTGCGGTTATTAAGCCCAAAGTTTTATTTGGCCTTCCGACACTCTACGCATTCTAGTACAGGATCGTCGAAGTGTTTAGAAGAGAGGCTTCTAGTTGAGTCAGCAAATACCTTAAATAGATAGCTTTGGTCTCATCGCACATGTGAAGTTCCGGAGTTCTTCGTTTCCGGCTTGTTTTCTTTGTGGAAAAAATCATCATTTGGGGGGATGAATTCCGGCTCACTCTTAGACGAATCAAATCTGATTTAGGGGTGTGTCTCACAATTACCATTGTTTGTTCCCGAGGAGATTTCGTCATTTGGGGGTGCACCAAAATGGTGGCTTAATACCAAGCAATTCGTGGTTCATCTCACACTGAGCCACGGTTTGGTGCACCCACCCCTAGACTTCAACTTTGGTGACGTTCTAGGCACAACCGCCCTTTATATCTGATCTGATCAATTCGTACCCAACACACGCCGAAGCAAAGCAAGGCTCGGAAGAAAACTAAGCCCTTGGCTTTCTACCCTCGGATGTCATCATGATTCGGACCAGAGCGGTGAAAGAGCAATGTTCTGTAACGGATCGCTTCTCATTGGTCCCCTAGTCGGGTAAAACCGTTGCCGGGGTTGATCTGGTGTTCTCGATTCCTTGACTGCCGTCTCCCTAAATAGTCCACTTCCCCAGATTTTGGCATTTTGAATCAAGACACTTCATGCATCAATTATTCCTTTCATTAAGCTTAATCGTGCCGTTCTGATCTCTTTTGGGTGGGAGATGAAAATCAGGTCGAGATTCAGACATGAATTGCCCTTCGAGGACCGAAGCCCCTGAAAGGGAAGGCTTCAACCAGAATCCCATCGCTCTGGCGGCTGATCTGACGACGAGGGAGGATTTAAATGGAATAGCAAATGCAAGGGTTCTGAAGAGGATGGCGAGTCCAAATGAGGCCTTGGATGCAGCAATTGTCAAGGAGAAAGAGCCCTCAAGACAAGTTGTGTCATGTCACGTGACCAATAACAATCGCCGGAATAGCAGTCCGACTGTTGGTGGCAATGGTGGTTGGGGAAATGTGTCCATGAAAGGGTTTGGAGACATGGGGAAAATGCTGGTAAACTTTGGGAAGTTTGTAGGGCCGGGTTTCATGGTATGGAAAAGTCCCAACCCGGATAAAGCAGCTGTGCTAATATCATTCAGATTTCAGTTGCTTATATTGACCCTGGAAACTACTCCACAGATGTGGCTGCCGGAGCTACCTTTCGCTTCCGCTTACTCTTCATTGTTTTAATGTCGAACATCTTTGCTATATTCCTTCAGAGCCTATGTATCAAGCTGGGCAGCGTCAGTGGCTTGAATTTGGCAGAGGCTTGTCGAGTTTTCCTTCCAAGATGGCTCAATATCGTCTTATACATTATGGCAGAAGTAGCGGTTAGTTAGTCTCTTTTCTTCTTTGAGCAAACGTGACTGACAGTATTAGATTATCGCTACAGATATTGCTGAAGTCATTGGCACAGCAATTGCTATCAACCTTTTAGTGCCGAAAATACCTCTCGTAGCGGGTTGCGCCCTCTCGATCGTTGACGTGCTTCTGATATTGCTTTTCTACAATCCAAATGGTTCAATGAAGGGACTTCGCGCTTTTGAGTTTTTTGTTATATGTTTGGTTCTTGGAGTTGTTGTATGCTTTTGTATTCAACTGAGCTTGATCGAGAACACATCAGTAGCTGAGGTGTTCCGTGGATACCTTCCATCTGGTGCCATCGTTCAATCCAAAGGGTACATATCTCTTCGGCGAATCCTTACCACCCGCTAACCTGCTCTAGGCTGTATCAAGCATGCGGTATCCTAGGCGCAACTGTGATGCCACATAGCTTGTATCTTGGTAGTGGTATTGTCCAGACTCGTCTGAAGGAGTTTGACATATCAGCCGGCAATGTTTCGGCCTCAGTGCCAGACGACTCAAACGAAAAGATATCCTATATACCTTCTCTCTCCGCCATCAAGTTTTGTCTCAACTACTCGATCGCCGAACTGGCCATTTCTCTCTTCACATTCGCCCTCTTCGTAAACAGCGCAATTCTCATTGTCGCAGGGTCTTCGCTTTCTTCAAACTCATCTGCCGAGAGCGCTGACCTCTTCGGTATCTACTACCTCCTCTCGTCTAGCCTGGCACCTGCGGCTGGAACAGTCTTTGCACTAGCCCTGCTCCTCTCAGGTATCTCTGCTGGCATAGTCTGCACAATCGCAGGTCAGATGGTATCAGAAGGAGCTATCAACTGGTCAACAAGCCCATGGCTTCGCCGTCTAATCACGCGAAGCATTAGCATTACACCTTCAATCATCATCGCAGGCGCTGTTGGGCGGAATGGCCTCTCTGCTGCTCTGAACGGAACGCAAGTAGTGCTCTCAGTGGTGCTACCCTTCGTCAGCGCGCCATTGATCTATTTCACCTGTAGGAATAAATATATGACAGTTCGTTCCCCTGGGTCGGGAGAGTTTGAAGAAGGGAATATGGTGGAGAGGGCAGAACCGAGGCAGGAGGTCACCAAAATGAAAAATCATTGGGTTACTGCCACGGTCGCAGTGCTTATTTGGACAGTTATCACGGTTATGAATGTGGCGAATCTGGTATTGCTTGGGAAGGGAGAGGGGAGTTAGGGACTATGGAAGCGGCATTACATTGGGACGGTGTTTTAGGGCGTACTGGTAGGAACATGGCATAGAGCGCAGGATAGCGCACGGGATTGAATACATATAGACGCCGCAATGGCCAAGAAATTATGAATCAGAGATAGAATAATGGTTTAATTAATGATCAATATCATTATCAAGTCTTATTTCTGCTTCAGATGACAGCGCAGGTTTAAAGTTCGATGAGCCTAGAAGGGCTGCAGAGTGAAATCTCACACCCAACACTACCATAGCAGAGCTTAATCTCCCAAAGGTTTCTTCCTCCCACCGAGAAAAAAGTTGTGTCTCCCGTCCTACCGATCTCACACGCCGTTCCGCGCCCTGCTCCGACTAGCTCACTCCCAAAATCCGGCACTCGAAGCTCACTAACCCAACCTAAGACGACACGCTTTCCCAAAGCAGTAATATCCTAACATCGCTACCGTAGCTTTTCATCCAAACCACTTCCAAAACATCATACCACTGTTCGAGTCATACCTATTTCCTCTGACCTCAGAAGAGAGTCTTCTTCATGCTCTAGTGTTAGGGAATTCCTGTGTTCAGTTAGAGGCTGAAAATATGGTTTTTCGACTTGGTCTGGATATAGTGTCTGCTGGTGGGATAAGAGGTGGGAGAGGGATGCGGTTGGATTTTTCTTCGTCTCCTCGTACTGTACAATCGGAAGAAATCGACATATTGAATCTCAAACGACTTTGACCTTGCACAACGACTTCATACAATAAATCGACAACTTGCGAACCTCAACTCCCTCGACACTACCGCCAACCACGCCTTGAAACGATTGTCTATCTTCTCGTTGCAAATTTGCAACAACCTTATCCAGTCATTCGAACTATCGTCTCATTTCGATCTTGCTATCACCGTCAACGACCTAAAGACGGACTCCATCTTTCGTCACATCCTGAAGCAGTTTCTAGCAAGCCGACTTCGACTCGACGTCAACCCGCCAATATCGCCATCACTTCAGCAACTCCGATGAACGGTTTCGACAGCTCTTCTCAGCTTCGACAGCTCTTCTCAACTTCGACAACAAGTTCTTTTGTAAGTCCTTTCTTTTCCACACCTTATTTCTCTTATTGCTTCTTGTGCTGCGTGTTTCCTTCTTAACACTGAGAACTCGCTTATTCTATTCGTCGCTTCGAGAGTGGTACTACCTCATCTTCTTGAGTCAAGAAACAATTCTGGCGGACAATGAGACTTGCTTTGATTTAGCACAGTGTTCTTGACAAGAGAGACATTGAACTTTCCAGCCCCATGCCAGCGCCCAGTGTCGCTGAAATCGAAAGAGAATAATTGTATTCTCTTGAATTACTCGAAGTCGTTGGATGTTTTGAACAATTACTAACATCTTACGTAGAAGCAAACAATTATACCACAGAAATGGCGCCCTCGGAGCCTGCGGTCTATTCGTCAGGCATCGTACCGATGACCCTCCTAACGGCTCCTCTTGCTCCTCCCATCGCCTTGTTTCATGACTACTACTGGCCCAATGATGGACCTAGCCAAGGCAGTTCCACGACAACATCTGGCACATGGAGACCAGAAACGGCCCTTGCAAGTGACGAGGAGCGGAGGGAATCTACCGACCCTTCCAGCACCTCCTTGGTCACTCCTCAGGAACCAAGCGGGGGTCGAGAAGCGCAGGACCGGCGGATCGGCGAGGAGGAGAACGAGGAGGAAGAGGAGGATGAGAAGGACGAGGAGGAAGATGATGTAGAGATGGACGACGAGGAGGACGAGAGCAGGAAGGGCAAGGAGGGCCACGACTATGTAGCCGACCTGTCGGACTTCATCCGACATAATACGATGTCTCGAGCAGGAAAAGTCTATGACCATTTCGTAGGCAATTTCCGCAAGAGGTTATGTACTGATGACAATGAGGATCTTGCATACAAGATCAGTGAGAGGAAGTGGCAGCAATGGCGCAGAAGGGAGCCTGCGACCAGGAAGGAAATGTGGGGGTACGAGGACGGGGACGACGCCTTGGGCTGGGAAAGGTTCAACGGCAAGAGATGGGGGACCCGATATAACCAATTCCTAAAGGATTGCGCTTGAAAGTGAGGGTTGAAGTGGCACATTGAAGGAAGGAAAGCAGGATACGTGATCTGGACATTGAATCAAGGGATTGGATAGGGACTGGCGTATAGGAGCTTTGGACTTGGAAAGAATACGAGATGGAAGGACTGATGGCATCGGTATTTCGACATTGACGAAGGATGGTGCACTTGCACAGAGGGCAAGAGGAGTTTTGGGAACGGAAATTGCGGCATGAACAAGCGATACCCTTTGGCAAACAATGAGATTCATACAACCCCAGGGAAATAAAACATAATGTGAAGATAGGAGTGAGAGCCAAAGAGTCAAGTGTGACTGTTTTACCACATCTGTATATATCAGAGGGATTGAAGAATGGCCAGCAGAAGAGGAAGAATTTCCCTGCCGATATCCGCGCGCTTGTCGGACTTGATGACGGAGACTTCTCTGACCTAGTCTTCTTCTTAGCCCTCAATCTGATCGTCCGAGGACAGACTAGAGAGCCGCGATCGGAGTGTGCTCTATTCTGTCATCGGGAGGTGTCGAGGTTGCATATCAGACTTCCTCCTGCTCTCGGTTGAGCGAGGGAAGGTTGGCCGAAGAGAGAAACGCCTCGTTCCCCCACACGCAATCACCGGCCTGAAATTTCCACCAGCCAGAAGCAGATAACAGACAACAGACAACAGACAACAAACAACAGACGCGCTGCATCGTCTATTTTCTTCTCTCCTCCCTCCTGCACCCGCGCAGGACTCCCTTCTGCCAGTCAGGTGCAGAAGAGAACAGCACGGGTGTAACTCGGGTGGGGTTTCCTGGTTGGCGTTGATCTACCCCTCTTGATGTTCTTCCGATGTCATACCCTCTTACAGAGGACAAGAGCAAGTGTAAACTCCCTTTACCCCTCCCATCTTTCTCCCTTCTCTTCTCTCCTGCTTTCTCCTTCTTCATCATCCGCTATCTACGCGCACTTCTGCAATTTGGAATAGCCCTGTGTCATACCTCACATGCAATTGCCCTGCGTCACATAACAGCATGGACCAAATACCTATTCGAAACATTCCAGTACCCAGCCTAGATGCCCTGAAGATGTCGGATCCGGAAACAGAACCACAACACGTCGAGCATGTTAATAAACCTGCTCCAGTAGAACATCACGAACATCTGCCCTACGGGATTTCAGAACCCGGCGAGGACAAGAAAGACTGGTTCATTGGTAGCATAGACTGTGGGACTACTTCATCCCGATTTCTGATCTTTGATAGAGAAGGAACTCCGGTTGCAAGCCACCAAATTGAGTTCGATAATATTTATCCGGAACCTGGGTAGGTCTGCCGTTGGGTGTCTACGCGCATATGCTAATTCTTTCCGCAGATGGCATGAACATGACCCTCAGGAATTGGTGAACTCGGTCCAAGAATGCATCGAGAAAGCTACAGAAGCATTTGTCGAGAAAGGCCATACGAAAGAACAGATCAAAGCCGTTGGTATTACGAACCAAAGAGAAACGACTGTTTGCTGGGATACGAATACTGGTGAACCTCTGTACAACGCGATCGTCTGGCCGGATACTCGTACCACATCAATTGTCCGAGAATTGAAAGCTCAAGAAGGTGCAGATGAATTGCAACAGCTCTGTGGATTACCAATTTCCACATATCCTTCTGGTTTGAAACTGCTGTGGTTATTGCGTCAAGTCGATGCGGTAAAGAAAGCATATGAAGAAGGGAGATTATCATTCGGAACCGTGGACACATGGTTGATATACAAGCTGAATGGTGGAAAGGAAGCCGATGTTCATGTGACAGACTCAACTAATGCTTCGAGAACCATGTTCATGAACCTGCATACACTCCAATACGATGATAAACTTTTGGATTTCTTCAAGCTCGACCGGAAAAACCTGACACTTCCCAAAATCGTTCCTTCCTCTGATAAAGAGGCTTTCGGCGCGCTTGCAAGCGGCACGCTGAAGGGCATTAAGATCACAGGGTGTTTAGGCGATCAGTCAGCTGCATTGGTTGGACAATGTGGATTCTTGCCTGGTCAAGCTAAGAATACTTATGGAACTGGTTGCTTTCTTCTTTACAATGTTGGTGAAAAGCCTGTCATTTCAAAGTTTGGCCTTCTTGCGACAGTTGCTTATGATTTTGGCCGTGGACGAAAGCCAATTTACGCTCTCGAAGGCAGTATTGCTGTGGCCGGATCAGGTGTCAAGTTTTTGATGAATAATTTGGGATTTATCAAGCACTCCAACAAGATCACCGAGTTAGCTGAATCAGTGAAGGATAATGGAGGAGTTGTATTCGTTACTGCATTTTCTGGATTATTTGCTCCTTATTGGATCGATGATGCTAAAGGAACTCTTTGTAAGGTTCACACTCTATCTGAGTGAAATTGTGCTAACGTGAATCAGTTGGAATCACAGCGCATACGCAGCGTGGCCACATTGCCCGCGCAACTCTCGAAGCAACCTGTTATCAAACCAAGGCAATCCTAGATGCCATGGAGAAAGATTCAGGGCATAAACTTGGAGGACTTGCTGTTGATGGTGGAATGTCAAATTCCGATCTGTGCATGCAGACTCAAGCCGACATAATCGGTATCCCGGTTGATCGACCGGTGATGAGAGAGACAACTGCATTGGGTGCCGCTATTGCCGCTGGTTTTGCTGTAGATATGTGGCAAGAATTCTCGGAACTTAAAGAGATTAATAAGGAAGACCGGACTATTTTCACGCCACATGTGGATCAGAAAAAGAGCGAGAAGATGTTCAAAAAATGGGAACAGGCGGTAGAGATGAGTAAAGGATGGACGAAGACGTGGGAGGAGGATGAGTAGATGGTGGCTTTTGGAGTTGATTGGAGCATGAGGTGAGTGAGCGAGCTTCTTGAATTCTGTATACCCTCCATGAAAATAGTCTTAGATCTAGAATAATCACGAAGCAATTGCGAATAGTAATCTCGTATCTGGTGGATGCTTTCTTGTGAACATAATTATTAATCTAGAGTGCTCGTTGAAAGAGAGAGCCGAGCATCCATTTATAATTGAGGGCAACAATGAGAAGTATCTAATTATCTGATTGCATTGGAATGTCTAGAGCAAATACCGACATTGTGCTCCTATTTGTATGAAGTTTGAATCTCTTGCTTGAAGGATAATACTCTATGAAATAATTAAAGATTAAGCTCCTTCGAGACTTAGACATTGGAATTGGCTCATGGACAGATCAAAGTTGCTGGGACTTATCGACAATGTAACTACGAACAGCGTTGATGAATGTCCAACTTTAGTAGAAGAGTAAGCACTATTGAAGCAATTGCTGATTCTCATCTTTCGTTTCCTCAGTAGTAACACCCATCCATGGCTGAACGCCAGCAAGCACATGTCAACGACCATCTCCTCTGCGTCTTTTCTTCGGCAGCGCGTGACGTGCGTCACAATCAGCAGACAACCCCTGTCGGCCGCCGAGTTCCCCAGATTTCATGTGAAGGCCGGTGGCCGCCAATCAGGGGGCGGCATTCATACCGAGGCATGTTTTAGATCAGCAACTTGTCTGTCTGCGCTCGGCTTCCTTTGCCTGGCCTACCTCAGCTCGAACTCTCTGGATACATATTCTCCTTCTCCTTCTCCGACCTTTAGTTTGATTGATCTGCAGCTTCGAGAATTGTTTTGGAAGAAAGAAAGAAAGGAAGGAAGGAAGATAATAAAGATACAACATGTCTGTAGCTCAGAGAAGATTGGGTCAGGTTTCTGGCCACCTCGCTGGGGGTCAAAGTGCTTCAAGTGGTAGAGCAAAGTTACTCGAGAAGCATCCCGACGATGTATGCATTTTCCTTCCCTCCGATACCCACCTCTTCCAAAAGGCAAACTAACACTCTGCCTTCCAGATCGTAGTAACAGCCTGCCTTCGCACAGCCATCACCAAAGGCGGCCGGGGCGGATTCAAAGATACAGCCGCAGCAGACCTTCTCGTAGGTGCTTTTGAATCCCTCATCAAACGCTCTGGCATCGATCCCGCGCTTGTGGAAGATATCGCTGTTGGTAGTGTTCTGCCTCCAGGCGGCGGTGCGACAGAATTCCGCGCTGCGGCTCTCGCAGCGGGTTTTCCTGTTTCAACTGCCGTAAGGAGTTTGAATAGGCAATGTAGCAGTGGATTACAGGCTTGTGTGGATATTGCGAATGCGATTCGTGGGGGAATGATTGAGATTGGAGTTGGGGCAGGTGTGGAGAGTATGAGTCTGCAGTATGGGTATGTTCGTTCTTTCTTTTTCAAAGAGGAATGCTAATACATGGATAGGCCAGGAGCAGTGACTGAATTCTCAGAGCTTCTCGAATCTCATCCAGAATCTAAGAACTGCAAGGTTCCTATGGGTGTTCTGTCTGAGAAGATGGCTAAGGATCGCAACATCCCCCGCTCTGTCCAAGACGCTTTTGCGGCTTCATCCTATCAAAAGGCATTGAAAGCACAAGAGGCAGGCTTGTTTGATGAGGAAATTGCTCCACTAAAAGTCAAATGGGAAGATCCTAAGACAGGAGAGGTTAAGGAGATTACAGTTTCAAAAGACGATGGTGTTAGACCTGGCATCACAGCTGAGAGTTTGGGAAAGATCAAGCCAGCCTTTGCTAAGGATGGAAGTATCCACGCTGGTAACGCCTCTCAGATTTCTGACGGAGCTGCTGCTGTCTTGCTCATGAAGCGTTCCAAGGCTGAGCAACTTGGCCAAACCATTCTTGGAAAGTACGTTGCATCCTCAGTTGCTGGTGTTGCTCCCCTTCTTATGGGTATCGGTCCTTGGGCTGCTATCCCCAAGGTGTTTGAGAAGACTGGCATCAACAAAGATGATGTTGATATCTTTGAGATTAACGAGGCTTTTGCATCACAATGCGTTTGGTGTTCGAATGAATTGGGATTAGACATGAATAAGATCAATCCTAAGGGTGGTGCTATTGCTTTTGGACATCCTCTGGGATGCACGGGAGCCAGACAGGTCAGCACTTTACTGTATGAACTGAGAAGAAGAAAGGAGAAGGTTGGAGTGACGAGTATGTGCGTCGGAACTGGAATGGGAATGGCGGCTGTTTGGGTTGCGGAGTAGACGGAAGTCGGTGATTACTTTGGACATGAACGTATGCTAAACTGGGGGAATCAGAACATGGGCAAAGAAGCTAAAAGAAATAGAGAATGAGACGAATGTACGATTAGGAATAGACTGGTAGGTTTCATGACTTTTCCAGGTGATAGCGAGATGTTTCGAGCAATGCGGGATATTTCGTAAGGCGTCGATGTGCATGAGCCTGACGAGGGGTATTCGTAGAGGGGTACAGTAAGATGTGTTGTCGGGGCCCAGCGCCTCCAAGTACTTGGGTGGGTTTTATGTGAGTCCATGTGGTTTTTGCGACAGATTAATTATATCACAAGTCTTTCATACACGTGAATGTTGACTATGGAAATAGTCAGAGACTTGGATCATTTAGGATTACAAAGTGGGTACTGGAGTATGCGTCACTGAAGAAGGTACCTAGCTTATTTGCGTTTGGCCTCATATCAACCTAGCCCAAGTAAGTAGTCTTGAGAATTATATAAAATGGGTAGAATCGAACGACAGAGAACTTAGCCTCTTATCAGAAACGATGAGAAGCATAACATTATGAGAAGAGGATATTGTAGCAACGCGAGAAATAGTTCCTGTGACTCCTTTCCACCTCAGATCCTTATCGCTATCAGCCTAGCCTGCCTCGCCTGCCGCTAACAACCCCTCCTCCTGACGAATGCCCTCCTTGAGTCCTCCATATTATCTGTCAAGTATCAAGCCTCTTGCATGCCAACTCTTGTTATTTACGAAGGAGAAGCCTCGAGACACGATTATACGTCGCCACTTCTGAGACACAAGTTTTCTTGAAGCGGACAGCTACGCCCGGCCCGGACGTCCTTGCCAGCAGGCAGGCAGCGAGCCTCCGCCAACCTAACCTAACCTAACCTTGGGACGATTAACAATAGCTCCACCGCGAAATTCTTCAAGTAGGGTGTTCTTTCTCTTCCTCTTTATTCACTTGCAACTTTCCATCTTCGCAAGTAGCAAACAACGCATACAGTTTCGGTGTCTTTAAGACATAACATGATCTCGTAAGGCTAACGCCATGGAATCCTCCAGCCAGCTCCCACCTTGTCCCGAACCCATAACCCCAACCCTCGAATCTATCACTCCCACTCTCAAATCCTCAAACACAACTCTCCGATTTCCTGCACCTGTTGCAGACTACAGAATCAGCACTTGGGTTGACAGCGTGTCTGCTACCAAGATGCCTCATAGTGAGGCTCCTTCGGACGAGGGGATCCTTGGGGAATCAGCCTACGAATTCATCGACACCGATACTGAGAGCAGAGACGATAATACGACTGAGTCGGTAGCCTCGACAGACTTTGGAAGACCAGACGATGTCGCCAGTCTCGCAGATACTGAACGCAGTGGGGAGGAGAGTGGTGACGATGAGGTCGCTGGAACGAGCTCTATTCCAGCCCTTTCTGCCTTGGATCAGACCGTTGAACGTGCATTTAATACTCCTACAATAGGCAGAAGCTCATATGTTGCCACGGATGACATCGACAAGCCTCTTACTCAGTCTATCGAGTTCGAGGAGCCCTTTGGTCTTGGTGCCGAGACAGTTTCTGTCAAGCATACAGTGGCAGACCTGAACGAGGAACAGACAGTAAATGCTATCAAAGGAATGTCATTGCAGTCTCCACCAAAGAGAATAGTTGTTACTATTCGGCAAACGATGACGAGACAAGGACTTTCTACAAGAGATCCATTACGAATCTTATATGTTGGCAGCCACTCAGCAAAGCAAGATATTATCCACAAGATTGCCAGCTCGGTCACTGCTTCAGTAGAGAACGGCAAGCGTGCACAAAATCTACGGCATTTAACCTCTCAATTGTACAATGTCGTCCCAGTCTCGGAATTCGGCTCAGACTCGACTCCAGAAATTGAGCTCATGCACTCATCCGGGTTTCAAATTAAGGTTGAAGATTGTATGTTTGCACGGTCTTTAAAATACGAAGATGATCCAGAGAAGCCGGATGTGATCAGGCTCAATTTAGAGGAAAACTTTGCATATCATTCTGTTCCTGACGAGGAAGGTTTCACTGTTGAGCCGCACTGGGAATTGCCACATGTTGCTGTCTTCTACTGCTCAGACAGCGATGATGCTGAAGCAAGACGCACCAGATCCCTTACCAGGAAGTTTATGAGTAGGCATTATGTTCCTTCAATTGTCATCTCGCACAAGCAGCTCTTTGACAAAGGACCATGCATGTCTCTTGATCAGCATTCGATCCATATGTGTTTGGAGTCCAGAGACACGAATGGACGAGGGAATATTATTCACCAGAGGCTACCTATTGATCTGGCTTCTTTCTTGAATATCGATGCCCGGCAGATGAATAGAAATCTTGCATACTTGACAGGTCTTCATGAACCTCTTCAGAGCTCTACGCCCCCACCTGCAGCACCTAAGAGAATTGACACAAAGGATATTGAGCCACTTGATCTTGGAAAGCCAACATACAGTATGACTGATAGCATGAAATTCCTCCAGAATCAAGGTCCAGCTGCTTGGAGAGTTGTTGTCCCAATCGGAGTTGTCATTTTGAGCATTTTGATCGGAGTTTATACAAGTTATCAAAGCATGAACACCAACTCACCTGCAATCCTCCTCAATAGCAAGGTTATGTCAGCAGGATCGATTTCCTCCACGTCCCTGTCGACGCTGATCTCTAGCGTCATGAGCGCTACATCCACATCCACATCCACTTCAGTGGCTGTCAAGACATCTACTCGCACTGTTACAGTCACACAATCCCTCACACCAAGTCCAAACAGCCTATCGGTCTTACCCTCCATTGAACTTGGCAAAGCGCCGAAAGCTACTCCACCTAAGCCGTCCAACAAATCTGTTTGTACCGCCGAAATTCTTGGTGATAGAGAGATCTTGATACGGATCCCGTCAGCTACTAAACTTACTTGGCTTAATAGAGAAGCCATCTCTGTCAATGTCACAAGAGCGAACATCACAGTAGAGACTGAGAGAGCATATAGTTCTGATGAAGGTATCGTCCTTTTACTACCTAAAAAGGAAGCCTATGGTATTGTCAACGTCTCTATCATTACAAACAAGAAGCCGAGAGTTAATGAGACATTTCAACTTGACTTTGGCACTGATGCTTCACGAGCATGGCAGTCTCTCAAGGACTCGTTCTCCTCTATGTTTCCAGGCGCAAACTTGGCTGAACTTCATAAAAATGCGGGGAAATTGGCTGAAGAAGCATACTCGGAGTCTCACTCTGCTCTTAGTCGCTTGTCAGAAATTGGAAAATCTGCCATGGATGCTGCTGCATCTGCCTCTGCTGAAATTACTGGAGTCGCTAAGCAGTGGTCTCTAAAAGCCGCCAAGCATTCTGCTATCATCTCAAAGGAAGTCGGAATTAGAGCAGCCGAGGCTGAGACAGCATTACGGAACCAGCTTGACGGCACTAAGCTCAATAAGTTAAAGGAACAGGCCGATGAGATTATCCTAGCTGCACAGGTTAGAGCGAAAATTATGTCGCTCAGGCTCCAAGGGAATGACAAGGAAGCTAAGGAGTATGAGCGAAAGGCTGTGGAAGCTATGAAGCAGGGCAAGGCAAAGGAAAGTCGGAGGCAGAAAGCCAAAGAGGTGCATGCGCGGAAAACGTCTCGAGTCACCAAGAAGGAGGCAAGGAAGACCCGCAAAGGTGCGAGAAAATCCAAAGTCTAGTTGATGGCTTCGGTGGACACTCTCATATGGTTGATTTGTTTGGGTTGATTTGTAAGCTGGACCCGGAGTTCTGTGTCAATGGTACCGCGGAGGATGGAATATCAGCACACGTGCGATGGGAGCAAGCAGTAACTTGGCTATGCTAGTCTGCAGTGCAAGATGGATCGGAAGGTGTTACAGGTTATCATAGGATGGATGGTTTTTTGGTCTTCTTTTCTAATTCTATTGCAAATAAACAGAGACATATCCCTGAAAGATGTGTCTTCGATCAAACAATTGTAATAAATTTCTTGTGCTTCAACCATGCAGCATCTTGCTTTCCTTCTCATACACCAGGGTTAGGACGAATTCGAGGTAAACTGAACAGTTCATGTAACCTTTAGATTCTTCAATAATAGCACTTGTCGATCTCGGTCTCAGCAGTGATAAATTAATAGTCATAGTAGCTTAGCGTTCTGAGATTTGATTATTTGTACAGCCACACTGACTGTAAGGTCAAAGATGGAGACGATCACTATGGGTTGAGCTCATTCTCGCTTACGATATAGATATCGATTATTCCTAAGAAGCAAAATCATGGCCTGCAATGGATTCTTGGAGGTCATCTTCTAAGAATGAGTTTGACTGTTGGTGTTGACTTGGTAAAATTGGATGATTTTGGTAGTGAACGATAAACCCCACCTTGTCTCGGCAATATATTCAGGGGCCATTGATAGGCGGCCGCAAAGCCACGCTAGCGCGATTAGTCGCTTAAAGAGCCTGCTGCAGCGTCCACAACAACAAACCTAAGAGGGGCAATCTACCTATCGACCTCATTCCATCATTTTCCAGTAAATCGCACTCGTTCTTGTTCATCAAAGAACAATATTTGTTCAAGAAACAAAGTCATCATGGCAGATACTACGACCGAACCCAAGGTTGAGGAGACTGTCAGTAACCCCGCTGGGGAGGGGCACGCTCCTGTATGTTTGTCTTAACTACCTAGTCCTATCTTCTGACACCTTCCATCTTTGATAGGTGACTAATATCGGAGCTCGACTCCGGGTATGATGAGGTTAATGAAAGCTAACTGTATCATTTAGACTCTCACTGAGCACGCAACAAACACTGCTTCAGCTGCTGCCTCAACCGCCGCTTCTGCTGCTACTGCTGCTGTCTCCACCGTCACCGCTACCGCCTCGAACGTCTCCGACAATGTCTTCAGCATGTTTGGCGGTGGTGCAAAGAAGGATAAGAAGGACGAGGAGAACGAGGATCGTGGTGATAATAGTGGAAGCGCTGCTGCGATAAAGAAGAAGGAAGCTGAGGAGAATGAGGTAAATACCAAACGCCCAATCGCTGCAACGAGTGCGGTCTTTCTGGGCTCAACAGCCTTGTTATCCATATCGCAGAAGTTTAAAAAATGTTTGCTAATATGAATTTGCGTAATAGGATGAAGCTCCTGAATCCGAGGACGTCCACTTCGAGCCCGTCATTCGTCTTACCGAGAAAGTCGAAGTCAAGACCAACGAGGAATCCGAGGAGCAGACTTTCAAGATGCGCGCTAAGCTATTCAAGTTCGTCAAGGAGAGCAACGAGTGGAAAGAGCGTGGAACTGGAGATGTTAGACTGCTTAAGCATAAGGAGAATGGCAAGACAAGATTGGTTATGCGAAGAGATAAGACTTTGAAGGTTTGCGCCAATCACTATGGTATGTGGCTTTGGGGATTATCATTCAAAAAGGTTCTAGACATTGAGGCTAACATTTTAATAGTTGTTCCTGAGATGAAGCTCTCCCCCAATGTTGGCTCTGATAGAAGTTGGGTTTGGAATGCTGCTGCGGATGTCAGTGAGGGTGAGCCCGAAGCTCAAACTCTTGCTATTCGTTTTGCCAACTCTGAGAGTATGTATCTTTCTAGTCGAGCTTACGTCAATATTACTAACAGCTGTAGATGCCAACCTTTTCAAGGAGGCATTTATCAAGGCCCAACAGGAGAACGAGGCTCTCTTCAAGAACCAGACCTCTTAGGCCTCTTGTTTTGACTTCGATACCTACTCGTTGACGAATATCAAGTCATAAAAGTTACGAAAACCAATCCCCTTTGCATAATTCTTTCTCCAGCACAAACACCCCTTATGCGATGCTTTTCGAAAGCAAAAGGCAGATATTGGTCTTCGATGTGGAAAAAGTCATGATATGATGACGGTGGTGGATATGGATCAGAAGAATAATATGTCATCGGTCTGAAGACTGGGCATAAGCTTGTAGTTAGACTAAATAGCAGTCCTTCTTTGCCCCCCCCAGCGGTATTTGTGTTTGCTTCCTTAAAGTGAGCTGTGTAGTGATTTGGAGGCGTTCACTGGGCTTAGCACTTCTGATTCTAAATGTGCCAAATTCCTACGACCGCAAATTCTATTCCCTTTACGTCCCCACTTTAATACCAACTTACTCCTTGACCTAACAACTTCACCGTTCATTAACCACACGTGATACGGTATTCCATCTCCACAACGCTAACTCGACCCCTCTATCCCTGTTCGCGTCGCATTACTTTCACTTGCGACATCGCGAACTATTCAATATCACGATTTATTTACTCCCTTCTTATCTACTTTGAAAGCCGCTAAGATGGTCGCAGAAGTAAGTGAATTCTCGTGCGGAAGCTTGAATCGTCTCTCAGCTCCCAATTGTTTAAGAACTATTTTAACCAAACTTCCAGATCAAGCGGACCGTGAAGCTCGTCACTGAGCAACATACAATGTGCGCGAACTTCATCTGCCACTCTGCAGGGCGAAAGAATCGAAACTGACGTCGTGATTAGCGATAAGCCCTCCCATGTGGAAGGGTTTCCAATGAAGAGCTGGAATATCGAAATCTATCTGCTTGACGAACACAACAATGAGAAGCCTGCGAGTTGTTTCACGAAAGCTGTGTACAACCTCCATCCTTCTTTCGAAAATCCCGTTCAGAGTATGTTACCAGCAAAAAGCCTGGTTACGCGAGGAGGAACAACCGCTAATGCCAATCTCAGCTTTCAATGAACCACCCTTCCGATGCGAGAATGAGGGCTGGGGAGAATTTGACATGACAATCGACCTCTATACTACTGAAAAGGGTGGAAAGAGCACCCTCCAACACGATCTCAACTTTGCCAAGAATCGTTACGAGTCCAAGCATCAAGTCAGCTTCAAGAATCCTTCGGCTCACCTGATCAGCTTGTTGAGAGAGACGGGGCCTGTTCCTGGCGAGGAGAATGGCAAGAGCAAGGCTAAAGTCAAGTCAAAGAAGGGCGTTGATATGGAGAAGCTCGCGGAAGGACTGGTGAAGCTTGGAGAAGAGGATCTCTTGCATGTGGTACAGATGATTCATGACAATAAGAGCGAGGATACCTATACGAAGAATGATATTGAGCGTGAGTTTCTTAACCTGGGGAATTAATTGTGAGAACTACTAACGCGCATGCAGAGGGCGAGTTTCATGTCGATTTGTACACATTACCAGAAACTCTTGTCAAAATGCTCTGGGATTTCGTACAAGGGAAAAATTGAACGCTGGAAAGGATTTGAATCGCAACTTTTAAAAGTATCTTCGTGTTTTTGGGCACGATTACTTACTATGCTTTATGAGGAACATCATTCTCTCTTACCGCGATTGCTTGCTCGGCGGGGCGTTGGACGGCAATGGTGTGGTGGGCATGCTCTCTCCGTTGACAATTTCTTCTTCTGCAGATTTGTTTTAGCTGCTTTGGCATGTGCACGGCGTCTTCTGTGACAAAGCATGCTTGTATTTAGGGTTGGATGGAAAGCCATTATTCCCATGAGTGAGAGGGAGGTATCTCTCTAGATCTACGGATTGCGTTAATGACTACTACCGGGTTACTAAGCTACAGAAAATACAATCAAAAAGTCAAAATGCATGAAATGTTGCTCTATGATTTGCCTGTTCTCGACTTTCATATTTTATTCGCGCCTTAACATTGACTACAACTCTGCAGGAATACTGCTTTCTTCAGCTTAATTCTAGGGATTTTTACAAGCAGAGCAGATGTCTGCTTGGTTAGGATTCCACGCTCGGGAATCCTCTCTCTGCAATTACATAGTAATGCGAGAAGCATCTCCTTCCTCTCTTGACTTTGAGTAGGTAGTGTCGTATACTTTGCCGCGATTCGAGAGAAATCAATGCCCTTGTCTTTAGACACAAAGTCTAGGTGTTGTGTTTCTCTCTCTCAATGGCGCTTTCAATCATCAAAGCTCAACTTAACCTTCTTGCCTTTCTTCACCGGCTTGCCTTTGTCGGCTTTCTTCCCCTCTGACTTGGCCGTAACAGTAGAAGCAGCAATGGCCTTCCCTAAAGCTGACTCTCCCCTCGCTTTCGCATCAGCATCATCTCCGTCCTCGTCGGCACCCACTAACCTCCCCACCTTCCTCTTCTTCCCTGCGCCTATCGCAGCAACCTTTTCCTTCTCTTTCCGACTCCCCTTGCCATTCTCGTCATCCTTTTCTTTAGCTGCTCCCTCCTCGGCGTCCGCATTTATTTCCTTACCTCCCTCGCCCTCGCCCTCGCCCTCGCCCTCAGCAAATTTCTCCCGTGCCTCCCACTCGCTCTTTGTTAGTGTCTCTCCACTCTCCTCATTGAAATACACAGGCTCGTCTTCCGCCTCGTCTTCGGCGCTGCGTTTCTTGGACGGGCGCAAGACGGTAAACTCATGTCTGCCGTCTTGGGAGTTGTTGTTGGCTTGCAGCCGTGCGAGGAAGGGCGGGAGGGTGTTGTCGTAGGAGAGGTTTTTGGGGGTTATCTTTGACATGATTGGGGTTCGTAGATCATGGCGTGTGGCAATGTGATTGATGAAGTGTAATGGCTTATCGGATTGGAAATGGTTTAATGGAAGAAGAGTTTTGGAGGAAGGCTCCACATCTTGAATCATGATGCAGCTTCAGCCTCAGCCTCGGCCGATGATTGAAAGGCTGGCGGCATGGGTACTTACTTGCCTATTCGGGTCTACTGTATTGGTTATGAGAAACATGTGGCTTCTGGAAATAGATCTCCAGGTGCCTACAATTTTGTGGTCTGAGACACAAGAACATGCGTAATAGCTAGAATATCATCTCAAGTAACCATACAAAAGAAAGAGCCACGAATTTAAAGCAGTTGCTTTTCTTTAGCGGTAATCTGGTTATCTCAACATTTTTCGTGCATCAAGAAAATGAGAGTTGGCTGAAGCCACCGCCAAGAGTTTCCTAACCGAAATATCCATGGGCAAGATTCAACCTCCTATCGCAGCAAACCTGTCCAAACCACCGCACCACGACGCCCGGGACAGCGATATCTCCCATCCAACTCGATCCCCTTGGATGAATGCCATAAATCGTCTCGACTCGTCCTCCGCCTCGCCGTGCTGAAGACGAGAGATCCACCGTCCGACGCGTCACTTCATCGCAAGCTGTTTTCTTCCAGGACATCTCGTCCATCCACTCGTTAAGACCGTCTCAATAGATTCCTCTTCGGCAGCGGCATCATCCTCTTCGATTCAATCCTGCGTTTCTGAATACATTATTGTAATACCTCGAGCGATTCATCCCATTAACGACCTGACCCCCTTTTACGACTCCCCCTAACAACCCATTCGCAACCTCCTCACTGCAACAATGGGCTTCGTACAGAGAGTGCTGAAGCGGATGCCTTCAGCGCCCGCAGAACTGCCGTCCCTGGACGAGGTCAAGTCCAAAGCAAAAATCACATCCAGATTAGCATTCTTCCGGCGGCCGTTGAGATTAAAAGGCAATTCGAGCATTTCCATACCGTTGGGCGTTGTTCTACTCTTTCCTTGTATTGTGGTCGTTTTGATACTGGTGTTGTTTGTGAGGCATCCAAAGAGTGGTGTTGGGATATTAATGCCAGCTGGAACTCCCCCAGCTATTAGGTATGTATACCAGGCTCTTCATTGTTGCCAGAATGGGACTGATTAGTTTCACTTGTAGGAAAATCAGTGAGCAGCATGATAAAGTCTTCGTGACGGGTTGTTTAGAACCAGACACCTCGCAGCCAAGAGCGAATGCAGCGTTTGTGGTTTTGGCGAGAAATAAGGAGCTAGACGGAGTTATTCAGTCCGTTAAGTCGATCGAGAGACATTTCAACAGGTGGTATCATTACCCTTATGTCTTCTTGAACGATGCCGAATTCAACTCGACCTTCAGAGAGACGATAACAAATTATACAAGTGCTCCCGTGGAGTTTGGGACTATCGACCCAAAGATGTGGGGGTTCCCAGACTGGATTGATCCCAAAGTCGCAAAGGAGGGCATTGCAAAGCAAGGTGACGCTGCTATTATGTACGGTGGTATGGAAAGTTATCACGCCATGTGCAGATTCTATTCAGGCTTCTTCTATAAGCATGAGCTTTTGGCTAAATATGAATGGTATTGGCGCTTGGAACCAGAGATCAAGTATTTCTGCGATATCACATAGTATGTATACCTTGAATAGAAGATATCCTAAACTAACACATTATAGTGATCCATTTTTACGGATGATTGAATCAAATAAGACATATGGATTTACAATTGCGGTCAAGGAGTTGAAGGAAACTGTCCCCAATATTTTTCGATATGCATCAGCATACAAGCGAGTCAACAATCTGACTTCCCAGGGGCTCTGGGAAATGTTTGTTGAACCACAACCAGAAGAACCAAAGGAGGTCCCAGAAGATGACCCCAGTTATAAGCAACCACTTCCTGAGGAAATCCTAAGAGGTGACCCATCTCGTGCCTCGCTCCCAGATATCGACCCAGAAGCGATGGAGGGCGAGAAGTATAATATGTGTCATTTCTGGTCGAATTTCGAGATTGCCAGACTCAGTTGGTTCAGAAGTAAAGAGTATGAGGATTTCTTCCAGATGATGGACCGCAGCGGAGGCTTCTGGATGGAGAGGGTAAGTCCGAACAACTTGGTTTTCTTGAACAGCAATGCTAATGTTCTCTAGTGGGGAGATGCCCCAATCCATTCTCTTGCTGCAGGCGCCCTTCTCTCGCCCAAGGATATCCATTATTTCCGTGATTTTGGCTATAGACATACTACCATTCAGCATTGTCCTGCTAATGCGCCATCACGCCAAATGCCTCGTCCACCTTTCCTCGAGACGACTACTCTAGATGAGAAGAAGAGGAGAGAGGAAGACGAGTACTGGGAGAACTGGGATCAACCAAAGGAGAACGGCGTAGGCTGCAGATGTAGATGTGATACCGACATCGTTGATGTGGAGGGTAAGCAAGGCAGTTGTCTTGCGGAATGGGTTGATGTTGCAGGTGGTTGGGCCAGTCCCTGAAACGATGGAATTGTCAGTAGATAATTAGAAGGAAGGCGGTGCCAAGATTAGAGTGAACGGGACTGGACCGGGACAAAGTTCCCCACTTGTATTGAAAGAAGCCAGAAGACACAAAGGGTATATGAGGGGCATTAGTCCTACTTGCATCATGGCGTTTTGGTTGGGGGTCCTATTGAGATAGCGGAATGTGCAAATATGTTCGATCACGCAGAGTCGTTTCTGTGCTGTACCTTTCTGCAATGTGATTGTCCCAGTGCTTTATAAATTATAAGCAGTTCTACGTCTTACTTTTTTGAAGGTATACATTTCTCTTTGGTCAGAAATTGGCAAGTATGTCTACGTTCACTTCTGAGCACTCGTTCATTGATTTGTATCTCGTTATTGACTATCTCTTAGCTCAACACGAAGATGCACTGCCACAAGAAAAACTGCCTCATTATCCAGCAGCACAAGACTACCGATATGACAAGCAGGCCGAAAATTCCCGTCTCATGCGATCATCCCAGAAGCTAATTTTGGTATCATGATCCACCCTATAGAGTGGCAGTGTATTAATTCGACAAAGGAAAAGAACGATCCGGAGCTGCTCACGAGTATCGAATCCACATCAAGCAAGCAACCCAGCATGCCACAGGTCCTGATGGATTTCGAGGTCGATGAGTTGCTAGATCGGAAGGCCAAAGGCGGCCTGATTCAATGCCTCAGCAGCAGCAGTGGCATTTATTTGTTTGTCGCCGAGGAAAGCAGCACAACCGTTGTTCAGACACTGCTGCCAGGATGGACCGGTAGTGACAAGGTCGTACTCAACGTAAATGAATACCAACCAGACGACGGACCAGACCAAGAGATATTTCATCAGTCGACGGAAATCGAGCACCTGGTCAATGTCGAACCACACCGTGAGCAAACAGCATGAGTGGATAATCGTGGCAAACCAAAGGAGGGTAGGAGTGAACAGGAATGGTGGCGTAGAACATGGCTTGCAGTAGGCTAAGTACAGTGCGTGGGTGCTTAAATTGAACGCGGTGGCATCGGATTGTACGGACGAGTTGGAAGTAGTTTCATTGGCAGGTGTAGCTGGGCCGTCTCTAGGCATTTCGATGCTGTTGGTGAGAGAGTCGATGGCATGAGAGCGGGACAATTCGAAACCTTCAACGGTGACTTGACCGGGAGTGTTGGCCTTCGGGAAAAGCGATCGAAGAGATTTGATGCCATCGGTCAGTTTCTTGAGCGGATTAGCCATGGTAGAAATCGCGGCACTCGATGGAGCCCAGTGAAAGTCCTCAATATCGGGAGAACCAGGCTTGCATCCAGGGACGTAGGATACTGCGGTTACATTCTTAAGAGAGTCACGAATGCCGTAAGACCCAGGTGATGGCGATGGGTAGAAACGCAACTTGATATATTTGATGAATTGGCCGATAGGATTGTGCTTGGTAGAGGTTGCCCCGCCCGATTGGATAGTTGGCTTGGCAAGTCTGCTGCACTTCTCCAGCAAATTGCTATTCAAAAAGCAGATTCCTTCCGAATTGGTAGAGGCGGTTAAGCCAGTGGTACTTTTTTCGATCAACGTAATAGTAATAGTGTTTGGCGGAAGAGTGGTTGTAACAGTCGTATAGGAAGTTTGGGTAGGGGCAATACCAGAGGAGGTCCAAGTAGCAGTCATTGTGAGAGAACCAGTGCCAAACATATTAGTAATAACCTCAGTAGTAGTAACAACAGCGACATCCAAGTAGGTGGTATTAGATGCGCCCACTAATTTTGTGTCAGCTTCTTACTCATCGCAATCCATGAGAATACTCACTTGTAAACAGAGACAGCATGGTGCATATAAATGCGAGAATAACCCACTGGCTAGCCATATTGATCACTCAAAATCTACAGACCGTCGGTTCGAAAATCGAGGTATATTTGTGGAGAGATTCTGCGCTGTAAGAGACGCTCGAGTTAGGTCCCTGGTACTCTTTACCAATAAAGAGGTGGTCCAAAATACTCCAAAAGGGTAGAGCTCATACCTGAAATAGCCGTATGATCTAATTTCCGTGATCAATCTATTGTAGTAGAGTGCTTTGAGTTATTTTGTCCAGTGAGGCGCGCGTTTGTTTATGCTGGTGAAGGTCAAGAAGGAACGCGATAAATAAAAGCGAGAGGCTTAGGTCGCGAAGCTACAAAAGAAAATTTGTTCAAGAGCTTGTCAATAAGAACAGCCACAATAGTAGGAATTTCCCTTCCGTTCAATCAGGAGTTTTTGCGTATGCCGAGCTTGGAATATTCCCGAGAGTTACACTCTTAATAGTTGACGAGTCGAGTAGAAGGTCCTTTCTTGACTTCCTCGCTGTTCCTTCGAATATGATCAGGATTTGAGAATTCCAAATCGATTTCTTCTCGTTTCCAGGACGCGTATCTAACTAGCTGTAGTTTTGTGCCTCTCTTTTAGCTTGAGATCTTGTTTTGGGTGGCCGAAGATACTGAATCTCTGTACAGTACAGGCATTCAGGAGTTCTCAATAAGACTTCCGATACAGTGTATCCGCAGCCGCAGAGGAGCTAATTGATTCAAGAAATCCTTATATGGTTGAATCCATACCAAGGTCATCTCCGAAGTATTTACTTTCAGGTAGTCCTGATAGCAAATGGCACATATGAGACAAGGACCATAAGAAGAGTAACATCTTTGAAAAATAACAAATACTGGTAGCCTTTGGCTTTTGCAATTGATATTGACATTGCCTCAACTCATAGATTATTCTTTCGGTCTTAATTTCTTTTTTTCTCGTACTTGAATTATCTGGCTAAGATTACTAGGGAATGCACTGATCCGTAACACATTCCCGTATTCTATATTTTTGAACAAGCCTCCACAACTTAGAAATGAATGGACGATGTAACAGGTACATATTTATTACCCATATTGAATTTCGAAGTCTATCTTTCAGACTATTCCAATGCTGATTTTCAAAGTTGAAGTTGAGAAGAGATATAAACGCATTTTTGGATATATTCGTACATCGGAGATAGGGGATAGTTCGCCAAGTGTTGAAGACTTTGACCTTGGATGTTTATACAGCAAGAAAGCTTCTCCGAATTTAGATATATCACGTTTTCTAACTTTAGAAGTCTTTCTCTACTAGAGATTGATCAAAAGTTAGGGTTTATATTTCCCTAGTCGTGGTCCTCTCGCACTGGCTTGACCAGCCTTAGGATTCTGAATGTCGGAAAACTGCAATGGAGAAGAAAGCATTTTGAAAGTAAAAGACATATATAGTATTGAGTCAATTATAAAGCCCTTCAATTTCAAATGCGAGCAGAATACAAATGGCCAACATTCCCTCTGCTTGTAGAAAAACGTCGGAGACAGGTGAAGTCTTGAAAGAGAGGTAGTCCTCCGCTAAGAAGACTCCCGGCGGAAACTACCGCGGATGACAAAGCTCTGGGCAGGAATTTGTACTTGTATGTGCTCTTGAAAATGAATCATGAAATGCGTGCACCACTTTGTGATTTGATATTGACGGAAGTGCTTGGGACAGGTTGATCCTGGTGAGTCGTGTGTCTTGGCACAGACCCTCGCCACCAACTTAGGCTTCTTCGCAGAGCCGCAGTGCGCCAAAGAACTTCTCCATCATCTTTTCAACCCTATCATCTTAGTGCGAACGAGCGGAAGAATGGCTTGGCCCTATCCATGAAGTTGTCAGGAGGATATGCTGCGCTGTTGAGTCCTTTTGCTTGTATAGAGTCGACGGCTATATTAGACTGAGCAGCTTCGGAATCATATCCAAGAATTCTTGCCACACGCACCGTTCAGAGTCGATACTGTATAAAATCGATTTCTCAATAGGCGCTATGAACAGAACTGTAAAGATGCCGCCAATAAAGGCGGCGGTAGAGCCAACGGCAACGCTTCAGATAGGCAGCGATACCTTGCCACTTGTTAACATCTGGAGCACAGGGGATTTACTTCTCGATGTCCATTTCAAGAATGCTTCAGACTGTACAAGATCCATTCCGAAAGATGCTCTCCGCTCGCTCAGAACCCAACAGTTGCCTATTCCATCACCGAGAATGCTATTTAGAGTCAAAATTGAAACGCTGACCAAACATTCTGAATATTTTCGGATCCTTCTGAAGCCTCAGTTTGCGGAAGGTGTAGCTGTGGCGGAGACGCTCGCTGGTTTAGCGAAAATGAAACAAGATCCTGCGAAAGTTGAAGCAAGTCAACTTCCTAGGATCACGATTGTGGACGAGGATGTTGGAAAGACTATGGGAAGGGAGCTGGTCTTCAAAGATCTGATGCGTGTTCTTCACGGCGCCGTAAGTTTCAAAAAGTCTCCTGTACTTTTATCTAACGCATTTCAGGATCCTCCTACGCTGACTACCTTCTCTTTGTTGATTTTTGTCCTTATGGCAGATAAATACAGTGTCACTTCTTTCATTGCTCGACACATGCAAAAGAGCCTCTTGAGCCACAAATATCTTGCAGCAGCAGACAAAAGTGGAGAAGAAATTGTGAGGTATGGTTAAGCTTTGTGTCAGCCGGTCTTTCTGTTCTTACATCTTACTTAGGCAAAAGATCATGATATTTTATCATACCGAACAAGGCGCAAGGTTCCTTGGTGCAACCAAAGAGCTGATTGTGAGAGGCTCAATACGTTGGGGTGGAATTGAGAACAATACCCCCGAGTTTCAAACAGTTTGGTGGGATCTTCCATATGGTCTTGAAGGTTGTGCTCCTAGATCAATCTCTAGACGCCAGACTGCTAATATTGTCCAGCTGAATTGGCTTTCCGCCGATCCTGTCTTTTGCGTACAATAGCCTCCATTCAGAATCAAATTCTCGGACTATACTCTTCTCGAGAACGGCAATGCCAGTTAGGTTACGACAGCAGCTCGAGTTGTGACTCTTTTCAACTAGGAGAAATGGTCAAGTTTCTGACCAGAAAAGGACTCTTATCTCTGGTTCCATTCCAAGCTGTCTCGCCGGATGACCAAGACTACATCTGGCCGGAAGCTTATACTGGTGATGCTGAGGCTCTCATTGGAGTCTTGCGCCAGTGCCCTGCCTATCAAATCGACAAAAATCATGGGCACTGTGGACTCCGGTCCAAGCTGTTGCCCGCTCTTGACTATATCAAGAGCTGTATCGATGCTGGTCTTGGTGTCAAACTCACGCGCTCCAAATCGGGACTGCTATATGACTCTTGGCTGTCAGCTGCTTCTTCTGTCGTTAAGAAGCCCTTCTTTGTTGGCAATGCCAAGGGCGAAGACGTGGATGTCTCTGGAGAAATCCCGAAGCAGTTTAATTTCTCTTCGACAAGACCGAGAATGGCATTTGGTGGCCTATCCACGGACTTGACGGAGAGGTCGCCTCGACTACTTTTCAATGCCCAACATTGGAACTGGGTAACAGAACCTGAAAACACTATGATGAAAGCTAGCTTCATCAAATAGTGCACGAAAATATGTTGGAATATACGGACGGAAGGGATGATGTTGAGTGGATCTAAAAATTAGAATATACTTTAGTTCATCCGTACAGCGAAGAGCGAGCACTTTCAAAGTAAACAATTGGTAGTTTCACATCCCGGCTAGCTCATGCAAAGTATTGTGCTTTGTTGATGAAAGTTTGTCTGATACTAATCTTAATGCTGTAAGCCATGGGTATTTGAGTCGCTGCCATCTACGTCTGATATCGTTCCAGGTCCCTAAATTCCAACATAGTTCATGTTCCTAAAAACAGAAGTGCAAGGAGCCATTGCTAGCACTTCTAACCTGCATCACCATTGAAATCGTCCCTTCAGTTCTTTTTCTATTCTAATATCATACAACCGTGAAGGAAGGTCATCAACCGAAAGAAACATGGGAATAAGTACACGTTGTTGATCCACCACTCGTACTGGATGAGCTAACTTGGATGCTGAGGCTATATCCTCCAGTGCTGCTGTATCTACACCTCATCAGTCTACATCTTAGAAAGCTGCAATCTACTCACGTGCTGCAAAACGACTTCGTTGTCGAAGCTGTGACAGAAATGCTGGTCCACACTACTTGACCAAAGTCCCAGGTCGCACCATTTTGATACTCAATTGCCAAGACGGCCTGCAATTTGTCAGTGTGTTCAAGGATGGATTTAACAAGACCTACTTTATCAATGATTGATGACCCAGCTTAAAGTCTTCAGTTAGCAAATTTTATGAATTGGCAAAGATGAACCTACAATATGTATTGCCAGTTGATCCAGAGGCTGCTTGAGCTTGACTTCCAGGTCCCGGAGAAATAGACCAGCTATCAGTCCAATACCCGTTACCTCCAGCTGAGAAAGTGCTAGTGATCGAATCGCCTGGATAAACTTTGTCATGGTGAGCTTCATGCCAGCATGACAGTTCTCAATAAAGCAACATACCATTGTTTGCATGAGCCTCATAGTTGGGACTAGTGATGAGAGTCAGCAGAAAAAAAGAGATGAGATGCCGATTTCTTACTTGCAACAGTATTCTACAAAGAACCTCCAAGACCCAAGTCCTTCAGAGTCAGTGATCACGCTCTGGAACACATAGTTGCCTGCATCATTCTCGACTCCTGGCCAGACGGCATGAGCACCATTCGAGCCTGATGAGACTGCCGGTACTCTTTGTGTCACCGAGAACTAGAATAGCATGAGATATGTGAGTACAACATAGGATATCACCTACTCTTGTAATCGGAGCTCCAGGATCGAGGAATAAATAATCTGCAGCATTCGTGACTGAGAGAAGAAGGTACAAACACCAGATGGTGGCGGCGACAGAAAGTCCCATCCTATTTCCCATCCAGAGTCTACCGGGGAGAAGAGGTCGATAAGCATCAGATATGGAGGTAGGCTTTAATAACTATTCATAAAAAAGCAGAGAACCGAGCACGGCTACATCCGAATGCGCGGGGTCCTTGACTGCAGGAGGAGACAGGAATAGAAAGAAGAAAGATTCATCGTATCCAGGAAACGGGGAGATCTTGGACGGTGGAACGACGATGGAAGGACGGAGCTGAAAGGTCGCCGACTGGGTGGTTCCTACCTGAGCAACTCGCTTGCCCTTGCACACCGGGCCCTGGTCAATATCAAGAAGAGTTGATTCTGCCGGATGAAGCCAAACCGCTGGTTCCGTTGCTGATAGGGGCAAGTCCAAGACGATGGCTTGCGGAGGGGTGACGACCATCGCAGGCGCCACGCAGTCAGAGGCTCTGGCTTCGGCCCTGATGCTCTTGGTTTAGAAGGGCGAAGTCGCATTGCTGGCGGCTGGTGAGGCCGCACCGTGAGAATCTACATCTGGAAGACTGGTTCTAGACACCGCATTCCATGCCACTCTGGCCCGTGTGCGTGGCACTCGAAGAAAATGATTGGGAAGTGTATGGGCGGCATCCAAGATTAATAGCTGGGATTCAGATTACCGTTCCTCTTACCACCTCAATACAGTGAAAGAACCGACCAGGTGATATCTTCACGGAGTCCGGGTAGGCGGGTAAATAAGCTTGCAGGGCCCGGGAGGAGTTGTGGACGGCACTGTGAGTTATTTTTAGACCCGCTCCCACGTGAGAGGCCCCCCTTTTCGTCATGTTGGATCGAAGCGACATCTCTTTTCGGAAATGAGTAGAGGTGCTCCTCAGAGAGGCGTGGTGAAGAGCCCGAGGAAACAATATACACAATGCCGTTGCACATGGATATCCTGGATCGCAATCGCTACGTCGAACCCAGAGAACAGCAACTCCTTCTCGTTAAGGCACTATCCCCGTGTCGGTGTGTTGTAGAACCAAACTTCGTACCCGAATGTCTTGGCGGCTCATTGGTTATTCCGCTTCGTTGGCCGCTGAGGCTTGAAAACCTAGTTCAACTTTCTTAGTAGGATCTGTTAACCTGGTCTTGCGTGTGCTTTTCCTACTCGACTTCAATTGAAAAGCATGAATAAGCATGAAGTCAGAAGACTCGATGGACGATATTAAAATTTGTGGCTCACTGGCAAAACCCCTGACAATTCTCGCATGTCAGATTTGACATTCAAAACAGTTTTTGGAGAAAGTCTTTGAAATTTAATGTGGACAATGACTGGAACATTTATATCTTTCCGTTGTTTTTTTATTTAAAAAAAACCCCCCAATTCAAACACGGAAATGTTGGTCTGCGATGACCCAACACCTCCACATATTGCAGGCTGGAAATGAAGGCTCCAAAGAGATCTGTTCAGCTAAGATCAAGTTAGCAAATTGAAACTCAGAAGGCCCTCTGCTTGCTACCCTGCAAGCCTACACAAATGTTGAGGGCTTAGAAATACGAGAGATGACAGCAGATACACTAATTGTGTAATGATTCAAGTATAGATCTGAAAAAGAGAATTACTAGATTTAAGGGTCGATATGCTGTCGCGCATCTTTAGCATTAGAGACAAGTATACCGAGAGAAGCTTCTGGAGGTACGGACAAAGAAGCATGTTTTTCTTGCAAAGCTTGTTAGACAGACTGAAGGTATTAGTAAAAGCTTCGTTTTACTTCTTCGAGTTGCCGGAAGAATATATAATTGTACTAGAGAGCCTTTTATTTTTTCTTGGCAGTCTAAACAACAAAACCAACGCAGTACGAGAAGGAATAAGAACTTTTATTTGTCGCAGTGCTTAGAGAAAAGAGCTTTCACTACGCGAAAGCTGCTGTTGTGTGTAAAAAGAGGTTGATACCTAAAGTTAAGATACATAGAGTTAATCAAAGTACTGCGGTATCTGACATGTGTTGCATGTTCAATGCACAGAAGGGATCCCGAGGATATCTGCTTGCACTTTCCAAGAACAGAACAGCCATAAAGATCAGGAAGGAAGCAAAGACGCTTTCTGCTCTACTAAGGTAAATGATTGGAAAGTACGTAAAAATGCATGTGCCTTAATTGTACTATAGCGAGTTGACATAGTGTCTTCGAGACAGCTAGAAGACTAATCGAAGACATCATCAACACGGAATTTTGCTCCAAATCATCGCATTCCTTGGTATTTCCATCTTAGCTTTTGCCTGAGCTAATGCTCAACTCAACAGACATCCAACTTTTCGGCTTTCCAGCAACAAGGTTAGTCTTCTTTGTAGGAGCACTTCCTATCTCAGATTGACAAATCTGCCCTGAAAGAATTCAAGGGATTTATTAACCTGGCTCTAACTTTTGGAAAGATGCTTTGGGAACGATATTATCTTGAGACATGACCTTTCGAACTTTCGACGTGGTTGAAAGAAAGAGAGCTACCTCTGAACCCGACAAATATATTTCAAAGCACACCAAAATCATCGGTCATTTTCTATTTGAAACGGCTTTGAAAATTGGTTCTGCATCTTTGTGTAGTCCTCGACCTTGTAACTATCCTCCTAAAATGCTTATAACTTTTGTATCTGCAACCTCGTCATACAACACTACTTCAGCAGCCGAAAAGCAAGACAGCAACAAAGCGCAAACCGAAAAGCAAAACGCTCGACACTCAGCCGGCGACTCTTCACTCGAACCACTCCTTCTTGCCTTGAGATCAGCCTCCCGTCTCGTCATCTCCAGGATCATTTCTTCCTCGTGGAACGCAGCTCGTCTCAAGAACCGGAACACCACCCACCCTCGTTTGAGATGGGTCCGTGTGGGCTGACCATCCGACACGTTTCCGATTGAGCGGCAGAGGTGCGGGTGCTCGCTCGTGCATCCTCGCAATATATCACTTGATGCGATATGATCAGAGGTAGCCAACGACGAATTTGATGGAGCCGAAGATCAGATCATTCAAGCTTAAAGCGATCGGGAAGGTCCGGGAGGTTCATGGGATATGTCCGGATGCATCCCCGGATCGTCATGTTCCCATCTGGTATGCATGAGCATGAACCCGAACTTTCGGGAATTTTTGCAGACATTGACTGTGGGCCACTGCCTCAATTTGAGAAGAAAAAGACATAATGCAAGGAGGAGAGAAGAACATCCCCTTGACAAGATCGAATAGAGTAAGTATAACAAAAGAGTTTATAATTTCTTCGTCCTCTTCCACCAGGGAGACAGAATGAGATCTATAGCTACGCAATTGTGAGACCATCCCCATTTGGGTATTGACGCCATTCCACCCCCTCGTACCAATTCTTTCATTCTCCAACTCCAACTCCAACTCCAACTCCAACCCCAACCCCAACTCCCAAGCCCTAAATTCCAAGCACTTTTATGTTTCACTGATCCTCTCTATGTACGCCTCCCATGCCTTTTGTCTGTATCTTTCTGCCTCCTTGACAGGATTAGCAGCCTTAATGATTCCTCGACCCACGATGATAAGGTCATTTCCCATCAGTCCAATGATTTTCCCGGGTGTGTTGTACTGCTGTCCCTTTCCGTCGCCCTTAAGCTCTGCATCCTCTTCCTCGGTCTCTGGAGGCAATTGACAGCCAGGTGTCATACTAATGAAATCATCATCTGGCAACGTATTCAAGCTCTCTTGGCTGATGAAACCCATCACAACTCCCCTGTTGTCTCTTGCTGCCTCGACACAGGCATCTGTATATTCCCTTGTCATAAAATTGCCCTTCGAGGACATCTGAGCCAGAATAAGCAGCCCTCGATCCAGTGGAGCCTCTTCAATGCCTGGCAGAACCTCCTCACCAAAATCTTCGTACGACCTCGGCGAATTTGCCGGCTCGAAATGCTGTGAAACCGTAGTAATCGACACTATGCTTGCCTTCCTACCTGGATGGCCTGGGGCAAGGTTGTGTTCCCCATCATGCTCCTGTTCCGGCATAGGCGTTCTTGTGGGATCCTCATCGATATCCTCACCATCACTATCCACGCTCTCAGGTCTGGGTGTGCCAACTGAGATATCAGTCTTGACTTCGTAGCGTTTTCGTTCGCGCCAGCGAACAGCTGCAGAAGCAAGGGCGTCCACAGCCGTCTTGCCAGGGATCATGTTCACATTAGTGATGTGCGACCACTCAATGATCTTGGCTGTGCCTTCGGTATACTGCAGCTGCACGGTATTGCCTATGTCGCCGAACTTGCGGTCCTCAAAAATCAGAAAGCCGTGCCTGCGAGCGATGCGCGCCAGGCGAGCACCCGTTCCCGTCGTCGGATTGTAGTCCCAGTTGCTGATGAGATCATAATGCGTCTTTAAGACAACAATTGAAGGCCCAATAGCATTTGCTAGATTTAAGAGTTGGTTTGTGTTGGAGACGTCGGCGGAGAGGCATAGATTCGATTTTTTGAGATCGATTAATCGGAGGAGATAAGAGGACAAGGGGTGAGTAGCTTTCTCTGCTCTCTGAGCATATGAGCTTTTCGTGACATGGTGAGAGGATATGGGAGCCATGGTCGTGAAGCGTAGAAAAACTTATGATAGTGGTGCGAATTATTCCACGAACTGTTGCTGGGATGGGCTCAATTTGTATCCGATTTCCAGGCGGGTGGCCCGCCAATGACGATGAAACCCAGCAAGGCAGGATGGGCCACCGAAGATTTTGATTTCAGGAGGTACAGGCTCTGGAGACACAAAACTCCCCGATCTTTATAGTCTGACAGAAATATAGACTACCAATGCTTCAAACAGAGCTATAATATAATAGTCAAATATGACAGCACCTTCTTGTACGTAATGAATGTCAGTGATGAACATCGGCTTTGTGGCGTAAAAATGCCAAGACCATTGTCGTTTTACATTATCAACATTGAGGGCAGAAATCATTAAGGATATACTTCGTAGTCGATTTTAAAAAGGGACATTGAGGGCGACTTGAATGTTGATGACCTTCAAACCTAGCCAGGTTCGACGATTAACAATTGACTGGGGGCGGGAAAAAACCAAGTACTCCGTACGACACCATCAGAATTTTTATTTTTTTTGGTGCATCAAAATGCGGAAATGAATTCCGTATCATTCAGTCACATTGTATCACAATCATTCAGGGCACGTCATTTCTGAATTTTACGACTTTATTTTGTGCAACCTTTTGAGGTGCAATAATCTGCATACATCATGCGTTGAGAATACCATCCATCAGCTTTTCCCAATGTATCGTCGTAGGCAAGGAAACGCAAACCGCAAGAAGTCTAGCCATAATTAAAGGAACCCCGCTTGACACCAAAGACAAGATGCCGGAAATGCAAAGACCCAACTAAAGAGATTCGTGAGAAACAGTTTAGTCGACCTCCTCAACAGTTGGTCCATCATCATGAGTTGGGCCAGCACCAGCACCTGGGAATCCACCACCTGGCATTCCACCGGGCATGCCTCCAGCACCGCCATCCGAACCTTGATAAAATTTCATCATAATAGGATTTGCGACGGCCTCAAGCTCCTTCTGATGCTCCTCATACTCCTCCTTGGTTGCCTGTTGCGACTCATCCAACCAAGAAACGGTCTTGTCGATTTCAGCCTTCAGCTTCTCCTTGTCAGAGGCATCCAACTTCTCATCTACCTTGGAATCGGAGAGAGTATTTCGGAGAGAGTACGCGTATGACTCCAGACCGTTCTTGGCGCTGATGCGGCCAGCTTCAGCCTCATCTTCCTCCTTGTACTTCTCGGCCTCCGCCAACATTCGCTCAATATCCTCCTTAGACAGACGACCCTTGTCATTGGTGATAACAATCTTATTGGACTTGCCAGTGCCCTTCTCAAGAGCAGAGACGTTGATGATACCATTAGCATCGACATCGAAGGTGACTTCGATTTGAGGAACACCACGGGGCGCAGGTGGAATTCCAGTAAGCTCGAATTTACCTAACAGATTGTTGTCCTTAGTGCGTTGACGCTCACCCTCGAAGACTTGAATGAGCACACCGGGTTGGTTGTCAGAGAAGGTAGAGAAGACCTCGGATTTCTTGGTCGGGATGGTGGTGTTTCGGGGGATGAGCTTAGTCATTTGGCCACCAGCAGTCTCGATACCAATGGACAATGGAGCGACATCAAGAAGAAGGATCTCGTTGGTAGACTTGGAGGAAGTGTCACCAGAGAGAATGGCAGCCTGGACGGCAGCACCATAAGCAACAGCCTCATCAGGGTTGATAGATTTGTTGGGCTCCTTTCCGTTGAAGTAGTCGGTAATGAGCTTCTGGATACGAGGAATACGGGTAGATCCACCAACGAGGACGATCTCATGAACCTTGGATTTGTCAATCTTAGCATCGGCAAGGACACGGTCGACTGGAGTGGTGGTTGATCGGAAGAGATCCTGGCATAGTTCCTCGAAACGAGCACGGGTGATGGAAGTGTAGAAGTCAATACCCTCGAACAGAGAGTCGATTTCGATGGAGGTTTGGGCGGATGAGGAAAGGGTACGCTTGGCGCGTTCGCAAGCAGTTCGGAGTCGACGAAGAGCACGAGCGTTAGTACTCAAATCTCGCTTGTGTTTTCGTTTGAATTCCTGTACGAAGTGATTGACCAGACGGTTGTCGAAGTCCTCACCACCCAAATGGGTGTCGCCGGCTGTAGACTTGACTTCGAAGATACCCTCCTCAATAGTCAAAAGTGAGACATCAAAAGTTCCACCTCCTAGATCGAAGATGAGAACGTTGCGTTCACCTTCAACCTTCTTGTCTAGACCATATGCAATAGCGGCGGCGGTAGGTTCGTTGATGATTCGGAGAACGTTGAGACCGGCAATTAAACCAGCATCCTTGGTAGCTTGACGCTGTGAATCTGTGAAATAGGCAGGGACAGTAACGACGGCGTTGTTGACAGTTCCACCAAGGTAGGCCTCCGCAGTCTCTCTCATCTTTACCAAAACCATTGAGGAGATCTCTTCGGGAGTGAACTGCTTCTGTTCACCCTTGAATTCAACCTCGATGACTGGCTTTCCAGCGCGATCAATAACCTTGAAAGGGAAGTGCTTCATATCAGCCTGAACCTCAGCATCGGCGAACTTGCGACCAATAAGGCGCTTCGCATCGAAGACGGTGTTAACTGGGTTCATGGCGACCTGGTTCTTTGCGGCATCTCCAATCAGACGCTCGGTATCTGTGAAAGCGACGAAAGAAGGGGTGGTACGATTGCCCTGGTCGTTGGCAATAATCTCGATTCGATCATCACGGAAGATACCCACACAAGAGTAGGTGGTACCTAGATCGATACCTATTGCAACACTGTTAGTGGCGGCTTCGCCGGGTGCAGGACGAGAGGAATATTTACCAATAGCTGGACCCATCGTCATGATGATCTAAAGAGCAATGAAGGTATTATTGGAAGTGATTGATTGAATTGTATTTGGGTTGTGCTTCAGAGTTTGTTGAAGACTTGAGGTGCGATCAAGAAAATATTGTTGTGGTATGAAGGAGAAAGGGATTGGAGTGGCCGACGAGGCAAGGTATTTATCGACATATGAGTTTTTGGTAGAGATTTCCAGTGATTTCTCCAGCCTTCCATCGTCCGTGCGCACGCATTCTGGAAGCACCCAGAAAGTACCAGGTGCTACCTCTTTCACTCACTACGGCGCATATTGACTATTCAAAGACTGTGCCTAGAGTCTAGTATCATTTCTTCTTCTTTACTGCCTATCTATCAAATCTACAAACCCATCCAGTGTTGTTGATGGCTTCTTCTCACTTTCTCAAGGAACCGTGACATCTCACCGCCAAAAGAGGGGCTATTGCCAAGGTAACGTCATGCCCCACCATCAAACGATATTTCGCAAAAGCGAACTCTCAGCTACTTGATCTTGCGAATATTTTGTCATTCCGTATAGCTCCTTAGACTCTATGTTTTGCATGCCTAATTCTTTTCTATCAGTTTCCGCCTAGTTTTATTGTTAAGGCTCCCTTGAGTTTGTGACTTTGAGGCTGGGCAGGCAGAGACAGAACAGGCAGAATCCCAGGGCTGTGGCAATTTCGAGCGCCATATCAGACCGTACCTCTTTATCACGTGGGTTGAGGCTCTTCCAAGGTTTTTCCAAGAGATATTTACAAAGCCATGAATTATTGTACACAAGAGACCAAACGGTGACTCGGACCAAATCTTTAGCTTCTGTTTATCATGCATGTAACTCTCGGTTTGAAATCTGCTAAGAACAATAAGAATGTCGAAAGGCATCTACGAAAAAGAGTTGGGTACTGGAACGAGTTAGAAACACCCCCATGGAGATATCAGTTCTCACTGCATAACATTATGACATTGAGAGGCAAATAGATATTTTTGAGATTCTAATAAGCCTACCTCTGTTGTATATGTCACCCGCTGTCTTTTAGCTGATATTTCCATATGATTTGGCTTTTGTGAAGGTGGTCGTGTTTTGATCCGCGGCTTTCACAAGGCGAGAATTTCTATGATAATTTTATAGATTTAAGGAATTATCGTCAGTTCATTAAGTTAAAACCCGAAAGTGACAAGGTGAACTTTAATTCTTTGTTGCTGAATTGATTGTAGGTAACGTCCATCCCTGCGTGCCGAAAAGACCTCATGGTTTAGGGGGCTTAAATCTCCACCACGTAAATATATAAAGTTGTAATCAGTTTACTATTGTTCTTTAGCTATTTCTCTACGAGTGCTTGACTTGCAGTCAGAAAAATACTGCAGTTTGGCTATACTGTCGATTGTCCTGTTGAGAGCGTCAAAAGCTACTGTGGCTATTACCCCCTGCTCTATCATGACTATCGACCTGTCCCGGGAATTCGGGGCCGTGGCATAGAGCTTCTATTAAGCTCAAATATAGCTCCAAGGTTTAAAGACAGAGAGCACAAGGAAACCTGCCTGCCGGATTTATCTGGACAAAAGTAGGAGGTACACAAAATGCCAAGCATCTTAATAAGCGAGGAGGGATTTATCGCCCTTACCTAATATTGTATTCACAGCCACGCTAGTCGTATTTTATTACACATTTATAGATATCACGTGAAAGTGTGGCGTTCTTCTAGAAGTTTTCACAGGCAGCCAGATTGATAGCTGAACGATCATCACTTCTTCTTCCAATCTCCAACTGACACCCGCCGTGCCCGGACGCTGCTGGTAGTTTCTAACACAACAAAGCCAACAACAAGCTTGAAGTATAGATATTCTCGGAATAGCAGTCCTGAACTATAAATTCCATTTCCTCTTGATATCTTTTGAAAATGGCTTCTGCTTACCGTGCAATATGATGATTTGACTTGAGTGTCGCATGAGCGCGTTACTTCGGACGAGCTTGGGTGCGCCAAAAGTTCATGCATTCTACCAAAAACATGTCAGGCTGCAGCCCAATGTATAGTGATTCTATCCCGAGTAAGGCAATTCCATCTGATGGGGGTTTGTGCTTTCCTCCGATCCCAACGCCAGCGCCGTGCCGTCCTGATTCTGTCGCAAGCGGCCGATTATTCGTTGGATATCCAACGAATAATTGTCAAGTGATCGACCAGCTGAATGCAGCCAGAACAACTCTCCGGATTAGGACTTTAAGTCAAAGAGCTTCCGCAAGCAGAATCCGAAAGCAGTTATATGGTGAGTGATGGAATGAGCTAGTGGAGGATCAAAGAGAGAGTCTGGGTATATAGGAGAGGACGTTTGGAGCAGGAAAGGAGGGGAGGACGGGAGTTCCAGAGATCACTTTCAAGAAGATCGATTAATTGAATCTATACAAGCCCTTATTATTTGATCAGTGAACCTTTGAGTTATATATATATTCTCTCATTCAAAAGTCTCATTGCTTATATGAGCAATACCATCAGCTCGAACCGTGACAGATTCAAGAGTACGAACCCCAATCCAGATTCCAAATGTCTTCTGCGTTTACTTTAAAGACTACTTTGAAGGGACTATCTTGACTTTTGGGAGTGGAAGATAAACAAGAAGAGCTCCTTCATCTGAAAGAAGAGATACAAGATTGGCAAGAAAGCTAGTCCAGCGCCAGTGAGTACAATAGAGAAGGTGGCAAATTTTTGAGCCGCGCCTTTATAAGTGCCATCGGGATCTGCTGTGAGCGCAGTCTGCATAGCTGCTAGAATCACCGATACAGCACCAAAGATAGAGGCATAGAGTGCAATAAAGCGAACAAAATAGTCGAGGTATTGGTGGTACATCTCGAAATAGTTCCAGCCGGATAGAAACACTTTGCTGTAGAAATTGAGCCGAGTGAGCCGCAGCTCGCCGTATTGATACCGGATTGATACCTCTGTATCTTTCAGATGCCTAAACTTCTGAATAAATTGACACCACTGCTCCCATGAGATCTCCGGGTTCAGCTCCGGTATCAGCTTGTTGGTCTTTGCTAGCTGGAAATCGGACTCGTAAATGATCAAATCGGCGTACGTTCTCAGAAAACCGTTGGCTTCCCTACAGATCTGTGCATCCGGTCCCAGGTCGACGATATATGTCTTGTAGAAGTCGTGATTGAGCAAGCAAGGAGGAATTGGCTTGATGAATATGCGGTCGTAGTACCAGACGAGGTGGAGATCGGGTCTCTCCGCGATAATGATGTTGCGACCTTTGATGGCTTGGTGATGCAATGGACTAATATTTCTCGGTTTAGAAACGAGGAACAGCATGAAAGAGATTTTCTCAAGTCTTTTAGTTGATAATTCTCCGGAAAGGAAGTCTGACACCGAGTCCTTATTTTGGAGTGAGATCAGGGGCTGCCTAGGTACGCAGCTTCCTAGATCGTGGAGCAACTCCTCACCCTTGGTAAAAAGGACGGACACGGCGTCCTCAGCTATCACTGTCGAATTATGGTGCTCAGCCATCTTCGGGTGAGCTACCAAGGCGTAGCAACGGGGGCTTTTATGTAGGGGTCTGGATGCTAACTGTTGATTAAGAGAAAGCTAAGGGAGAAAATGATTCAGGAAGAAGAGCAAAAGTCAATGGCAAATTCAAGCTAGACGTGGGTATATGAGAGACGAATTCCATTAGGCAGGAGTCCCCGCCCCGCTTTTTTTTAATAGGCATATTCGCTTAACTCCTGCTATTCGGCGTTCAATTGTTACCTCGATGCAGGTTTATCGAATGCAGCTGCATGCGGACGCTTGCGGCATCCCGTGGCTGAAGCTGAATAGTTGAACTGTGATGGAGGGTTCGAGTTTATTGGTGGTGGTCGATTTTTTATGTATTGGAATAAGGCATCCAACCTTGACGCACGTTTATCGAATGCAGCTTGCGGAATCCTTTGGTTGAAGGCGGAGCGCTCAAATTGTGCTGATAGGCTTGAGTTTCTTCGTGGCTTGTCAGCTTCGGATACTTCCGTGCCTCAGATGATGCAGAGTCAAGCTTAACGTGGCCTTTATTGCGACGGACTTTGGTGCTAGCGTATTACTGAAATTCTGCTTCACTGTAGAAACAATTAACGCCAGACTAGTCGACTTTCCCAAGGTCTGTTATCTCGCGCATATGACAATGGCCTCGTCTCTATATGTATGCAGCATGGTCCGAAATCTTTCTCTTTGACTAGGCTAACTCTGCGGTAGAGGGTCATCAATGCTGCACGCATCCACGGCTTCTCCACGAAGGCGCTTCTGATTCAAGGGTCGTTCGGTTCCCTGATAGCCGCGACCTTTATTTGGTCAATATATGCACGTCTCAAGAGTCGGGAAGGCCAAGATGATGTTAAGACCAGGGGCCAGAAGAAGTCAGAGCAAGATGAAACGCCGGCTAAGGAAGGTCTTGGAGAGTCCTACAAAACCAGGCCTAAGTTGGGTGTTTATGAGCTCTACACAGGGCAGAGTCCTTCAGTCGAGTTAGTTCTATCGTTTGACTAAAGCCAGGATCGTCATATCTGGACTCTGGACGCTCGTGAAAAGCCTCTTGCTAATCCAATCTCTAGTATTGTTGCTGTTCACGGCATCGGAGCTCATCCAGACTGGTCATGGGTTACCAAAGGAACGAATTGGTTAGAAGATGAGAACATGCTTCCCAAAGCAGTTCCCAAGACTAGAATCATGCGTTTTGGATATGACTCTCAATGGCTGCCTGGCGATGCCTATGTTAAGCAAAGACTCTCTGTGATTGCCGAGCAGCTTATCAAATACCTCGCAAGAAAGAGAAAGGCTCGTATAGGGTGTCCGCTCATTAGCTAAGATTTCATGCCTAATTCATCTCAGGACTGTCCGGACCGGCCGATAATATTCATCGGCCACTGCTTCGGAGGTCTTGTCATCGAAAAGGTATGCAAGGTCTTAAAGCGCTCTAATGGACCTTAGCTGATGTCTCAAAAGGCGGTTCTTCTCTCGGAAGACCTTCAGTGTTATACAGCTGGCGTCGTTTTCCTTGGTACGCCGCACCGAGGCTCAAAATCGCAAAAGAAGGCCGAGATCATAGCCACGATCGCGGCCGTGGCAGGAGTTGGAGATAAGAGCAGTCTCCTAAGTGTGGTTGAAGAAGACGGGGATGTAGGAAAAGACTTGCTTCAGGAATTCACAGAGGTTTCCATCAAGTTTGACATTGCGCTATATTGCTTCTTCGAGCAAAGCCGCACGGATATGGCTGCTGTCGTTAGACCGCGATTTCTTAATTTCTTGCCGTACAAAGTAGGCCCCGTTTCGAAAGCCGAGGCGAGTGCAGATACGGGCTGACCAGCAAAGGAATACCTGGTGACAGAGGAGTCTAGCTGTACCGACAAGGGTGGCAGATGCGGATTGGCCAAAAACCATTTTGACCTCAACAAATTTACTCGAAATGATCCAAACTGGCACCTCGTCCAAGAGCAGATCTACACATTCGTCAATGATGCGCACGCGCGAACATCGCCACCCCACGATCCGCACCTGGATAAGCTGCTGCCCACAGGCGAGCATGTCAAATTCCTATCCAAGCTTTGGGAGGACGAGCCCCAATGCCTAGAGGGGACTCGGCTCAAAGTCCGTGACGAGATCAAAAAGTGGAGCGGCGACCCTGAAAGTAAACAGGTCTACTGGCTAAAAGGCATGTCCGGGACCGGCAAGTCAACAGTCGCCCGTACGGTGGCACGCGAATTCGCCAATTCGGGGCGGTCGCGAGTGGTGGCGAAGTTTCGCTTTTCCAGAAACGATGCTGACTTTGGAGACGCGCGAAATTTCGTCGTCGCCGTTGCACATCAGCTAGCAAGCCATCCCCGCTTAAGGAAGGCCATTAGCGCCGCTGTTGCTGCCGACAACTACAAAGTCCTGGGGGAAAGCCGCGTGGAACAGTGGAAATATCTGGTCCAGAAGCCGCTTACCCAGTTGCAGCACTGCCCGCCGATAGTTCTGATCATCGATGCCTTGGACGAGTGCGTAAGTGGAGATATCGGAGTCATCTTCAAGCTTCTTGAGATCGCCAACGACATGCCGACGGCTACGCTAAGCATCTTTATGACCAGCAGGCCGGAAACTTATCGCGTCGGCCCTATCGACAAGCTTCTAAGAAAAGCTATCAAGGAGTCCAAACTCCCACTGGACCGCAACGATATCACCATTTTTATAAAAGAAGAGCTAGGGATTATTCGCAGAAAGAACCAAGATTCCACGGCCGACGACGAATTTCCCGCCACATGGCCTATTGAAGAGCAGGTGAACGCACTGGTCGACAAATCTGAAGGGCTGTTCATTTATGCAAAGACCGTGTGCCGATTTATCGACCATCCCCAAAAGCACCCGGTAGATCTTCTCGCTGACGTGCTCAACCACGAAAAGCGTGCACTATCAACCGCGCCTCTTGATGATATTTACCAACACGTGCTGGAACAATCACATCCTGGAGACTTGGGTAAGGATGTTGAGCAGGAGCTACACGATCGGTTCAAACTCGTCGTCGGGTCCGTCGTCGTTCTGTTTGACCGCTTATCCGTGGCTTCATTGGCGAGCCTAGTTGGTATACGATGTGAGAACGCGAGCCGAACCTTAGAAGGCCTGCGCTCTGTCGTTGATGTCTACGAGGGCGAAAAACCAGGTATTCGTCTAATCCATACGTCTTTTCGCGATTACATCTTGGACCAGAAAAGATGTCCGGCTCGGTTCTGGATCCACGAAGCAGAAGCGCATCGATCCCTCTTCGAAAGTTGTCGCAAAACCATGAATTCACTCCTGCACAACAACATTTTCAAATTTCAACGACCGGGCACACGTCCCGACGAGGTGAGGCAGAGCGACTTGGAACAAGGACTCACCTTAAGTCTTCAATACGCCTGCAGGTTCTGGGTCCAGCATCTTCAGAAGAGCGACGTCCAGCTCGCCGATGGCGACCAGGTCCATCAATTCCTGCAGGCTCATCTACTGCACTGGCTTGAGGCGTTTGGCTGGATGGGGAAGGCTTCAGAGGGGATTCAAGCAATATTGTCCTTAGAGGCTCATGTTTCGGTGAGCTATCTGTCTATTGTTTGTAGAAGTCTAACTAACTTGTCCTTAGGTTATTGAAAGCCCCAATTTGCATGCATTTATCCACGATGCAAAGCGATTTGCGTTGTATAATCGATCAGCGATTGAACAGGCACCCCTTCAACTATATTGCTCTGCTCTTGTCTTTGCGCCAGGAAATAGCATTGTTCGAAGGAAGTTCAAGGGCTGTATCCCAGATTGGATTCAACTGAAACCAAAAGTGCAAGCACACTGGAACGCGGCGCTACAGACGCTCGAGGGCCACACTGGCTSGGTCTCGTCAGTGGCCTTCTCACCCGACGGCAAGCAGGTCGTGTCTGGATCGCATGATGGCACAGTGCGG